>CM076582.1:1293112125-1293712125 GCA_034641835.2 Pinus albicaulis
CCTCCCTCCTATGACGGGGAGAAGGAGGAATATGCTGAAGCCTGGTTGCTAAATATGATTAAGTATTTCCAGGTTTATGAATATGAAAGAAATTTGAAGGCCAGGTTAGCTGTCTACCAGCTACAAGGTAAGGCTACCTTGTGGTGGGAGGAGACAAAGATGGTACATGCCATAGATGAAAAGACAGTTACCTGGGAAGACTTTCAGGCTAAATTCAAGAATCGCTACTTGAATGAGCGGTACTATGATGACAAAGCAAAAGAATTTCATGAGCTTAGATTGGGACAGCTCACTATCGATGAGTTTGTTACTAAATTTACCAATCTATTGAGGTATATACCTTACATAAGGGAGGAAAAGGCAAAGGTACAGAGGTTTCTGAATTGTTTGCCCGTGGTCTACAAGGAGAAAATTGAGTTTGATAATCCCAAAACAATGGACGAAGCTGTTAGAAAAGCTAGATTATGTTACCAACAGTTCAAAGGAAAAACTGATCAAGGAAAAAGTTGGGTAAGTAAGAATGAATTCAAGCGAAGAAAACAAAAACCAGCCTATCTGAAGAATTTTGGCAGAGATCATCAGCGAAAAAGGTTTAGTAAACCCAAAGAAAGTCAAACTGCACAGTCTCAAGTGGCATCGAAACCAGTAGAAGGAGACAGTAAAAAGGAGGGAACAGTCAGAATGAAGGAGCCCTTGAAATGTTGGGGCTGTGGAGAACCCCATCTTTTGAGGGACTACCCTCATCGAAACATTCATATGCTCATGAGAGAGAGGGAAGCGACAACAGTAAATGATATAGCCAGAAACATACCAACTATTAGTGCAGACCTGGAAAATCGGCAAGCAGAACATCAAGCAACCATGGTGGAAATGGAGGGTAAGATTTCTGACCTACCTGTTTCTGTTCTGATTGACCCAGGTGCTTCTTTGAGTTACATTAGTCCAAAGATTGTAGAAAAATATAACTTAAAAACTGAAAAATTTCAACAGTCATGGTTGGTACAACTGGCCATTGGAACAAAAAGAAAGGTAACACATAAATTGCCCAGAAAAGAAATTCAATTAGATGAGTCTTGAACAGAAGCGAATTTGAACATTCTACCCTTAGGGTCATATGATCTATTAATAGGAATGGATTGGCTGGAAAAGAAGAAAGCTTTGATGAATTGCTGGGATAAGACCTTGCACTGTGTAGATGAGGAAGGGAAAATGTTTATTCTCAAAGGGAAACCAAAACCTATTTCTGTAAGACAGATTTCAGCATTGCAATTAAAAAGAACAGCTCGAAAAGGATACCAAGTTTATGCAGTGCATGTGGAAAAAATAGAACAGAAAACTGAAGAAGAATCACTGGATGCTGTACCAGTAATAAGAGAGTTCAAGGAAGTTTTTCCAAAGGAAATCCCTCACCTTCCTCCCAAAAGAGAGATTGATTTCTCAATCGATATGGTGTCGGGAGCAACACCTGTTTCACGAGCACCTTATCGAATGAGTCCTCCTGAACTTATGGAATTGAAAATGCAATTGCAAGAACTGCTAGATAAAGGGTATATCAGACCAAGTGTGTCTCCTTGGGGAGCACCAGTGCTGTTCATGAAGAAGAAAGATGGAACTTTTAGGATGTGCATTGATTACAGGCAACTGAATAAGTTGACCATTAAAAATAGATATCCTTTGCCTAGAATTGATGATATTTTTGATCAGGTGAGAGGAGCTTCAGTATTCTCAAAAATTGACTTAAGAACTGGTTACCACCAGCTTAGAATTTAAGAGGAAGACATCAGCAAAACAGCCTTTAGAACCAGGTATGGCCACTACGAATTTGTAGTGCTACCTTTTGGGTTGACAAACGCCCCTGCCACATTTATGTGTCTAATGAACAGTGTGTTAAACAAGTATTTGGATAAATTTGTCCTTGTGTTCATAGATGATATTTTAGTTTACTCAAAAAGTGAAGAGGAACACAAAGAACACCTAAGGATAGTGTTGCAAACTCTAAAGGAAAATCAACTATATGCTAAATTCAGAAAATGTGAGTTCTATAAGGAAAAGATCCAATACTTGGGTCATATTATTTCTGAACAAGGTCTTGCTGTTGACCCGGAGACAATAAAGGCTATAAGAGAATGGCCAGTTCCCGCTGATGTTTCAGTAGTTAGATCATTCATGGGGATTGCCGGCTATTATCGCAGATTTGTGGAGAGATTTTCTGCCATAGCACATCCCATCACTTCCTTACAGAGGAAAGGTGTCAAGTTTGAATGGACTGAAAAATGCCAAAACAATTTCGACAAATTAAAACTGAAACTTACTACAGCCCCTATACTGAAGATTGCAGATCCTGATAAAGAATTTGTGGTATGTACAGATGCATGTAGAGAAGGATTGGGAGGAGTTCTTTTGCAAGAAAATTCAGTGATTGCCTATGAATCCAGGAAACTGAAGATGCATGAACAGAATTATAGCGCCTATGATTTAGAATTAGCAGCTGTTATTCTTTCTTTGAAAATGTGGCGGCATTATCTGCTTGGGAAAAAATTTACATTGATAACTGATCATATTAGTCTCAAATATTTCTTTTCTCAACCTGACCTGAATGCCAGACAGGCCAAATGGCTGTCCTTTTTAAGTGAGTTTGACATGGACATAAAACATATAAAAGGGAAAGAAAATAAAGTTGTTGATGCATTGAGCAGAAATGCTTGTGAAAATATCAATAATATTGGAAGTAGTGCTCAGATTGATGTAGAAGAACTAGTGCTTAAAGCAGCAAACCAAGATCCAAATTATGAAACACTTCTGGTAAAATTACAGGAAAAGGAGAAAACTGGTTTCACTCAAAATCAAAAAGGGCTGATCTATTATAAGAGCAGATTGTATATTCCCAAGGTAGAGTCTTTAAAAAGAGAAATTCTGGATGAATACCACAAACAACCTTATGTAGGACATCCAGGATATCAGAAAATGTTAACAGCCCTGAAAAAGAAGTTGTTTTGGCCAGGAATGAAGAGAGAGGTAGCAGAATATTTAAGTAGATGCATGGAATGTCAACTAGTTAAGGTGGAACACCAGCATCCTGCCGGTCTTCTGAACCCTTTGCCCATTGTAGAATGGAAATGGGACACTGTTTCCATGGATTTCATTACAAGAATACCCAAAACCAAATACCAGCATGATTCTGTAATGGTAGTAGTAGACACTTTAACCAAAGCTGCTCACTTTATACCAGTGAAATCCACCTTTGGAACAGCTCAAGTAGCAAATGTGTTCCTGAAGGAGATAGTAAGACTCCATGGGGTCCCTAAGGTGATTGTTTCTGATAGGGATGCTAAATTTACAGCAACCTTTTGGAGGGGATTATTTGGAGGAATGGGTACTAAATTGAATTTTAGCACTGCCTACCACCCTCAGACTGATGGTCAGACGGAAATAACTAATCAGATTTTGGAGGACATGTTGAGAATGTATGTGATGGATAGACCCTCAAAGTGGGAATATTTCTTACATTTAGCTGAGTTTGCCTATAATAACAGCTATCAATCCTCCATCAAAATGAGTCCATTTGAAGCACTGTATGGAAGGAAGTGTCGTACTCCTTTGAGCTGGAGTCAGCCAGAAGACAAAGTAATGTTGGGACCAGATGCCTTACAAGAAATGGAAGGAATTGTCAAACAGATACAAAAGAACATCAAGACAGCACAAGATCGCCAGAAGAGTTATGCCGATCAGAAAAGAGTGCATAGAGAATTTAAAGTTGGGGAGCATGTATATTTGCGTATTAAACCCAAAAAGAGCACCCTTTATGCTGGGATTTGTGCAAAATTGGCCCCTAGATACTGTGGTCCCTTTGAAATATTAGAAAGGGTGGGACCAGTGGCTTACAAGCTGGCCTTACCACCCCATGTTAGATTTCATGATGTCTTTCATGTTTCCTTATTAAAAAGATATGTGCATGATGCTTCTCACATAGTTGATTGGAATGTGGTACAGGTGGAACCAGAAGGGGAGTTTATGCCAGAACCGCTTCAAATATTGGAGCGGGAAGAAATTGAATTGAGAAGCAGAACGGTAGCAAGAGTAAAGGTGCAGTGGAATCACTTTACTGCTGAAGAAGCTACCTGGGAACGAGAGACTGAAATGATGGAAAAATATCCATATTTGTTTGCAAAATAAACTCTAGAAGTTGAATAGCAACACCGAGGACGGTGTTTATTTTCAGAGGGGGAATATGTAACACCCCCCAATTCATGTGATTTCTTTTTAGAGTTAGATACTTAAACTTTACATCCTAAGGGGAGTGGACTCCAAAGGATAATTATTTTGTGAATGTAATTAAACATTTTATTGAGGAAATGAATAAATTATTGTGGTGCAGATTGACCAAAAATGAGATGATGAGATCACTTGCTAAATCTTTGAGGATGGATGAGGCAAATATTCCCCCACAATCTTTCAAAAATCCTTGAAAGACAATAAGTTTTAAATTTAGATTTTTGAGGAAATATCTGAATTTCCCCAATGATGAGGAGAGTAGTTGGGAAGAGGTAGAAAGCTGGGAAAGCTGAGGAAAAGCATAAAACAGCTTTAAAGAAATCCTAAATTGGGAAGCCTAGGCAAACAGGAAGAAAAGCACCCTGAGATTCTGGACGCAGAATTAGAAACATGCTTTGGGGAACAATAGCTTAAATAAGCTACTCCTAAACAGATTGAGGTTAGTCTGTGGTGGAGGTGATCTCAGCTCGGGGGTGAGTTCTGGGAGAAAAATAGAACTCTAAGGTTGGGAGGCTGGTCATTTTGCTGATTGGTATGTAAATGCTACTTATCTGTGTTTTCTTTACTTCAGTATGAATTGGCTACATATAAAAGTTTTATATATATTATACTATATATGCTACATTTAACAGAATCAGTAGAAGGTATTCACCTTCAGAACTCTGTAGAGTTGTAGACATTAGCTGTGAAAAATAGAATCCACCAGAATTTCTAAACCATCTCTGTTCAAATCTGGGGATACTTGTATGTCCACAGAATATAACACTTGAGTTTATATTAATCTACTTCTCCTATGTTAGTGTACTCTATGAGCAGAGATAAAACAAAGTAGTAGTAGAGTTTCTATATCCAGATAAGAATGTGCATGAGAATTCATAATTAAATTCAAAAAAAAAAAACATAGCCTGCATTGGAAATCTGTCCATTTCTCATATGATAAGAGAGGTATATAGGAAGTAAATTTTATATGCAGAAGTTCCTAGTACTGTTCAAGCATCTGTAAATCTTATCAAAAAAATTTGAAATTGTAAGAAGTGGTTGGCATAAAAACAAGCTATTTGAGTATTAGTCAACACAAGAAAAATTGAAGGTTAAACAATTCCTGAAGAAGGCAGGACCAGAAAGAACACTTATAATTGGACTGCCAGAAATTGTATTACTGTAGTTATATTCGAAGAAATTTATTGTTCGTCAATTAACCCTTAGAAACGAGACAACATGCTATCAATGCAGTGAACAGTCTATCTCTGGATACAACAGAATTATACTATGTAAATGGTGTATAAACATCTCTGTCTATGCAGAAAAACAATTTAATCATATTCATGCCTTACATGTATAATGGCATATAACTGTATAGGAAATGATTTTAGAAACCCATATAAAACTGAATGAATACTTGTATCTACTACATGTCCTCAAGATAAATCTCCAAAGAGGAAACGAGGAACCAAGTATGATGCGAAAGAACTTTCGGTCATGGAATCATTGATTTACAATATCGATCTACACTCAAAAAAATTTAGATCGGTGCATAGCACAGTCAGCACCGATATTTTCTAAGATTATATCATCTAAACTAATTGAACCAGGAAATCAATGTATCGATAACAACATCAGCCGAACTTAATAAAGATAAATAAAACCAAATTCCAGAAGGTAACCAACATGGTACTCAAATATGTCATACGCAGTAGTGATAGGTTATACTTTTAGTGCGAGACCAGCACGAATTATATAACGAGGAAAAAAATTGTAGGAGAGAAAATGCGGTTAAGGAAGGGGCGGCCATAGACCACCTAAACGAGTTTCATGACCAACACACCGACAAGTGAAGGGCGAGGTCAGCATAGCGACAGAACTCGAAGAAAAGATAAACCAAAATCTGCGCATAATCCATTTTTTCTCGACATTAAATACATAAATAAAATCAAATAGAAATGTGGCGCAGTGTATGCACAAATTTTGTGTAAAAACCAGTATCATATAGTCTTGATACAACGTTGACTGCTAGACAGTGATACCCTGCAACATTAAGCAATTGAAAAACGAAAAACTAACATAGTTGGTAGGACGTCCACTGTGTACATAGTAAAACGAAACCCCTGATAGGGAGATTGAAGTAACGACTCGGTCATTGCCAGAGGAAATGGCAAACGAGCATGGTCGGGAGTTTCCTTTGCCAGCGTGCTCACAAAACTTGAAACCAAAATATACCATACGCATTTGAAGAGGCGCAAGCCCAAAAACCGAGTCGATAAACTAGCAGATGGTATGATATGGAAATGGCGGGAACCAGGGTTACCTGTAAACGTGATGAGGAACGATTAGAAACCCTGAAGAAAAATAGAAGAATTGCATCCGTCGTAGCGAAGGGTATTTGTAGAAATCAGAATACAATTGGTTATCATATATCCATATGCACGTCTATCACAACAAATAAACATAGTGAGGGTTTCAACTAACCATAACGAGTTGAAGAGACTTCGCTTTGCACCCGCTCAGGCTATCTGTCGGGGTTCAAAACCCTCACCCCTCTTCAGAACTCAGATGCAAAAGGGAGAAGCCTAGCCATAGAACGCCGAGGGTTGGAGTCTGCGAACTTGGCAAACAATCCAACACATGTTCGGATGAGGTGGCGTTCTGGAAACCAACAGAAAAATTCATAGAATATACATCAGCAAATTTGAAAGACATCGACCATAGGAAGAAAAAAAATTTCCAGAAGTGAACTTGGTTACCTTCCCGCTGAAAACCAGAACCACGCGTTGGTAAACACCCTCCTGAGTTGTGGCACTTCGTGGAGTAAAGCGAAAAGCAGAGATGCATATGAGAAAGGATACTGAAATGAAACGAAAACTATGGAAGATAACGAGGCTGGAAAAAAAAATTGTTTTCGTTGAAACCCTAGCTCGTGGCTCGATATCAGCCCGGTGTCAATTCGACATAGGAATGGCGTTCTAGGGTTTCCGAAATAAAATAAAACGCACAGACAAGGACTCCTGAAAATCTCGATGGAGATCGAAACATTAAACACCAGCGTAGGAAATCGTACGTTTAGTATCATATGTCAGTAAACAACTCAGAGTCGCATTATCACGCAGTTAAACAAATCGACAATTCCCAAACGCATGAAGGCCGTAGCTGGCGTGGATCTCTAATACACAAAACTCGAATTCATAAACCTACGTGTCTACTTCATGACTGATCTCGTATCAAGTCAAGGTACCCGGGTGGGTGAAACAAATTAATTCTTCATGCCACAGGGACGTAGGACAGAGGTTGACAAACCCACACTTGTCGACCATTTACGGGTCTTTGATATCTTGTATATATGCAAGTGAGAAAATAAATCATTATCAAATGTAATTCACACCATCGCTATACATGTAGCGTACCCATGGTAATGGGAATAAGACCCCTCTCTAATAGCACGACATTCCCCAAACCTTTGAAAAGATTCGGACTATGTAAAGACCGAAATTTCAATTATGAGGTAGTGAAATAAAACTTCAATTGAGGTATGAGTGGGACAGAACGACTTAACGAGGGTATTATAAAATATAAGGGTTGTCTTATATTTTATGGAAGTTTAAATAACAAATTATCATATGAGATAAATCAAAGATAATCATATATAGTAAGGGTGCATTAAGCTGAATTAGATTCAACCATGAAGGACAAGTCAATCACCCATATATATGTATAAAAAAAAAAAAAAATTTGTGGTTGGAAAAAGGGAGACATGACATGTTATATCTTTTTGGCGACAGTGAAATTATTTGGGTGTTTACTGTAGTCACTTTTTGACATTCATTGAGCTCTTATATTTATATTCCAGGCCATGTCTAGATTTTATTCCTTGAGCTCCTGATGATTGCACTGGTGATTTTAGTTTGAATATATTATACTCTGGAGATGACATAATTATTGTGTTCCTTCCTATATTTGAAGCACATTAGAGGAATAATGCCTATGTTGTACTGATGTTTTTATTTGTCTTTAAATTCCTTGGAGGATTTTCCAAAAACCCTCCGGAACAAAATTTTGTTTGAATTTCATACTATGTTTATAATATAATTATTTTTTTAATTAATTGGTTATTCTTACAAACTTTTTCATGATTCTTTATTCTATAATTTCCTTTTGATATTCTCGGCATAGTTTTCGATTCCACAGTTTTCGCATAAGAGTAATTGGTGATTCATTGGCAGACGTTGGAAATAATAATTATCTTCAATATGCTCTTGCAAAAGCTAATTTTCCATGGTATGGTGTCAATTATAAGGGTGGGGTTGCTGCTGGTAGGTTCACTAATGGACGCACTATCGAAGATATCATCTGTATATTTTTTTCCTTAATCTAGGATATTTCTATTTCTCTGATATTTTAGTATTTTTTCTATAACAGTGAGTATGGATGGTAGCATCATTTTTAGTTTGACAATTGAATAACAGTGATAAATTATAGATAGCAACTAGTTTGACGATTGAGCTTGGATAGATTTTCCAATGTAAAAAGGGTATATTTTTTTAAAGAGGTTATAAGTTTAAATTTAATTAATAGACAAAATTTAAAAATCATATGCTATTTAATTTGCAAAAATATAAGATTTTGGTAGTTTTCAGTATGTTGAATTCATTTATGCATTTAAAAGTATATTTTAAACAATAAAAAATCATAATTCTAATAGAAATTGTATTAAGGCAAAAAAAACCATTTCCAATATTCCAATATTTATATTTATTTGTCAATTAGATTTTTGAAAATATTCCAAAATAATATAGTTAAAGTTTTGAATATTTTTCCAATCTAATTAACTTTCTCAAAACTTATTAGATTGCCAATTTCAAAAATATTAGGCTGACATCACTTCTATCCATCAAATTATCCAGATAGGATTGCCAATTTTAATAATATTAGGCTGAGATCACTTCTATCCATCAAATTATCAAGATAAGAATGAATGTTAACTTAAAAAGAAATCTAAATTAAGAAAGATAAAATATATACAACTCTCAACTTTACAACCAAATAGCTATACAATTTCCATCTTATATCTAAATTAACAATAATTTTAAAATGGAATTATTATATATTTTTTATAAAAATTAAAATAATATCCTAATATATTAGCAATTTAAATTATTATATATTTTTTATAAAAATAAAATAATATCCTAATATATTAGCAATTTTGTGTACATAATTGAGTTGACATTTTTTCTTTACAGCGGAGAAGCTGGGCCTCATAAATCCTCTTCCATATCTTTCCCTCTCTCCGAATAATGATGCACTACTAAATGGTGTTAATTACACCTCTGGAGGAGCAAGTATACTCAATGAAACATGATTTCTATTTGTACAAGTCCCATGCCTTCCTCCTGACGAAAAAAATATATTGAAATTGCATTAATTTTTATTTTGGTCGACGTTCTCATGCAACATTAATGTTATTCTTTTATTCGTAATAACGAGTTCAGTGAAACTTTTACGTGAAATTGAATTGGCTTTTGTTTATTAGGAATAATGTATAAACTTATTCAAATTTGTTTTTTTTTTAAGTTTTATTTGGAATAATATATAAACTTATTCAAATTTGTTTTAATCATAATTCTAAATTTTTCTTTTTTTTTTATTAGGAATAATGTATAAACTTATTCAAATTTGTTTTCATTTTAATTTTGAAACATCGAAATACATATATAATGTTATTTTTTCACCTTTGTTTTATTTTTAAACACATTGGTACATTTAAACCAACTAAGCCAAGATCCACGGTAGGGATACTCCACTCTGGTAAACTTGGATTGTGTTCAAGGATTTGTTATTATAGTAATTTCACAATTCTTTTATTCTAATACATATTGGTACTTTTATTGATTGTGTTCAAGGATTTGTTATCATAGTAATTTCACAATTCTTTTATTCTAATACATATTGGTACTTTTATTGATGAGGGTTTATCTATATGGACCGTATAATTTAAGCATATGGATATCTATTAAACCTAAAAACATGAGCCAACAAATGTCATAATTATATATATATAGTCCCTTTATATATATGTATATATATATATATATATTACATACTCCCTTTTTATATATATATATATATATATATATATATATATATATATATATATATATTTTATTACATACTCCCTTTTTATATATATATAGTCCCTTTATATATATGTATATATATATATATATATTACAAAGTCCTTTCAAGAAACAATAATTATCTAATTATCTATACACATATCCATACATCAAAGTTGTCGTTGTAATAATCTTTAGACCTAAAAACATGAACCAACAAATGTCATAAGTATATATATATTTTTTATTTCATAGACATTTCAAGAAACAATAATTATCTATACACATATCCATGTATTAAAGTTTCTTTGTAATAATCTTTAGGAAAAAGTTTTGTTTGATAATACATTCATATTTTACACTTAACGGTACTTTCATTGAGAAATATAAATAAATGTGATGAAAGGCTCTATCCAACCTATGAGCATTATTGCTATATTTAAGGTAGAAATAAATCATTTCTTCCTTATACTATATAATTTTATTATGTAGCTTTTTATATTGATACAAACAATATTTTTTTTAAATATAAAGAAATGTATTATATTGTCACAATGCAACCTTGGACCAACTATGACCCATGCCCAAGCATGTTCATAGTTGGTCCAACATCGCATTGTGACAACAATTGTCTCAATGTTTAAATCAATTCCCTTGGGTTCCCCAATTCCTTTGGTTTATAATATTAAACCCTTGGGTTTATTAGTTCTTTTGGTT
Source organism: Pinus albicaulis (assembly GCA_034641835.2). NCBI lineage: Eukaryota > Viridiplantae > Streptophyta > Pinopsida > Pinales > Pinaceae > Pinus > Pinus albicaulis. The sequence continues at coordinate 1,293,123,222 of CM076582.1, forward strand.
TATAATATGAATAATCCCTGGGGTTAATTATTACTGTTTCTTAATTTATTCAACTTGAGTATTTTTTAATTGATTTTATTGATCCTTCACCTTATTGGTCTCTTAGGTTATTAATATTTTCCCCTTGGGATTACAAATTCCTTTGGTTTCTAATATTAAACCCTTGTGTTATTAGTTCTTTTGGTTTATAATATGAATAGTACATTGGGTTAATTATTAGTGTTTATTAATTTTTTTAGCATAGTCGATCAATGTCATCCATGATCAAATGTCACATTCTGACAAATATTGTCTCAAAATGAAAATCACCCATGGCCAACCATGGTCATAGTTGGTCCAACGTCGCATTGTGACAACAATTGTCTCAATGTTTAAATCAATTCCCTTGGGTTCACCAATTCCTTTTGTTTATAATTTGTTGGGTAATGCTTTTCCCTTGGGTTCACCAATTCCTTTTGTTTATAATATTAAACCCTTGGGTTTATTAGTTCTTTTGGTTTATACTATGAATAATCGATCAATGTCATCCATGATCAAATGTCACATTCTGACAAGTATTGTCTCAATATGAAAATCACCCATGGCCAACCATGGTCATAGTTGGTCCAACGTTGCGTTGTGAAAACAATTGTCTCAATGTTTAAATCAATTCCCTTGGGTTCACCAATTCCTTTGGTTTATAATTTGTTGAGTAATGGTTTTCCATTGGGTTCACCAATTCCTTTGGTTTATAATATTAAACTTTTGGTTTATAATATGAATAATCGATCAATGTCATCCATGATCAAACGTCACATTCTGAAAAATATTGTCTCAATATGAAAATCACCCATGGCCAACCATGGTCATAGTTGGTCCAACGTTGCATTGTGAAAACAATAGTCGCAATGTTTAAATCAATTCCCTTGGGTTCACCAATTCCTTTGGTTTATAATATTAAACCCTTGGGTTTATTAGTTCTTTAGGTTTATAATATGAATAATCGATCAATGCCATCCATGATCAAATGTCACATTCCAAATATTGTCTCAATATGAAAATCACCCATGGCCAACCATGGTCATAGTTGGTCCAACGTCGCATTGTGACAACAATTGTCTCAATGTTTAAATCAATTCCCTTGAGTTCACCAATTCCTTTGGTTTATAATTTTTTGGGTAATGGTTTTCCCTTCGGTTCTCCAATTCCTTTGGTTTATAATATTAAACCCTTGGATTTATTAGTTCTTTTGGTTTATAATATGAATAATCAATCAATGTCATCCATGATCAAATGTCACATTCTGACATATATTGTCTCAATATGAAAATCACCCATGGCCAACCATGGTCATAGTTGGTCCAATGTTACATTGTGAAAACAATTGTCTCAATGTTTAAATCAATTCCCTTGTGTTCACCAATTCCTTTGGTTTAAAATTTGTTGGGTAATGGTTTTCCCTTGGGTTCACCAATTCCATTGGTTTATATTATTAAACCCTTGGGTTTATTAGTTCTTTTGGTTTATAATATGAATAATAGATGAATGCCATCCATGATTAAATGTCACATTCTGACAAATATTGTCTCAATATGAAAATCATCCATGGCCAACCATGGTCATAGTTGGTCCAACGTCGCATTGTGAAAACAATTGTCTTAATGTTTAAATCAATTCCCTTGGGTTCACCAATTCCTTTGGTTTATAATATTAAACCCTTGGGTTTATTAGTTCTTTTGGTTTATAATATGAATAATCGATCAATGTCATCTATGATCAAATGTCACATTCTGACAAATTTTGTCTCAATATGAAAATCACCCATGGCCAACCATGGTGATAGTTGGTCCAACATAGCATTGTCACAACAATTGTCTCAATGTTTAAATCAATTCCCTTGGGTTCACCAATTCCTTTGGTTTATAATATTAAACCCTTGGGTTTATTAGTTATTTTGGTTTAGAATATTATGAACCCTTTGGCTAATTATTAGTGTTTATTAATTTCTTCAACTTGAGTATTTTTTTAATAATTTTATTGATCCTTCACCTTATTGGTCCCTTAGGTTATTAATATTTTTCCCTTGGGTTCACCAATTCCTTTGGTTTATAATATTAAACCCTTGGTTTTATTAGTTCTTTTGGTTTATAATATGAATAATCGATCAATGTCATCCATGATCAAATGTCACATTCTCACAAATATTGTCTCAATATGAAAATCTCCCATGGTCAACCATGGTCATAGTTGGTCCAACGTCGCATTGTGACAAAAATTGTCTCGATGTTTAAATAAATTCCCTTGGGTTCACCAATTCCTTTGGTTTATAATTTTCTGGGTAATGGTTTTCCCTTGGGTTCACCAATTCCTTTGGTTTATAATATTAAACCCTTGGGTTTATTAGTTCTTTTGGTTTATAATATGAATAATCGATCAACGTCATCCATGATCATATGTCACATTCTGACAAATATTGTCGCAATATGAAAATCACCCATGGCCAACGATGGTCATAGTTGGTCCAACGTCCCGTTGTGACAACAATTGTCTCAATGTTTAAATCAATTCCCTTGGGTTCACCAATTCCTTTGGTTTATAATATTAAACCCTTGGGTTTATTAGTTCTTTTGGTTTATAATATGAATAATCGATCAATGTCATCCATGATCAAATGTCACATTCCGACAAATATTGTCTCAATATGAAAATCACCCATGGCCAACCATGGTCATAGTTGGTCCAACGTCGCATTGTGACAACAATTGTCTCAATGTTTAAATCAATTCCCTTGGGTTCACCAATTCCTTTTGGTTTATAATTTGTTGGATAATGGTTGTCCCTTGGGTTCACCAATTCCTTTGGTTTATAATATTAAACCCTTGGGTTTATTAGTTCTTTTGGTTTATAATATGAATAATCGATCAATGTCATCCATGATCAAATGTCACATTCTGACAAATATTGTCTCAATATGAAAATAACCCATGGCCAACCCTTGTCAAAGTTGGTCCAACGTCGCATTGTGACAACAATTGTCTCAATGTTTAAATCAATTCCCTTGGGTTCACCAATTCCTTTGGTTTATAATTTTTTGGGTAATGGTTTTCCCTTGGGTTCACCAATTCCTTTGGTTTACAATATTAAACCCTTAGCTTTATTAGTTCTTTTGGTTTATAATATGAATAATCGATCAATGGCATCCATGATCAAATGTCACATTCTGACAAAAAATTTACTCAATGTGAAAATCACCCATGGCCAACCATGGTCATAGTTGGTCCAACGTCGCATTGTGACAACAATTGTCTCCATGTTTACATCAATTCCCTTGGGTTCACCAATTCCATTGGTTTATAATTTTTTGGGTAATGGTTTTCCCTTGGGTTCACCAATTCCTTTGGTTTATAATATTAAACCATTAGGTTTATTAGTTGTTTTGGTTTATACTATGAATTATTAATCAATGTCATCCATGAACAAATGTCACATTCTGACAAATATTGTCTCAATATGAAAATCATCCATGGCCAACCGTGGTCATAGTTGGTCCAACGTCGCATTGTGACAAAAATTGTCTTAATGTTTAAATCAATTCCCTTCGATTCTAATGTTTAAATCTAATTATCTATACACATGCATGTATTAAATTTTCTTTGTAATAATCTTTAGGAAAAAATTTTGTTTGATAATACATTCATATTTTACACTTAATGGTACTTTCATTGAGAAATATAAATAAATTTGATGAAAGGCTCTATCCAACCTATGAGCATTATTGCTATATTTAGGGTAGAAATAAATAATTTCTTCCTTATACTATATAATTTTATTATGTAGCTTTTTATATTGATACAAACAATATTTATTTTAAACATAAATAAATGTATTATATTGTCACAATGTGACCTTGGACCAACTATGACCTATGCCCAACCATGTTCATAGTTGGTCCAACATCACATTGTGACAACAATTGTTTCAATGTTTAAATCAATTCCCTTGGGTTCCCCAATTCCTTTGGTTTATAATATTAAACCCTTGGGTTTATTAGTTCTTTTGGTTTATAATATGAATAATCCCTAGGGTTAATTATTACTGTTTCTTAATTTATTCAACTTGAGTATTTTTTTTATTGATTTTATTGATCCTTCGCCTTATTGGTCTCTTAGGTTATTAATATTTTCCCCTTGGGTTCACAGATTCCTTTGGTTTCTAATACTAAACCCTTGGGTTATTAGTTCTTTTGGTTTATAATATGAATAGTACATTGGGTTAATTATTAGTGTTTATTAATTTCTGTAGCACCCCCAATTCATGTGATTGCATTTTAAAGTTAGATACTTGATCTTTACATCCTAAGGGGAGTGGACCCCAAAGGATAATTATTTTGTGAATGTAATTAAACATTTAATTGAGGAAATGAATAAATTATGGTGGTGCAAATTGACCAAAAATGAGATGATGAGATCACTTGCTAAATCTATGAGGATAGATGAGGCAATATTTCCCCACAATCTTTCAAAAAATCCTTGGAAGATAGTAAGTTTTAAATTTAGATTTTTGAGGAAAAATCTGAATTTCCCCAATGATGAGGAAAGTAGTTGGGAAGAGGTAAAAAGTTGGAAAAGCTGAGGAAAAGCATAAAACAGCTTTAAAGAATCCCTAAATGGGAAGCCTAGGCAAACAGGAGGGAAAGCATCCCGAGATTCTGGACGCAGAATTAGAAACATGCTTTGGGGAACAATAGCTTAAATAAGCTGCTCTTGTACAGATTAGAGCTTAATCTGCTGCAGGAGGTGATCTTAGCTCTGGGGTGAGTTCTGGGAGACAAAAGGACTCTAAGGTTGGGAGGTTGGTCTACTGCACTAGTGGTATGTCTCTGAGAAAAAAAAATTGTCTTCTTGTTTATTATGGTATGAATTGGCTGCATATAAAACACAAAATTTGTCTCTAAAATATTATATTCATTAGTCTACATTTAACATAATGTAATCACCAGGCTGTAACCTGGTCATCCTGTATAGTTGTAGAGGCAAATCCTGTAAAGTGGAATTCCACAGAATGTTTAAACCCAGGGTTGGGTTAAATCTGAGGAAACCTTGTTCTTTCAGGAAACATTGTGAATTTGTTTTTAATCTGCTTCTATTTCCTAGCATAATTTTTATAGCAGCTACTATAGAGAGAAATGAAATTCACTATAGTATACCAGAACCATAGCAGGATATGAATTAAAACTTATACTATTTAGGAAAGAACATAGGGAGAGATTCAATAAACTGATCTCAGGTTCAGCCAAGAAATTCTGTTATAATTCCAGAAAATTTAATGGTTTAAATCAACCAGGTTGTGCATGAGTCACTTGGTCTAGGGGAGGAAAGGAGTACCTATTCATAAACAAAATGTACTAGAAACTATGGTCTCCTGAAAACTACTCTAATATCATATCACTGAAATTGATTTCATATAAGGTATAAATTATGAGTAAGCAGTTGAGAACTATAGTAGCACAGAGTTAAATTATTGCAACAGTATGTACAATACATTTATATAAACACCATTTCCATTAATCAAGAGGAAAAAGGGAATGGCTTCTAATCCCATAACCAGCCTTCAAAAAAATTTATTACCATGTACACAGGTAGACAAGAGCTGGGTAACTAGATATAATAAAATGAGAAGAAACTGAAGAATAGAAAGTTATGCAGACAATTCTGGAAAACAGGAGAATATAATTTCTAGACTTCCATAAATATTAACCTATGTTTAGGAGAAAAAAAAATGGACTCATAAATTCCAGCATGCCATTCATCTGCCTAGACAAGTTCAATATAACCATGAACAGAGAAACTGTCATTATGACACAATAAGATTAATATACAACAGAAGAAGAGATAGAAACTATATAAAATCTTCTTGAAAATTCTGATGGACTGGAACCATAATAGTGTTACCAACATCCTTTTTCTGTGCTGACGAGCACACTAAACAAAGTCAAAATTCATGGTGTATACATATAGAAAAAAAAATTACACACGATTTATACAGTCCCGGTAAAATTATATTGTGGCATAGTATATTGCAATTCAACCTAACAGCATAGGGAATATATATACGTCCCATAATGTCAAAATACATAAGGAGCCTATCAGGCTGGGGTGTAAAAATTGCAACCCCTATTTCAACAGAACCAATCTAAACAAGCTCCCTTCTCTGCCACAGCATAGGAGGTCGATATTATATTTTGACGCCCATGAAAACAACGCAACAAGAGAGGAACAATAAATCCCATAAGAATACCGACCTGGACGGCCAAGAGGTCCATGTTAGCAACCCTAACGATTGAAAATATTACGTGCTGCGTTTACAAGCATGCCATAACCCTTCGTTTACCTGTAACGAAAAATGCAAACAAAACAAAAGGGAATTAGTCAACTTTTAATAGCGTAGGGAAACAAGTGAAGGACAAAAATAATCATGAGGTTAAAACAATACCTGTGGAACGTAAGGTCCAGATACGTAGAGCCCTGAAATCAAATTTGTATACATAGAGGGATTAATACGCAACATCTTCGAAGGGAATAGGGAGGAAGTTACAAATTAAAGAAGAGGCGAGATGCACCAGAACCTACCTCATAAAAATCCACGAAATGGTAGACGTCTACTTGAAAGGATGCGAAGCCCACTACACCAGAGGCATAAAACGAATTAGTATCATCCTATGAACCCGCAAGAGTAGGGTTGACGATAACCCTGAAAGTGGAACTCAATCACAATTGGCGCTGAGAGTATGACTCGCATAGCTTGAAACAAGAGGCATTTCCCTTACTAAATATTGAATGCATACTCAGAACCAGCGTATGACCAGAGTTGTACAACGTCCTGAAATCATTTAAGCATACAATAAAGTTAAATTGAACGCTGAGGTAATTACCTGAGATCTTGTGGATAAAACTGAAGCGCCATGGTTTTCTCTGCAACAGAGAATCAAAAGCCCTCGGCCGAATGTAGAATTTTGCAGATGCAGAGGTGCACAACGAAATTAAGAATGCAGAAACCTGACTCAGCTCTAACCTAAAGACTTATATAATTCTTCGATAACCGCCTTAACCCTAACCAGAAACGATCACCATCGTCCACTTGGCAGAATCGTGGAAGCCAAGCCACGGATTGAGAGTAGCAGTGGTGATTTAAGACCATCGTATCGCATTTATGGAGTATAAATCCGAATTTAAGTCGATATGCCCTGTACCTATATTGGCATGGTTGTTGTACATCCCATGAGTCGAGCTAGCACATCGACATGGATTCACCAGACAAGCGAGCGAAGTGGTATGGCGAACTACACAAACTATCCAACACTCAGTTATTCATTATGACGCCTGACGTGGATGCAAGGGATCACGCGGTGATGCACAAAGCAACTAAAATCCATTTTGACCATATGCTTTACGTGTATATTGATTTCAATTCAAAGTACAATATCTGAAGTCAATTTGGAAATCTTATGTAACGTGATGTGTGTCATGTCAACCAGCGTATATGGGTGTTAATGCCAAACGCATGGAAAACAATCAATTCCCAATACTATGTCGAATCATATAAAAACAAAAACAAAATCATTTCCCTCAAGTCTATACCAAGACACATGGCGGAGGAATCGTAACTATGGTGTGGAAAGGTCGAACCTGCATTTGATCAAAGGATCATTTAAATCATGTTTTATTATACGTGCCATAGGGTTTACTATTATATTCAATAATTCGATAAAGGAAATAGGTGACCCTTAAGACAAAGGTGAATTCGCAAGGGTATGCGAGACTGTGTAAAGGTCAAAGACATGAAAAATATGTTCACCCTTGAAATGAAAATAACATAAGGTAAGAAGTAGGAGTAGAGGATTTAATTGCGACAGCATATGATGATGAAAAGCATCATGATAAAAAGGTGAAATGTCATAATAAACCTATACTTAACATTCTGAGTTCATGAAGATTTTTTTTTTTTTTTTGGGTGTGAAAGTTAGAGGTGTGACAAATGGTATCAGAGCCCAAGTTATAAAATTGGGCTAGTGACTTTGTGCTCACGATTGCTGTGTACTCACTGTGTAATTTTATTGCTGTAGAAAAAGTTTTGTTTTGTTGGTTTTTTTGTTCACTGACCTGTGCTATGTAGTGTACAGTGGGGGTGATAGAATGGAAGAAGGTGGCGAAATTTATGTGGATCTGCATGGTGAACCAGATCCCAATGCGGCCATGATGGCTATGTTGCGAAATTTGCAACAAGAATTGGCTGAGATAAAAAGCCAGAATGACAGATTGTCATTAGCCAGTGAGGAAAAAGAAAAGCTCATCAGGTAATTAACCTCACGGAACAGCCAAGAAGGCGAAGGTTCCGGGAAGAGGAAAACTGATGAATCTGATGAGGAAGATGCTATTCGACATCAGAATAAGCAGAAAAAGGAATTACAAGGGGAATTCCAGAAAATCAAACCTCCCTCCTATGATGGGGAAAAGGAGGAGGATGCTGAAGCCTGGTTGCTGAATATGATTAAGTATTTCCAGGTTTATGAATATGAAAGCAATCTGAAGGCCAGATTAGCTGTCTACCAGCTACAAGGTAAGGCTACCTTGTGGTGGGAGGAGACAAAGATGTTGCATGCCATAGATGAAAAGACAGTTACTTGGGAAGATTTCCAGGCTAAATTCAAGAATCGCTACTTGAATGAGCGGTACTATGATGACAAAGCAAAATAATTTCATGAGCTTAGATTGGGACAACTCACTATCGATGAGTTTGTTACTAAATTTACCAATCTATTAAGATATGTACCTTACATAAGGGAAGAAAAGGCAAAGGTACAGAGGTTTCTGAATTGTTTTCCTATGGTATACAAAGAGAAAATTGAGTTTGACAACCCAAAAAACAATGGACGAAGCTGTTAGAAAAGCTAGATTGTGTTACCAACAGTTCAAAGGAAAAATTGACCAAGGAAAAAGTTGGGTAAGTAAGAATGAATTCAAAGGGAGAAAATAGAAACCAGCCTATTTGAATAATTTTGGCAGAGATCATTAGTGGAAAAGATTTGGAAAACCCAAAGAAAGTCAAACTGCACAGTCTCAAGTGGCATCGAAACCAATAGAGGGAGACAGTAAAAAGGAGGGAACAGTTAGAATGAAGGAGCCCTTGAAATGTTGGGGCTGTGGAGAACCCCATCTTTTGAGGGACTGCCCCCGTAGAAATTTTCATATGCTCATGAGGGATCGGGAAGCGACAACAGTAAATGATATAGCCAGAAACATACCAACTATCAGTGCAGCCCTGGAAAATCGGCAAGCAGAGCATCAAGCAACCATGGTGGAAATGGAGGGTAAGATTTCTGACCTACCTGTTTCTGTTCTGATTGATCCAGGTGCTTCTTTGAGTTACATTAGTCCCAATATTGTAGAAAAACGTAACTTAAAAACTGAAAAATTTCAACATTCATGGTTGGTACAGCTGGCCACTGGAACAAAAAGAAAGGTAACACATAAACTGCCCAGAATAGAAATCCAATTAAATGAGTTTCGAACAGAAGTGAATTTGAACATTTTACCCTTAGGGTCATATGATCTATTGATAGGAATGGACTGGCTAGAAAAGAAGAAAGCTTTGATGAATTGCTGGGATAAGACTTTGCACTGTGTAGATGAGGAAGGGAAACCTTTCATTCTAAAAGGGAAACAAAAACCTATTTCTGTCAGACAAATTTCAGCATTGCAATTAAAAATAACAGCTAGAAAAGGATATCAGGTTTATGCAGTGCATGTGGAAGAAACAGAACAGAAAACTGAAGAAGAATTACTGGATGCTGTACCAGTAATAAGAGAATTCAAGGAAGTTTTTCCAAAGGAAATCCCTCATCTTTCCCCCAAAAGAGAGATTGATTTCTCAATCGATCTGGTGCCAAGAGCAACACCTGTGTCACGAGCACCTTATCGAATGAGTCCTCCTGAACTTATGGAATTGAAAATGCAATTGCAAGAACTGCTAGATAAAGGGTATATAAGACCAAGTGTGTCTCCTTGGGGAGCACCAGTGCTGTTCGTGAAAAAGAAAGATGGAACTTTCAGGATGTGCATTGATTATAGGCAACTGAATAAGTTGACCATTAAAAATAGATATCCTTTGCCTAGAATTGATGATATTTCTGATCAAGTGAGAGGAGCTTCAGTATTCTCAAAAATTGACTTAAGAACTGGTTACCACCAGCTCAGAATTAAAGAGGAAGACATTAACAAAACGGCCTTTCGAACCAGGTATGGCCACTACGAATTTGTAGTCCTACCTTTTGGTTTGACAAACGCCCCTACCACATTCATGTGCCTAATGAACAGTGTGTTAAACAAGTATTTGGATAAATTTGTCCTTGTGTTCATAGATGATATTTTAGTTTACTCAAACACTGAAGAGGAACACAAAGAACACCTGAGGATAGTATTGCAAACTCTAAAGGAAAATCAGCTATACGCTAAATTTAGAAAATGTGAGTTCTATGAGGACAAGATCCAATACTTGGGTCATATTATTTCGGAACAAGGCCTTGCTGTTGACCCGGGGAAGATAAAGGCTATAAAAGAATGGCCCATGCCCGCTGATGTTTCAGCAGTTAGATCATTCATGGGGATTGCCGGCTATTATAGCAGATTTGTGGAGAGATTTTCTGCCATAGCCCATCCCATCACTTCCTTACAGAGGAAAGGTGTCAAGTTTGAATGGACTGAAAAATTCCAAAATAGTTTTGACAAATTAAAACTGAAACTTACTACAGCCCCTATACTGAAGATTGCAGATCCTGATAAGGAATTTGTGGTATGTACGGATGCATGTAGAGAAGGATTGGGAGGAGTGCTTTTGCAGGAAAACTTAGTGATTGCCTATGAATCCAGGAAACTGAAGATACATGAACAGAATTATAGTGCTTATGATTTAGAGTTATCCGCTGTTATTCATGCTTTGAAAATGTGGCGGCACTATCTTCTTGGGAAAAAATTTACATTGATGACTGATCATATTAGTCTCAAATATTTCTTTTCTCAAACTGAATTGAATGCCAGACAAGCCAGATGGCTGTCCTTTTTAAGTGAGTTTGACATGGACATAAAACATATTAGAGGGAAGGAGAATAAGGTTGCTGATGCATTGAGCATAAATGCTTGTCAGCATATCAATAATATTGGAAGTAGTGCTCAGATTGATGTAGAAGAATTGGTGCATAAAGCAGCCAACCAAGACCCAAATTATGAAACACTTTTGGTGAAATTACAGAAACAGGAGAAAACTGATTTCACCCAAAACCAAAAAGGGCTGATTTGTTATAAGAAAAGATTGTATATCCCCAATGTAGAGACTCTAAAAAGAGAAATTCTGGATGAGTACCACAAACAACCCTATGCAGGCCATCCAGGGTATCAGAAAATGTTAACAGCCCTGAAAAAGAAGTTGTTCTGGCCAGGAATGAAGAGAGATGTAGCAGAATACTTAAGCAGATGCATGGAATGTCAGTTAGTTAAGGTGGAACATCAGCATCCTGTCGGCCTTCTGAATCCTTTTCCCATTGCAGAATGGAAGTGGGACACCGTTTCCATGGACTTCATTACAGGATTACCCAAAACCAAATACCAGCATGACTCGATAATGGTGGTAGTAGAAACTTTAACCAAAGCTGCTCACTTTATACCAGTGAAATCCACCTTTGGAACAGCTCAAGTGGCGAATGTGTTCCTAAAGGAGATAGTAAGACTCCATGGAGTTCCTAAGGTGATTGTGTCTGATAGGGATGCTAAGTTTACAACAGCCTTTTGGAGGGGATTATTTGCAGGAATGGGTACTAAATTGAATTTTAGCACTGCCTACCACCCTCAGATTGATGGTCAAACGGAAAGAACTAATCAAATTTTGGAGGACATGCTGAGAATGTATGTGATGGATAGACCCTCAAAGTGGGAAGATTTCTTACATTTAGCTGAATTTGCCTATAATAACAGCTATCAATCCTCCATCAAAATGAGTCCGTTTGAGGCACTGTATGGAAGGGAGTGTCGTACTCCTTTGAGCTGGAGTCAGGCAGAAGACAAACTAATGTTGGGACCAAATACTTTACAAGAAATGGAAGGAATTTTCAAACAGATACAAAAGAACATCAAGACAGCACAAGATCGTCAAAAGAGTTATGCAGATCAAAAAAGAGTGCATAGAGAATTTAAAGTTGGGGAGCATGTATATTTGCGTAGTAAACCCAAAAAGAGCACCCTCTATGCTGGGAGTTGTGCAAAATTGGCACCCATATACTCTGGTCCCTTTGAAATACTAGAAAGGGTGGGACCAGTGGCTTACAAGCTGGCCTTACCCCCCCATGTTAGAGTTCATGATGTCTTTCATGTTTCATTGTTAAAAAGATATGTGCATGATGCTTCTCACATAGTTGATTGGAATGTTGTACAGGTGGAACCAGAAGGGGAGTTTCTGCCAGAACCACTTCAAATATTGGAGCGGGAAGAAATTGAATTGAGAAGCAGAACAGTAGCCAGAGTAAAGGTGCAGTGGAAGCACTTTACTGCTGAAGAAGCTACCTGGGAACGAGAGACCGAAATGATGGAAAAATATCCATTTTTATTTGCAAAATAAACTCTAGTAGTTGAATAACAACACCGAGGACGGTGTTTATTTTCAGAGGGGGAATATGTAACACCCCCAATTCATGTGATTGCATTTTAAAGTTAGATACTTGAACTTTACATCCTAAGGGGAGTGGACCCCAAAGGATAATTATTTTGTGAATGTAATTAAACATTTAATTGAGGAAATGAATAAATTATGGTGGTGCAAATTGACCAAAAATGAGATGATGAGATCACTTGCTAAATCTATGAGGATGGATGAGGCAATATTTCCCCACAATCTTTCAAAAAATCCTTGGAAGATAGTAAGTTTTAAATTTAGATTTTTGAGGAAAAATCTGAATTTCCCCAATGATGAGGAAAGTAGTTGGGAAGAGGTAAAAATCTGGAAAAGCTGAGGAAAAGCATAAAAGATCTTTAAAGAATCCCTAAATGGGAAGCCTAGGCAAACAGGAGGGAAAGCATCCTGAGATTCTGGACGCAGAATTAGAAACATGCTTTGGGGAACAATAGCTTAAATAAGCTGCTCTTGTACAGATTAGAGGTTAATCTGCTGCAGGAGGTGATCTTAGCTCAGGGGTGAGTTCTGGGAGACAGAAGGACTCTAAGTTTGGGAGGTTGGTCTACTGCACTAGTGGTATGTCTCTGAGAAAAAAAAATTGTCTTCTTGTTTATTATGGTATGAATTGGCTACATATAAAACACAAAATATGTCTCTAAAATATTATATTAATTAGTCTACATTTAACAGAAGGTAATCACCAGGCTGTAACCTGGTCATCTTGTATAGTTGTAGAGGCAAATCCTGTAAAGTGAAATTCCACAGAATGTTTAAACCTAGGGTTGGGTTAAATCTGAGGAAACCTTGTTCTTTCAGGAAACATTGTGAATTTTCTTTTAATCTGCTTCTGTTTCCTAGCATAATTTTTATAGCAGCTACTATAGAGAGAAATGAAATTCACTATAGTATACCAGAACCATAGCAGGATATGAATTAAAAATTATATTGTTTAGGAAAGAATAGAGGGAGAGATTCAATAAACTGATCTCAGGTTCAGCTAAGAAATTCTGTTATAATTCCACAAAATTAAATGGTTTAAATCAACCAGGTTGTGCATGAGTCACTTGGTCTAGGGGAGGAAAGGAGTACCTATTTATAAACAAAATGTACTAGATACTATGGCCTCCCGAAAACTACTCTAATAGCATATCACTAAAAATTGGATTTCATATAAGGTATACCATGAAAGTAAGCGCTGAGAACTACAAGATACGCAGTTAAATTATTGCAATAAAGATGTACAATACATTTATATAAACACCATTTCCATTAATCAAGAGGAAAAAGGGTTAGGGTTCTAATCCCATAACCAGCCTTCAAAAACATTTATTACCATGTACACAGGTAGACAAGAGCTGGGTAACTAGATATAATCAAACGAGAAGAAACTGAAGAATAGAAAGTTATGAAGACAATTCTGGAAAACATGAGAATATAATTTCTAGATCTCCATAAATATTAACCTATAAGCTAGAGAAAAAAAATGGACTCATAAATTCCAGCATGCCATTCATCTACCTAGACAAGTTCAATATAACCATGAATAGAGAAACTGTCATTATGACACAATAAGATTAATATACAACAGAAGAAGAGATAGAAACTATATAAAATCTTCCTGAAAATTCTGATGGACTGGAACCATAATAGTGTTACCAACATCCTTTTTCTGTGCTGACGAGCACACTAAGCAAAGTCAAAATTCATGGTGTATACATATAGAAAAAAAATTACACACGATATATACAGTCCCGGTAAAATTATACTGTGGCATAGTATATTGAAATTCAACCTAACAGCATAGGGAATATATATATGTCCCATAATGTCAAAATACATAAGGATCCTATCAGGCTGGGGTGTAAAACTTGCAACCCCTATTTCAACAGAACCAATCTAAACAAGCGCCCTTCTGCGCCACAGCATAGGAGGTCGATATTATATTTCGACGCCCATGAAAATGACGCAACAGGAGAGGAGCAATAAATCCCATAAGAATACCAACCTGGACGGCCAAGAGGTCCACGTTAGCAACCCTAACGATTGAAAATATTACGTGCTGCGTTTACAAGTATGCCATAACCATTCGTTTACCTGTAACGACAAAGGCAAACAAAACAAAAGGGAATTAGTCAACTTGTAATAGCGTAGGGAAACAAGTGAAGGAAGAAAATAATCATGAGGTTAAAACAATACCTGTGGAACATAAGGTCCAGATACGTAGAGCCCTGAAATCAAATTTGTATACAGAGAGGGATTAATACGCAACATCTTCGAAGGGAATAGGGAGAAATTTACAAATTAAAGCAGAGACGAGACGCACCAGAACCTACCTCATAAAAATCCACAAAATGGTAGACGTCTGCTTGAAAGAATGCGAAGCCCACTACACCAGAGGCATAAAACGAATTAGTATCATCCTATGAACCCGCAAGAGTAGAGTTGACGATAACCCTGAAAGTGGAACTCAATCACAATGGGCGCTGAGAGTATGACTCGCAAAGCCTGAAACAAGAAGCATTTCCCTTACTAAAGATTGAATGCATACTCAGAACCAGCGTGTGACCAGAGTTGAACAACGTCCTGAAATAATTTAAGCATACAATAAAGTTAAATTGAACGCTGAGGTAATTACCTGAGATCTTGTGGATAAAACGGAAGCGCCATGGTTTTCTCTGCAACAGAGAATCACAAACCCTCGGCTGAATGTAGAATGTTGCAGATGTAGAGGTGCACAACGAATTGAAGAATGCAGAAACCCGACTTAGCTCTACCCTAAAGACTTATATAATTCTTCGATAACCACCTTAACCCTAACCAGAAACGATCACCATCGTCCACTTGGCATAATCGTGGAAGCCAAGCCATGGATCGAGAGTAGCAGTGGTGATTTAAGACCGTCGTATCACATTTATGGAGTATAAATACGAATTTAAGTCGATATGTCCTGTACCTATATTGGCATGGTTGCTGTACATCCCGTGAGTCGAGCTAGCACATTGACGTGGATTCACCAGACAAGCTAGCGAAGGGGTATGGCGAACTACACCAACTATCCAACACTCAGTTATTCATTTTGACGTCTGACGTGGATGCAAGTGATCACGCGGCGATGCACAAACCAACTAAAATCCATTTTGACCATACGCTTTACGTGTATATTGATTTCAATGCAAAGTACAATATCTGAAGTCGATTTGGAAAGCTTATGTAACGTGATGTGTGTCATGTCAACCCGCGTATATGGGTGTTAATGCCAAACGCATGGAAAACAATCAATTCCCAATACTATGTCGAATCATATAAACACAAAAAACAAAATCATTTCCCTCAAGTCTATACCAAGACACATGGCGGAGGAATTGTAACTATGGTATGGAAAGGTCGAACCTGCATTTGATCAAAGGATCATTTAAATCATGTTTTATTATACGTGCCATAGGGTTACTATTATATTCAATAATTCGATAAATGAAATAGGTGACCCTTAAGACAAAGGTAAATTCACAAGGGTATGCGAGACTGTATAAAGGTCAAAGACATGAAAAATATGTTCACCCTTGAAATGCAAATAACATAAGGTAAGAGGTAGGAGTAGAGGATTTAATTGCGACAGCATATGATGATGAAAAGCATCATGATAAAAAGGTGAAATGTCATAATAAACCTATACTTAAACAGTCTGAGTTCATGAAGACAAATTTTTTTTTGGGTGTGAAAGTTAGAGTGCATAATTTTCTTAGCATAGTCGATCAATGTCATCCATGATCAAATGTCACCATCTCGACAAATATTGTCTCAATATGAAAATCACCCATGGCCAACCATGGTCATAGTTGGTCCGACGTCACATTGTGACAAAAATTGTCTCAATGTTTAAATCAATTCTCTTGGGTTCAACACCTTTGTTTATAATTTGTTGGTAATGCTTTTTCATTGGATGGGTTCAAGAATTTTGGTTTATAATATTAAACCCTCGGGTTTACTAGTTATTTTGGTTTATAATATGAATAATCGATCAATGTCATCCACGATCAAATGTCACATTCTCACAAATATTGTCTCAATATGAAAATCACCCATCGCCAACCATGGTCATAGTTGGTCCAATGTCGCATTGTGACAACAATTTTCTCAATGTTTAAATCAATTCCCTTGGTTTCACCAATTCCTTTGGCTTATAATTTTTTGGGTAATGGTTTTCCCTTAGGTTCACCAATTCCTTTGGTTTATAATATTAAACCCTTGGGTTTATTAGTTCTTTTGGTTTATAATATGAATAATCGATCAATGCCATCCATGATCAAATGTAACATTCTGACAAATATTGTCTCAATATCAAAATCACCCATGGCCAACCATGGTCATAGTTGGTCCAAAGTCGCATTGTGACAACAATTGTCTCAATTTTTAAATCCATTCCCTTGGGTTCACCAATTCCTTTAGTTTATAACTGCTGAGTAATGGTTTTCCGTTGGTCTACCCACCCTTTTGGTTTATAATATTAAACCCTTTGGTTTATTAGTTCTTTTGGTTTATAATATGAATAATCGATCAATGTCATCCATGATCAA
This sequence comes from Pinus albicaulis, assembly GCA_034641835.2. Classification (NCBI taxonomy): domain Eukaryota; kingdom Viridiplantae; phylum Streptophyta; class Pinopsida; order Pinales; family Pinaceae; genus Pinus; species Pinus albicaulis. The sequence goes on from CM076582.1 coordinate 1,293,140,492, forward strand.
ATGTCGACTCAACCAATATTGTCTTAATATGAAAATCACACATGGCCAACCATGGTCATAGTTGGTCCAACGTTGTGTTTCAGGAAAACAATAGTCTCAATGTTTAAATCAATTCCCTTTGGTTCACAAATTCCTTTGGTTTATAATTTGTTGGGTAATGGTTTTCCCTTGGGTTCACCAATTCCTTTGTTTATAATATTAAACCCTTGGGTTTATTAGTTGTTTTGGTTTATAATATGAATAATCGATCAATGCCATCCATGATCAAATGTCACATTCTGACAAATATTGTCTCAATATGAAAATCACCGATGGCCAACCATGGTCATAGTTGGTCCAAGGTCGCATTGTGACAACAATTGTCTCAATGTTTAAGTCAATAACCTTGAGTTCACCAATTCCTTTGGTTTATAATTTGTTGGGTAATGGTTTTCCCTTGGGTTCTCCAATTCCTTTGGTTTATAATATTAAACCCTTGGATTTATTAGTTATTTTGGTTTATAATATGAATAATCAATCAATGTCATCCATGATCAAAAGTCACATTCTGACATATATTGTCTCAATATGAAAATCACCCATGGCCAAACTGGGTGGTCATAGTTGGTCCATCGTTGCATTGTGAAAAATAATTGTCTCAATGTTTAAATCAATTCCCTTGTGTTCACCAATTCCTTTGGTTTAAAATTTGTTGGGTACTGTTTTCCCTGGTTAAACTCAATTCCATTGTTTATATTATTAAACCCTTTGGGTTTATTAGTTCTTTTGGTTTATAATATGAATAATGTATGAATTCCATACATGATTAAATGTCACATTCTCGACAAATATCGTTCCAATATGAAAATCATCCATGGCCAACCATGGTCATAGTTGGTCCAACATCGCATTGTGAAAACAATTGTCTTAATGTTTAAATCAATTCCCTTGTGTTCACCAATTCCTTTGGTTTATAATATTAAACCCTTCGGTTTATTAGTTCTTTTGTTTTATAATATGAATAATCGATCGATGTCATCCATAATAAAATGTCACATTTTGACAAATATTGTCTCAATATGAAAATCACCCATGGCCAACCATGGTCATAGTTGGTCCAACGTCGCATTGTGACAACAATTGTCTCAATGTTTAAATCAATTCCCTTGGGTTCACCAATTCCTTTGGTTTATAATATTAAACCCTTGGGTTTATTAGTTATTTTGGTTTAGAATATTATGAACCCTTGGGCTAATTATTAGTGTTTATTAATTTCTTCAACTTGAGTATTTTTTAATAATTTTATTGATCCTTCACCTTATTGGTCCCTTAGGTTATTAATATTTTCCCCTTGGGTTCACCAATTCCTTTGGTTTACAATATTAAACCCTTGGGTTTATTAGTTCTTTTGGTTTATAATATGAATAATCAATAAATGTCATCCATGATCAAATGTCACATTCTAACAAATATTGTCTCAATATGAAAATCTCCCATGGCCAACCATGGTCATAGTTGGTCCAACGTTGCATTGTGACAACAATTGTCTCGATGTTTAAATAAATTCCCTTGGGTTCACCAATTCCTTTAGTTTATAATTTTATGGGTAATGGTTTTCCCTTGGGTTCACCAATTCCTTTGGTTTATAATATTAAACCCTTGGGTTTATTAGTTCTTTTCGTTTATAATATGAATAATCGATCAACGTCATCCATGATCATATGTCACATTCTGACAAATATTGTCGCAATATGAAAATCACCCATGGCCAACAATGGTCATAGTTGGTCCAACGCCCCATTGTGACAACAATTGTCTCAATGTTTAAATCAATTCCCTTGGGTTCACCAATTCCTTTGGTTTATAATATTAAACCCTTAGGTTTATTAGCTCTTTTGGTTTATAATATGAATAATCGATCAATGTCATCCATGATCAAATGTCACATTCTGACAAATATTGTCTCAATATGAAAATCACCCATGGCCAACCATGGTCATAGTTGGTCCAACGTTGCATTGTGACAAAAATTGTCTCCATGTTTAAATAAATTCCTTTGGGTTCACCAATTCCTTTGGTTTATAATTTGTTGGACAATGGTTTCCCTCGGGTTCACCAATTCCTTTGGTTTATAATATGAATAATCGGTCAATGTCATCCATGATCAAATGTCACATTCTGAAAAATATTGTCTCAATATGAAAATCACCCATGGCCAACCATGGTCATAGTTGGTCCAACGTCGCATTGTGACAACAATTGTCTCAATGTTTAAATCAATTCCCTTGGGATCAACAATTCCTTTGGTTTATAATTTTTTGGGTAATGGTTTTCCCTTGGGTTCACCAATTCCTTTGGTTTACAATATTAAACCCTTAGGTTTATTAGTTCTTTTGGTTTATAATATGAATAATCGATCAGTGTCATCCATGATCAAATGTCACATTCTGACAAATATTGTCTCAATGTGAAAATCACCCATGGCCAACCATGGTCATAGTTGGTCCAACATCGCATTGTGACAACAATTGTCTCCATGTTTACACCAATTCCCTTGGGTTCACCAATTCCTTTGGTTTATAATTTTTTGGGTAATGGTTTTCCCTTGGGTTCACCAATTCCTTTGGTTTATAATATTAAACCATTAGGTTTATTAGTTGTTTTGGTTTATACTATGAATTATTAATCTATGTCATCCATGACCAAATGTCACATTCTGACAAATATTGTCTCAATATGAAAATCATCCATGGCCAACCGTGGTCATAGTTGGTCCAACGTCGCATTGTGACAAAAATTGTCTCAATGTTTAAATCAATTCCCTTGGATTCACCAATTCCTTTGGTTTATAATATTAAACCCTTGGATTTATTAGTTCTTTTGGTTTATAATATTACAAACGCTTGGGTTAATTATTAGTGTTTATTAATTTCTTCAACTTGAGTATTTTTTAAATAATTTTATTGATCCTTCGCCTTATTGGTCACTTAGGTTATTAATATTTTTCCCTTGAGTTCATCAATTCCTTTTGTTTATAATATTGAACCCTTGGGTTTATTAGTTCTTTCGGTTTATAATATGAACAATCCAACATTGTCATCCACAATCAAATGTCACATTTTGACAAATATTGTCTCAATATGAAAATCACCCATGGCCAACCATGGTCATAGTTGGTCCAACGTTGCATTGCGACAAAAATTGTCTCAATGTTTAAATCAATTCCCTTGGGTTCACCAGTTCCTTTGGTTTATAATTTGTTGGGTAATGGTTTTCCCTTGGGTTCACCAATTCCTTTTGTTTATAATATTAAACCCTTGGTTTTATTAGTTATTTTGGTTTATAATATGAATATTTGATCAATGTCATCCATGATCAAATGTCACATTCTCACAAATATTTTCTCAATATAAAAATCAGCCATGGCCAACCATGGTCATAGTTGGTCCAACTTCGCATTGTGACAACAATTTTCTCAATGTTTAAATCAATTCCCTTGGGTTCACCAATTTCTTTGGTTTATAATATTAAACCCTTGGGTTTTATTATTCTCTATTGTTTTTAATATTGCCCTTAGCCTTATTGATCCCTTAGGTTTTTAATATTTATCCCTTGTGTCCACCGATTCGTTTGGTTTATAATATTAAACATTTGGGTTTATTAGTTATTTTGGTTTATAATGTTAATCACACATTGGGTTTATTAGTGTCTTGAGTTTAAAATATTAATTCTTAGGCTTTATTAATTTCTTAGATTTTTCAGTTTAAAATATTAATTCTTAGGGTTTATTAATCTCTATTTTTTTTAATATTCATCCGTTAGGTTTATAATATTTATCCCTTAGGTTCGCTGATTCCTTTGGTTTATAATATTAAACCCTTCGTTCTATTAGTTCTTTTGGTTTATAATGTTAATAATCCCATTGGTTTATTAATATCTTATGTTTAAAATACTGATTCTTATGGTTTATTAATTTATTAGGTTTTTAGTTTAAAATATCAATTCTTAGGGTTTATTAATCTCTTGTGTTTTTAATATTGATCTCTTATGTTTATAATATGTATCCCTTGGATTCACCAATTCCTTTGATTTATAATATTTAAACATTTGATTTATGATGACATTAGGTTTGTGTTATTAATTATCCCTTGGATTTATTAATATCTTTAGTTTAAAATATTAATTGTTAGGGTTTATTAATCTATTAGATTTTTATTTTAAATATTGTTTCATATACTTTATTAATGTCTTGAGTTTAATATATTAATTTTTTAATATATTAATTGTTAGAGTTTATTACTTTTTTATGTTTTTGGGTTTAATATTATTAATATATTAATAAATATTATTATTATATAATATTTATAAATATTATAATATTATTAAGATATCAATAAAATTAATATTATTAATATTTATTATTTATTATATTATTAATAACTACTATTATATTATTAATATATCAATAATATTATTAATATTTATTATTTATTATATTATTACTATTATTAATATATATTATTAATAAATATTATAATATTATTAATATAGCAATAAATATTAATATTATTAATATTTACTATTTATTATATTATTAATATATATTATAATTATTATAGGCCTATCTACGTATATCAACTACAATGTAGAATGTGGTTGTGTTAGTTTTCATGTTAATTTATAAGTTGTAAGCCTAAGTGACATGTCAATTAAGAGTATAGAGTATTTATGTGTATAGTGTATTTTGTGTGCGCGGACAACGAGATTCTTCTCTGTGGATAGAATGTGTATGTATTTCCATCTCTAATAATGCAAATGACAAGTTAAGTTAGTGTGTATATTTCCATCTCCATTAATGCAAATGACAAGTTAAGGTAGTGAGTAAAGCTGCGTTCTCTGATATGGTAATGGAGCTCCTCTTTGGAGTCTTCTGAGTTTTCTGTTTCTGTCAGTGTTACCCAGCAGCAACCACTGCCCAAAGACCTATCATCCCCCTTTCGAGGTTGTTCGGAGGTCTTAACGAGAGTCACTCTGTAACTCGAGTTACATAGGTATTTCATTATGTTTGTATTTGTTATTGAAAATATATTTTTACATGTTTGCAGAATATTTACGTTTATAATCAAGAAAGAGATAGGTATGCAAAGCTGGTTGGGTTTTGATATTCTAATAAAGTCTAATTCATCTCTTTGCCTCGAAGCATATATTGCATTAGGGTTCACTAAGCTTGTAATTAAAAGAAAAAGAAAAAGAGAGAACCTGCTTTGATGGTGGCCATGAAATGAAACAAAATGAATTTGGTCGTTCATTCAGTCCTTTATTACATAAGAGGGAACACATCGGCCGGCTACCATAAAAGTGTTAGGCATTAAATGAAATGAGATGACTCTTCCAAAAAGCAAAACAAGAAGTTCATAGCGGCTTAAGTGACTCCCTTCTTTATTTAGTTACATAGACACAGTATCTCTATTTTCTGTTCGTAGCGCACTTAAAAGCCGCTGCCCGATGTGAAATACCCTGCAGTCCACACAACATTAACACATGAATTAGATTCATCTGTCAGTATGGCAAGGACCGTATGTTTTTCAAGAAGAACCCGTATGTTTTTCAAGAAGAAACAGATATAAGTTACAGCAGGGCCCAGGCTAGATGATGGATTAAGATGAATAACAAATAACATGGTGAATAAATGAAAGAATGTGTTAGTCCACAGTATACTGACAGCAGCTTTCTACACGCACAGCTACAGAAATTACGAGAACGGCGCTCAACGTCGCATCGGCGGGGAGGCTGGCGGATGTTGCACGTTTCTGGAAGGTATGCGGCTCTCTCCTCCGCTTCTTCCTCCTCTTCTCTTCCACGCGATTCGCGGCGGCGGCGCTGATTAAGTGCAGCCTCAGAATCCATGAAGAGGTCATATGATTGAGATTGATCAAGTACTTGCTGTATGGCTCGGCATCGGCATTGTGGAGACATTCTTTCCAATTGCTCGCAGCATCTCTCTGATGGCTGCTCTCTCCGCATCTCCATGTACTCCCGGCAATCAGACAGTCGCTGCGGATCGCAGGAGCGTCGTTGTTGTTGCAGGCCCTCACCATACATGACGCCTTCACGCGCATCAACAGTTGGGGTGCCCCACTGAAGGAGGACGAGAAGGGCTACGCCTAGGCTCGCCCATTTAAGAGCCAGTCTCGTAGTCGGAGGGCAGAAAACATCCATTGCTTTTCTTTCTGTAGTAGTAGTGAAAGATGGAGAGATATATGGAGCGGAAGTGTGAAGGTGGGAAGAGGAGATGGATCCTAATGCTGTTTTTATGTATTTATGGAAACATGCATGGGGAAGGCGAAGAAGAGGTCGAGGACTCGAGAGTCGAGACGAACAGATGTAGCGCATGCCCCATCTCACACTCCACGTCCCAACTCAACCCACAGAAAGATCGAACGCCTGCCTCTGTTTCCAATCGCCGCGTCTTCCATTTCGGTTGAGTTGATGAAAAGAACAGAAGAATCCTCCAGGTGTGTAGAATTCCTGACAGTGCAGGGTACAGTACGCGCCATGCGACTTACAAACTACTGTCGCAATTTAGAAAATATAAACTTGTTCATGAGAAACTGCCTTAGCCTGGTGGTGTTAATTTTTCACGTTGAACAGTGGATTACACCGGCAAGGTTACCATAACCACCTTAATCATGAGAATTTCCAAGCAATGGAAGTGTTATTAACGATGGCAAGGGAAAATGTTCACTTTCCAGCGTATTAGTCACGATGAAATTATATTGCAATATGGGTTTCACCAAATATTTTGATAGGCACTGGAAGAAGTGTGTTGATTCAACCGAAAGGCCGAGGTTCGTAAAGAAAGCGGACGGGATATAAACTTGGAGGGAAGCATTATTGAGTTAAAAGGTTTAGGCTATAGAGCTTTGCCTTGTTTCATTTTTGAATTTATGAAGAGAAACTTTCACAGCTCGTAATGATGAATTAGACTTTCGGAATGGTATCACACCCTTGTGTTCAAACTTTCACTGCTCGCACAGCTCGTAAGGATGAATTAAATTCTAGCGATGCTATCATTAATGGTCAATGGTGTGTTTTTTGGAAGTGAAATGTATGATTACTATTACGATTAAAATTGAAGATCTACATATAGTAGTTTAGTTATTTATATGGAACTTTTTTTACTCATCAATATGGCTATAATTATTAATGAGAAATTATATAATCTTAGAATTATGTAGCATAAATTAAATAGTTTATGATATATATTTTATAGTGTAAAATTTTTAAAAGTATGAAAATTAACAAAATCACAACTTATTTTAAATTATTATTATTAACATAATTTTATTTATCAATATGGTTGATATAAATTTATAGGTGTATATAAAATACATCTACAACCACATTGATATATACAAATAGACATATATCCACCACTCATAGCATTAATAAATAGTACGTGTATTTTATTAAATGTTAATATTTCAGATTATTAATAACTATATAAATAATAATAGCTTTAGAGAATTAATGTTTCCCTTGTCATAAACATAATGTTGAGAGCCCAACGTTTCTAGTGAACACTTCACCCATTTTTAAGGGCAGATATGTTTTCTTGCCCTTGAAGATGGGTGAACTGTTCACTAGACAAGTTAGGCTCATGGAGACAAATACACACTTCTCCAAAATTTCTCAACATTACATAATAATAAATTTATTATTTTGTATATTTTTATATTTTATATTTGGTAATATGTTAATAGATATGTTTAAAAATAAAATATAATTCACATATAACATACTAAAAACATTTAGTTATTATTAATACTATGTATTTATTGTCACCATTATAGTATGGTCAACAATTGGTATATTTATAAATATAAACTTCATTATATTTTATATATTTATTTAAGTGTATCAATTATTTAACACTGTATATTAAAATAAAATATATTATATTATTAGTTGAAATATATAAAAGAATATAATATATAATAATATATTATTTTATAATAAAATATGTAATAATAATATATTATAATTTTTTTTTGTTAATACATTAATCATTATAACTCAAACTATAGTATAATTGGTATATAATATAATAATAATATTTTGTTATTATTTATAATAAGTTTTTTTCTCTCACAATATATGGTAAATAATTATAATATATTTAATATAAATGTAAATATCTTTCATATGATCATTTAAATTAAATTAATATAATTGTTAATATATTTTATATGATCATTTAAATCGAGTGGATAAATATTATAAATTTAAGGGATCAATATTAAAAACACAAGGGATTAATAAATCCTAAGAATTAATATTTTAAACCGAAAAATTTGATAAAACCACATGATTATTAATATTACAAACCCAATATATTTGTAAACTTTAGGGATTGGTAATATTATAAACCCAACGAATTAATAAATAGAAGGGATTAATATTAAACCCTAGGAATAATATTTAACCTTTAATATTGGTGTTTAATAAATCCAAGGGATTATTAATATTGCAAACCCACAATATTAATATTACCAACCAAAGAATTAGAAAATTTAAATGATTAATGTTATGAATACAAATGATTAATAAACCCATCAAACTAATATTAAAAACCCAAACGATTAATAAACCCAAGGGATTATTAATATTATAAACACAAGGGATAAATAAAACTAAGAGATTATTGATATTATAAACCCAATGGATTAATATTATAAATAGATATGATTAATAAACTCAAGCGATTAATACGCCCAAGGAATCAATAAACCCAACAAACTAATATTAAAAACCCAAGTGATTAATAAGCCCTAGGAATTAATAAACCATGGGTTTCCATGGTTGATTTTTATATTGAGACAATCTTTGTCACAATTTGGTATTGGACCATGGTTGACCATGATCGAGGATGGTTGACCATGATTGTGAATGGTTGACCATGGTTGATTTTCATATTGTGAAAATATTTTTCATAATGTGACATTGGACCATGGTTGATATTTATATTGAGACCATCTTTGTCACAATGCGACATTGGACCATGGTTGACCATCGTTCGCAATGGTTGGTTTTCATGTTGAAACATTTTTTTCACAATGTGAGATTGGACCATGGTTGACCAAAATTATAAATGCATGTTATTTATATTAATCCATATGATTGATATTATAAACCCTAGTATTAAACCCAATATTATAAACCTTAGCATTGAACCCAATATTATAAACCCTAATATTGAACCCAATTTTATAAAAACTTAAAATTAAACATAATATTATGAAAAAAATGTTTGATCAATATGGTTGAGCAGAATCAACCATATTTCACCAATATAACATTAAAAATATTATTTTTCTAAAAATTATTAATATTAATAAACTCAAGGAACCAATAAACCTAACAAACTAATATTAAAATCCCAAGCGATTAATAAACCCTAGGAATTAATATTTTATAACTCAAGGGATTAAAGAACTCAAAGGAGTAAATTATAAACCAAAAGAGCTATTAATATTATAAACCGGAGCGACTAATAAATCCAAGGGTTTAATATTATAAACTCAATGAATTAGTAAATGTAAGGGATAAATATTATAAACCGAAATGATAAAAAAAAACCCAAGGTATCAATATTAAAAAAAAATAAGATTAATAAACCTTGGGAATTAGCATTTTAAACCAAAGGAATTAATAAACCCCTGGGATTATTAATTTGATAAACCCAACGAATTAGTAAACCCAAAGGATAAATATTATATTAACGACGAAGATGTTGATTAAGTGCAGCCTCAAAATCCATGAAGACGTCCACGTCCGTGGTTGAATCATAGGATTTAGATTGATCGAGTACTTGTTGTATGGATCAGCATCGACATTGTGGAGACATTATTTCCAATTCCTCACAACATCTCTCCGATGGATGCTCTCTCCGCTGCTTCAAGTAGTCCCGACACTGGGATAGTCGTTGCGGATCATATGAGTGTTGTCGTTGTTGTAGGCCCTCTCCATACATGATGAGTTCATGTGCATCAATAGTTGGGATGCCCCACTAAAGGAGGACGAGAAGGGCTATGCCTAGGCTCACCCATTTAAGATTCAGTCTCGTAGTTGGAGGGGATAAAACATCCATTGCTTTACTTTCTTCATTACAATGAAAGATAAAGAGATATATAGTGCGAGAGTGTGAAGGTGCGAAGAGGAGATGGATCCTAATGCTGTATTTATGGAAACATGCACGAGAAATTGTCTCATTGTATGAATAGAAAAGTAGAGAAAAGTACAACACAAGACAAATAGGTGTAGCACATGCCCCATCTCACACTCCACGTCCTAACTCAACTGTAACACCCCCAATTTGTGTGTTGAATTTTTAAAGTTAGACATTTGAACTTTAATCCTAAGGGGGTGGACCCCAAGGGATGAGTATGGTGTGAATGTATTTGCATATTTTATTTTGAGGAAATAAATAAAATGATTGTGCATTTTGACCAAAAAGAGAATTTGAGATCACTTTCCAAATCCATGAGGATGGATAAGGCAACAAATCCCCAAAAATCTTTCAAAAATCCTTGAAAGAAATTTATTTAGATTTGAGGAGGAATCTAAATTTCCCCAATGAAGAGGAGTAGTTTGGAAGAGGTGAGAAAAAAGCTGGAAAAGCTGAGGAAAAGCTTAAAACAGCTTTAAAGAATCCCAAGATGGGAAGCCTAGGCTAAACATGAAAGAAAGCATCCTGCTATTCTGGACGCAGAATTAGAAACATGCTTTGGGGGATTATGAGCTTAAATAAGCTGCTCTTAGACAGATCAGAGGTTGATCTGTGTTAGGAGGTGATCTCTGCTCGGGGGTGAGTCCTGGGAGACAAAGAGGACTCTAAGGTTGGGAGGTTGGTCAATTGCAGATTGTGGTATGTTCTGAAATTATTGGTATTCTATTTGTTTTTGGTATGAATTGGCTACATATATATACAAATAAATTAATTTATGTGATGTATGTTAGTACTACATTTAACAGAATCCATCTTAAGGCAGTCACCTTCCAGATTCTGTTTAGTTGTAGACCAGGAAATCCATAGAGTAGGAACTCCATAATCTCTAAACCAAGGTTGGTCTAAATCTGAAGTTTCTAGACCTCTATAGAGGATTAATTTTTTTTGTATGTTCCTGAAAAAAAAAAAAAAATCAAAAATGTCATGATATGCTTATGTGTATTGCGAGATAAACATTATAGTAGCATTAAAATCTACACATGGTATGTAGCATAAAGAAAGAAAGAAAAATATTAGAATATAACATTCAGATAGGAGTCTTCTAACACTTATAATCTTTATAAGCTGCATATAGGAGCATACTAACAGCTATAATGGTGAAAAAAGAGAGGAAGAATTGTATTCTAGATAATCATGATGCTATTTATAAGGGTATAGCATTCATATATGAAACATATGCTATATCCAAAAAATATTATTATTCATTGACAAAACATTATATATAGAAAATTAAGTGCCTTATAAATAAGGGTTCTTTAGTCAATCATCATGAAAGACATGTAAGGATACTCTCAATGCAGAATACAACCTTCAAGCGAGTATGCTAGCATATGTAACTTGACTTTTAATCATCACAAACAGAAAAAAAAAATATCGACATGAGAGTAGGGCTTTAGCATTCCTAGAAATTATAGATCATTGTGAAGGTTTACATCATCTCTCACCATTGAGTTAACCATTAGGGAAATCGAGTGAATCCTTGCTTGATATATATCATCACCTAAAAGATTGAATACATATACATGTATGTATAAAAAAAAAAAAAAAGGAAACATGGACGCCTATATTAAACCGTGGCAAGAATCCGTAACCATAGGTTTTTCTTTATATAAGGCACGTGAGCTATACCTCTATATACCTATGAATCATAGGTATAAATATACATATAAGCAAGAAAAAAAAAAGGAAGCTGTAAAGACGAATCTAATTGTATTAAAAATGAAATATATGTGTGTTTGATCTGTACGACTGTTTAACAAAGGTGTAGTGAAGTTCATACATGTGTGTAAGAAATAAACAAAAAATATCGATACGCTGCCGTGAATGTAATTCAAGCCAAACTCCTTGTGCGGGCCGGCTCGTCCAAGCCAGGCACGCCAATGATTGTTTTGGGTGTTAGATACAATGAAATCAAACTAACGATAATAATACCATATGATTCGTAGCAATGAGCACAACTACAGTATAAAAAGCGAAACCAGAAACCTAATTTAATTGCACCAGACGTGCCATACATATAATTATGCGCCCAACAGCGAGTACCATACCAGTACTAAGCGCCACAACAATAATTCCATTTCGATTAACTCTGGTGAAATGGTTATATTTTTCAGAGTGGTAAATGAAAGTAGACGGGGTTCCAGGACGATAAGCTCAACTATAATCATTACTGCGACATGCATCCTAAATTAAAGAAATGACAATCTATGTTAAGAAACAATCAAAACAAAATGGGCCGCGACAAATTGAAGGCCATTGGATGAATGCAATCACTGTGAAATAATGCCTCCAAAGTGATGGTTCATATCAGATCTAAGTGCCGTGCTCGAGCTTCCTGCAACGTATGTCAACGATTAATCTATATAACAGTGGTGTTTGACAAAACCCCTCAAGCCAAAGGCACGTGAGGTAGGCTAACATCACAAAAATGAAGATAGTAGTCAAAGGCACGGAGTTGTCGTTCCAGGAGGTGGATTTCCGATATAACAAATCGGTATCCTGCCCTCACCGAACACATCAGTACAGACGAAATAAACAAATTGAAGCACGGTTCGATACCTCAGAAGAAAAAAGAAATTTAACCACGCTAGTGAGGACAGGTTAAACCTCAGCCCACAGTGGACAGACCGAGGTATGGAGCTCCTGCCCTCTCTGCGCAACCATATGATATCTGGTTAAGCGCTGTAGAAAAAAAAAAAAAGGAGAACCTCGATAGGAAAGGTCTGGGGAAATAAGGCGACTGACGGAGTTCCCATTTAAAATAACACCGAACCCTCAGTCCACTATAGCAGAACCTCCGTAGATACCAAGGTAGTTTAAGAAAACCATCTGCGATTGACCGAAGAGTACCAGGTACCCGAATGGGCTTGGAGGAGACAGGGCGTTCCTGCTCGCCGTCGTCCAGTCGTTGCAATAGCCGGTGCAGAACGCAGTGCACTCAGCACTCGTTTCAATCGATTTGACAATCTCAATTTCTGCCCGCCAAGTTCTTGATGGACCGCACCGGTTACTCCTCTCCCACGTACAGTTCCTGCAATCAAGAAAAGAAATATATAACAAAATCCCGAAAATGCAATAGCTCACTTACACGTTAAAAACCCAGATGTATCCCTTGTATTTGACGGCACATACAGTCCTCGAAACGTACCGAGAGGAAATACCAGGCGAAGGAACACGCAACGCGTGTAGAGGCGGGTCTTGAATCAGAAAAATTGGGTTAAGCTACTGCGCATACCGGCGGTCTGCTGTACGGTGGTGAACCCAGTATAGTGTTAGCTGGTACACCGGTGGCCATGCCATGAATCGAGACTGAAAAAAAAAATGAATAATGAACGCCAACCAGTCTTGAAACAGTACCGATCTGGGCGATCCGGTTCACAAAACTTAATGATTCAACCACCGACAGATTCCGTAGCCCTGGCTATACCTGACATTAGCTAAATGTAGGGTATAAACGCCGAGATCTCTGGCCTCCAATTTAATTTGGTTATGTCATACCTCCGCGGGAAGGGCGAAATCGCTTTCGTCGACTGGTATCGACCGAGGTGGCAAATAGAAATAATTATTGCAAGTCGTTTTGCATCGGGTGGTATAAGTGCATATATAGGATATTAAATATATATCTGTGTTATGCATTAGCGTATGCACAAAGTTCATTGACCGAGCCAATGGTGTATATATATAAGTTAAATACTATATAGACTAGGAATCAATTCATACACGTGTTATCTATGGTTCCCACATGTGTTATGCAGATACATAGGTCGATACCTACGTAGATACATAGGTGTTTGATGGACCTATTCCAAACCATATATTGAGGGTCCATAATATATATATATATATATGGTGTCTATGTTGATATACATATGTTTTACATGTGTAATATATGGGATATATGTATTATATATAATACCTTATGGAATCGACAATCGATGTTTTATATATAAGTATGTTTTATATATGTCTTATATGTGATATATGGATTATATGTGCGATATATATAAGGCCTTAGTGAATCGACCAACCAAATGTACATAGAGCTATAAGCAATCTAAAAGAAATTTAAAAATTCATGTACAGGGGGTTAAAACGAACGTAGATAACATTGAATACTATTAGGAGAAAATAGTGTAAATTGGTTAAATGGAAAGGAATACTCCAAGAGCATGATGGGAAATAAATACCACTTTTGCACTAAATTACTCAAAAAAAAAAAAAAAAAAAAAAATCGTTAACTAGAGGTGTTACAAATGGTATCGGAGCACCAGTTACAACAGATTGGGCTGTCATTTTGTGCTCACTACTGATTACATATTTTGTTTTTCTGAAGTTTATAAACTTGCTAATCTGTGTTGTAAGTGTGTACAGTGGAAATGGCTGAAGGTGAAGGGATTTATGTGGATCTGCGGGATGAGTTTGCTACTCCAGATCCCAATGCCCCGGTAATGGCAATGTTGCACAGGATGCAACGAGAATTGGCTGAACTAAGAAGCCAAAATGACATGTTGTCATCAGCCAGTAAGGAGCAGGAAAAGCTCATCAGAGAACTAACTTCCCGGAACAGCCAAGAGGGCGAAGGTTCTGGAAAAAGAAAGATGGATGAATCTGAGGATGAGGATGCAGCTAGAAATCAACATAAGCAGAAAAGAGAGTTGCAGGGAGAATTTGGAAAGATCAAACCTCCCTCCTATGATGGGGAGAAGGAGGAGGATGCTGAAGCTTGGTTGCTGAACACGATTAAGTATTTCCAAGTATATGAATATGAGAGAAATCTGAAGGCCAGATTAGCTGTGTATCAGCTGCAAGGAAAAGCCACACTGTGGTGGGAAGAGACGAAAATGGTGCATGCCATTGATGAAAAAACAGTTACCTGGGAAGATTTTCAGACTAAGTTCAAAAGTCGTTATTTAAATGAACGTTATTATGACGATAAAGCAAAAGAATTCCATGAACTTAGACTAGGACAACTCACTATTGATGAGTTTGTCACTAAGTTTACTAATTTACTGAGGTATGTCCCTTACATTAGGGAGGAAAAGGAAAAGGTACAAAGGTTTTTAAATTGTTTGCCTACTGTCTATAAGGAGAAAATTGAGTTTGACAACCCAAAAACCATGGATGAAGCCGTGAGAAAAGCAAGACTATGCTATCAGCAGTTCAAAGGAAAAACTGAACAAGGAAAGAGCTGGCTGAACAAGGGTGAATTCAAAGGTAAAAGACCAAAACCAGCCTATTTAAGAAATTTTTGGAGAGATCATCAGCGGAAAAAATTCAGTAAACCAAGAGAAAGTCAAACTGCTCAGTCCCAAGTGGCGTCCAAACCAGCAGAAGGGAATTAAAAGGAAGGGACAGTCAGAATGAAGGAACCTCTAAAATGTTGGGGCTGTGGAGAACCCCATATGATGAGGGACTGTCCCCACCGAAACATTCATATGATCAGCAGAGAGCGAGAGGCAACAACAGTCAATGACATAGCCAGAAACATACCCACTATCAGTGCAGCATTGGAAAATCGGCAAGCAGAACATCAAGCAACCATGGTGGAAATGGAGGGTAAGATCTCTGACCTACCTGTTACTGTTTTGATTGATCCAGGTGCTTCTTTGAGTTACGTTAGTCCTAGAATTGTAGAAAAATGTAATCTTAAACCTGAAAAATTTCAGCAGTCATGGTTGGTACAGCTGGCCACTGGAACTAAGAGAAAAGTCACACATAAGTTGCCCAAAACAACAATACAATTAAATGGGTTCCCAACAGAAGTAAATCTGAACATATTGCCATTAGGATCCTATGATCTGCTGATAGGAATGGATTGGCTGGAAAAGAAGAAAGCCCTGATGAACTGCTGGGATAAAACCCTGCATTGTGTAAATGAGGAAGGGAAACCTTTTACACTAAAAGGGAAACCAAAACCCATTGTAGTAAGACAAATATCATCCTTACAATTGAAAAGAACAGCTAGAAAAGGATACCAAGTCTATGCAGTGCATGTAGAAGAAATAGAACAGCAAACTGAGGAAGAGTTGCTAGATGCTATACCAGTCATAAGAGAATTTAAGGAAGTCTTTCCCAAGGAAATTCCTCATCTTCCCCCCAAGAGAGAGATTGATTTTTCAATCGATCTGGTACCAGGAGCAACACCTGTTTCCCGAGCACCTTATCGAATGAGCCCTCCTGAACTAATGGAACTGAAAATGCAATTACAGGAATTGTTAGATAAAGGGTATATAAGACCAAGTGTGTCTCCTTGGGGAGCCCCAGTTTTATTTGTGAAAAAGAAGGATGGAACTTTTAGGATGTGTATTGACTATCGTCAACTGAATAAATTGACCATTAAGAATAGATATCCACTTCCTAGAATTGATGATCCTTTTGATCAAGTGAGAGGAGCTTCAGTCTTCTCCAAGATAGACCTCAGGACTGGGTATCACCAGCTCAGAATTAAAGAAGAAGACATCAGAAAAACCACATTTCAAACCAGGTATGGGCATTACGAATTTGTAGTCCTACCTTTTGGTCTGACAAATGCCCCTGCCACATTTATGTGTCTGATGAATAATGTGTTGAATAAGTATTTGGACAAATTTGTTCTGGTGTTCATAGATGATATCTTAGTCTATTCTAAAAATGAAGAAGAACATAAGGAACATCTAAGAATAGTGTTTCAGACGTTGAAAGAAAATCAGCTATATGCCAAGATTAGTAAATGTGAATTTTATAAGGATAAAATTCAATATCTGGGTCATATTATCTCGGAAAAAGGTTTGGCAGTTGACCCTGAAAAGATAAAAGCCATTAAAGAATGGCTAGTCCCCACTGATGTCTCAGCAGTAAGATCATTTATGGGAATGGCAGGCTATTATCGCAGATTTGTGGAGAGATTCTCTGCTATAGCAAATCCCATAACCTCATTACAAAGGAAGGGTGTCAAGTTTGTGTGGACTGAAAAATGTCAAAACAGTTTCGAACAATTGAAACAGAAACTTATCTCAGCTCCTATATTAAAAATTGCTGATCTTGATAAAGAGTTTGTGGTATGTACAGATGCTTGCGGAGAGGGGCTAGGAGGAGTCCTATTGCAAGAAAATTCAGTTATTGCCTATGAGTCTAGGAAATTGAAATCTCATGAACAGAATTACAGTGCATATGATTTGGAATTTGCAGCTGTTATTCATGCTTTGAAAATGTGGAGGCACTATCTGCTGGGGAAGAAGTTCACATTGATGACTGATCATATCAGCCTCAAATATTTTTTCTCCCAAGCTGATCTGAATGCAAGACAAGCCAGGTGGCTGTCTTTTCTAAGTGAATTTGATATGGATATAAAGCATATCAAAGGGAAGGAGAATAAAGTTGCGGATGCATTAAGTCGAAATGCTTGTCAACATTTAAACAGCATGGGAAGTAGTGCCCATATGGAGATAGAAGAATTGGTGGGAAAAGCAGCAATTCAAGATCCCAATTATGAAGCACTCCTGATGAAATTACAAACAAGGGATAAAACTGATTTCACTAGAAATCAAAAAGGGTTGCTCTATTACAAAAACAGGTTGTATATTCCAAATATAGAGTCATTGAAAAGAGAAATTCTAGATGAATATCACAAACAACCCTATGCAGGACATCCAGGATACCAGAAGATGTTAACATCTTTGAAGAAGAAGTTGTTCTGGCCAGGAATGAAGAGAGATGTGGCAGAGTATCTAAGTAGGTGTATGGAATGTCAACTGGTCAAAGTTGAGCATCAACACCCAGCAGGGCTTCTAAACCCCTTGCCAATTGTAGAATGGAAATGGGACACAGTTTCCATGGATTTTATAACAGGATTACCCAAAACTAAATATCAACATGATTCAGTCATGGTGGTAGTAGACACTTTAACCAAGGCTGCTCACTTTATACCAGTAAAATCTACCTTTGGAACAGCTCAGGTAGCATATGTTTTCCTAAAAGAGGTAGTAAGGCTTCATGGAGTTCCCAAGGTGATTGTCTCAGACCGGGATGCTAAGTTTACAACAGCATTTTGGAAAGGATTGTTTGCAGGAATGGGTACTAAGCTGAATTTTAGTACTGCCTTATCACCCTCAAACAGATGGGCAGACAGAAAGGACGAATCAAATCTTGGAGGATATGCTGCGAATGTATGTGATGGATAGACCATCAAAGTGGGAAGAGTATCTGCATCTAGCTGAGTTTGCTTATAACAACAGCTACCAATCCTCTATTAAGATGAGTCCATTTGAGGCACTCTATGGGAGGAAGTGCCGTACTCCTTTGAGCTGGAGTCAACCAGAGGATAAACTGGTGTTGGGACCAGATGCACTACAAGAGATGGAAAGAATTGTTAAACAAATACAGAGAAATATAAAGACAGCACAAGATCGACAGAAGAGCTATGCTGATAAGAAAAGAGTGCATCGAGAATTCAAAGTAGGGGATCATGTGTATTTACGCATCAAACCCAAAAAGAGCACACTTTATGCAGGAAGTTGTGCAAAACTGGCTCCTAGATATTGTGGGCCTTTTGAAGTTTTAGAAAGGGTGGGACCAGTGGCTTATAAGCTGGCCTTACCACCCCATGTTAAAGTGCATAATGTGTTTCATGTTTCATTACTAAAAAGATATGTACATGATGCTTCTCACATAGTTGATTGGAATGTTGTACAGGTGGAACCAGAAGGGGAGTTTCTGCCAGAACCGCTTCACATATTGGAGCGGGAAGAAATTGAATTGAGAAACGGAACAGTGGTCAGAGTAAAGGTGCAGTGGAAGCACTTTACTGCTGAAGAAGCCACCTGGGAAAGGGAAGCTGAAATGATGGAGAAATATCCATTTTTGTTTAAATGAACTCTAGTAGTTGAATAACAACACCGAGGACGGTGTTTATTTCCAGAGGGGGAATATGTAACAACCCCAATTTGTGTGTTGAATTTTTAAAGTTAGACATTTGAACTTTAATCCTAAGGGGGTGGACCCCAAGGGATGAGTATGGTGTGAATGTATTTGCATATTTTATTTGAGGAAATAAATAAAATGATTGTGCATTTTGACCAAAAGAGAATTAGAGATCACTTGCCAAATCCATGAGGATGGATAAGGCAACAAATCCCCAAAAATCTTTCCAAAAAATCCTTGAAAGAAATTAATTTAGATTTGAGGAGGAATCTAAATTTCCCCAATGAAGAGGAGTAGTTGGGAAGAGGTGAGAAAAAGCTGGAAAAGCTGAGGAAAAGCTTAAAGCAGCTTTAAAGAATCCCAAGATGGGAAGCCCAGGCTAAACAGGAAAGAAAGCATCCTGCTATTCTGGACGCAGAATTAGAAACATGCTTTGGGGAATTATGAGCTTAAATAAGCTGCTCTTAGACATATCAGAGGTTGATCTGTTTTAGGAGGTGATCTCTGCTCAGGGGTGAGTCCTGGGAGACAAAGAGGACTCTAAGGTTGGGAGGTTGGTCATTTACAGATTTTGGTATGTTCTGAAATTATTGGTATTCTATTTTTTTTTGGCATGAATTGGCTACATATATACAAATAAATCAAGTTATGTGATGTATGTTAGTACTACATTTAACAGAATCCATCTTAAGGCAGTCACCTTCCAGATTCTGTTTAGTTGTAGACCAGGAAATCCATAGAGTAGAAACTCCAGAATCTCTAAACCAAGGATGGTCTAAATCTGAAGTTTCTGGACCTCTATAGATGATTAAATTTTGTATGTTCCTGAAGAATCAAAAATGTCATGATATGCTTATGTATATTGCTAGATAAACATTATAGTGGCACTAAAATATATACATGGTATGTAGCATAAAGAACGAAAGAAAAATATTAGAATATAAATTTCAGATAGGAGCCTTCTAACACTTATAACCTTTATAAGCTGCATATAGGAGCATACTAACAGTTATAATGTTGATGAAAAAAAAGAAGAAGAATGGTATTCTAGATAAGCATGATACCATTTATAAGGGTATAGCATTCATATCTAAAACATATTCTATATCTAAAACATATTCTTACTCATTGACAAAATTGTAATATAGAAAAATAAGTGCCTTATAAATATGGGTTCTCTAGTCAATCATCATTGAAAACATATAAGGATACCTTCAATGAAAAATATAAATTTCAAGCGAGTATGCTAGCATATGTAACTTGACTTTTATTAATCACAAAAAAAAAATTGACACGAGAGTAGGGCGTTAGTATTCCTAGAAATTATAGAGCATTGTGAAGGTTCACTTCATCTCTAACCATTGAATTAACCATTAGGGAAATCGAATAAACCTTTGCTTGATATATATATCATCACCTAAAAGATCGAATACCTATATATGTATGTATAAAAAAAAAAAAAAAAAAAAACATAGACTCCTATATTAAACCGTAGCAAGAATCCATAACCATAGGTCTTTCATTATATAATGCACATGAGCTATACCTCTATATACCTATGAATCATAGGTATAAATATACATATAAGGAAGGAAAAAAAACAAAAAAAAGGAAGCTGTAAACACGAATCTATTTGTATTAAAAACGAAATATATATGTGTTTGATCTGTACGACTGTTTTAACAAAGGTGTAGTGAAGTTCATACATGTGTGTAAGAAATAAACAAAATATATCTATACGCTGCCGTGAATTTAATTGAAGCCAAACTCCTTGTGCGGGCCTGCTAGTCCAAGCCAGGCATGCCAATGATTGTTTTGGGTGTTAGATACAATGAAATCAAAGTAACGATAATAATACCATATGATTCGTAGCAATGAGCACAACTACAGTATAAAAAGCGAAACCAGAAACCTAATTTAATTGCACCAGACGTGCCATACATATAATTATGCGCCCAACAGCGAGTACCATACCAGTACTAAGCGCCACAACAATAATTCCATTTTGATTAACTCTGGTGAAATGGTTAGATTTTTCAGAGTGGTAAATGAAAGTAGACGGGGTTCCAAGACGATAAGCTCAGCTATAATCATTACTGCGACATGCATCCTAAATTAAAGAAATGACAATCTCTGTTAAGCAACAATCAAAACAAAATGGGCCGCGGCAAATTGAAGGCCGTTGGATGAACGCAATCACTGTGAAATAATGCCTCCACAGTGATGGTTCATATCAGATCTAAGTTCCGTGCTCGAGCTTCCTGCAACGTATGTCAACGATTAATCTATATAACAGTGGTGTTTGACAAAACCCCTCAAGCCAGCGTAACAGGAACGGAGTTCGTGAGGTAGGCTAACATCACAAAAATGAAGATAGTAGTCAAAGGCACGGAGTTGTCGTTCCAGGAGGTGGATTTCCGATATAACAAATCGGTATCCTGCCCTCACCGAACACATCAGTACAGAAGAAATAAACAAATTGAAGCACGGTTCGATACCTCAGAAGAAAAAAGAAATTTAATCACGCTAGTGAGGACAGGTTAAACCTCAGCCCACAGTGGACAGACCGAGGTATGGAGCTCCTGTCCTCTCTACACAACCATATGATATCTGGTTAAGCGCTGTAGAAAAAAAAAGAGGAGAACCTCGATAGGAAAGGTCTGGGGAAATAAGGCGACTGACGGAGTTCCCATTTAAAATAACACCGAACCCTCAGTCCACTATAGCAGAACCTCCGTAGATACCAAGGTAGTTTAAGAAAACCATCTGCGATTGACCGAAGAGTACCAGGTACCCGAATGGGCTTGGAGGAGACAGGGCGTTCCTGCTCGCCATCGTCCGGTCGTTGCAATAGCCGGTGCAGAACGCAGTGCACTCAGCACTCGTTTCAATCGATTTGACAATCTCAATTTCTGCCTGCCAAGTTCTTGATGGACCGCACCGGTTACTCCTCTTCCACGTACAGTTCCTACAATCAAGAAAAGAAATATATAACAAAATCCCGAAAATGCAATAGCTCACTTACACGTTAAAAACCCAGATGTATCAATCCTTGTATTTGACGGCACATACAGTCCTCGAAACGTACCGAGAGGAAATACCAGGCGAAGGAACACGCAACGCATGTAGAGGCGGGTCTCGAATCAGAAAAATTGGGTTAAGCTACTGCGCATACCGGTGGTCTGCTGTACGGTGGTGAACCCGGTATAGTGTTAGCTGGTACACCGGTGGCCACGCCATGAATCGAGACTGAAAAAAAAAATGAATAATGAACGCCAACCAGTCTTGAAACAGTACCGATCTGGGCGATCCGGTTCACAAAACTTAATGATTCAACCACCGACAGATTCCGTAGCACTGGCTATACCTGACATTAGCTAAATTTAGGGTATAAACGCCAAGATCTCTGGCCTCCAATTTAATCTGGTTATGTCATACCTCCGCGGGAAGGGCGAAATCGCTTTCGTCGACTGATATCGACCGAAGAGGAAAATAG
The DNA here is from genome assembly GCA_034641835.2 of Pinus albicaulis. Classification (NCBI taxonomy): domain Eukaryota; kingdom Viridiplantae; phylum Streptophyta; class Pinopsida; order Pinales; family Pinaceae; genus Pinus; species Pinus albicaulis. The sequence continues at coordinate 1,293,163,153 of CM076582.1, forward strand.
AAATAATTATTGCAAGTCGTATTGCATCGGGTGGTATAATTGCATATATAGGATATTAAATATATATCTGTGTTATGCATTAGCGTATGCACAAAGTTCATTGACCAAGCCAATGGTGTATATATATAAATTAAATACTATATAGACTAGGAATCAATTCATACACGTGTTATCTATGGTTCCCACATGTGTTATGCAGATACATAGGTCAATGCCTACGTAGATACATAGGTGTTTGATGGACCTATTCCAAACCATATATTGAGGGTCCATAATATATATATATATATATATTGTGTCTATGTTGATATACATATGTTTTACATGTGTAATATATGGGATATATGTATTATATATAATACCTTATGGAATCGACAATCGATGTTTTATATATAAGTATGTTTTATATATGTATTATATGTGATATATGGATTATATGTGCGATATATATAAGGCCTTAGTGAATCGACCAACCAAATGTACATAGAGCTATAAGCAATCTAAAAGAGATTTAAAAATTCATGTACAGGGGGTTAAAACGAACGTAGATAGCATTGAATACTATTAGGAGAAAATAGTGTAAATTGGTTAAATGGAAAGGAATACTCCAAGAGCATGATGGGAAATAAATACCACTTTCGCACTAAATTACTCAAAAAAAAAAAAAAAAAAAAATTCGTTAACTAGAGGTGTTACATCAACCCAGTAGAAGATCGAACACGTTCCTCTGTTTCCAATAGCTATGTATTTCATTTCGGTTCAATGGATCTAGAGAAAATAAGAATCTTTCAACTGTGTACAATCCCTAACAGTGTAGGGTATTGTAACAACAATGCTACTTAGAAATGATTATCGTAATTTTGAAAAAAATATTTTATGGTTTTTGAATCTATTTCCAACATTTCAATATTTTTATATTAAAATTTTTGAAAAAAAATCAACCAAAAAAAATAATTCTCTAAATAAATTTGTAAACTTAATAGACCAGGCCAATAGAATTCTCTAAATTAGAAAAAAAATCTAGAGAAACTACTAATATAATTATCTATGTTCAAAAAACCATGATCAAAAGGCTAATTCCAAATGATTGCAATGTTGGTGACCATAATGAAGTAAAAGATTAAAGTCACTTGTTTATTTATTGATTATCTTTGTAATTATTGATTATATTTATAATTAGCTTATATCATACTTTACAAATTTTCTATTAATTAGGTCATTCCTCTTCCTTTTTTAAAATAAATCTGGAAATTGCCACCGTGTACCTATTTAAAAATTAAGATCTAGTTAGACGATCAAAGAATATTTTTCCATTAGATTGAAACCGTTACAGCTAATTTCCTTAACTGGAAAAAAAGATAAGCGCCACATCTCGAAAGTTCCAGGAATTTCTTTATCAAACAGCGACGACGCTTATTGGTGGTCACGTGTGTCGCTCTGCGACTGGTTATCATTTTCATGCCCGCTCTGCTTCCTTTCTTATTGGTGGTCACCTACGCCACTCTACAACTGGCTACCGTTTGCACACTCACTCTGCTTCCTTTCCTGTCTATGCTACGCGACACTCTCTTCTTGCCTCTCTGGCTAGCTGAATTATTTGATTAGTTCTTAATTGGTTTGGTGGGAAAGGGGATGCATACCCAGGTATGCCACTCTTTGTGTTTTGATTCTTTTCTAACAACAATCTATGCACTAGTCTATAACGCAAGTTTTTGGAAATTCGACAAACATATTTTTCTCCTTTCTTGGTCGATGTGACCTCGAGAAGTTCACTCGCCCATCGTCAACCGTCAACCGTTGGGAGGGCATCGTCCATTCCCCATATCATGTCATTCATGTATGAATCCATCATCCATAAAATTTGAATTTTAAATTTTCTTAAATTCCCTATGTTTTTTAATCGGGACAGTGAACCAAGGCTTTAGTATTGCCAATATTCAGCTTCCCCAAACAACCATAGACTACACTTGAATAACATGAATATACATCTTAAAATTCGAGGAATTCCCTGTGCCAAAGTCGGGGTGGGAAAGGCCATATTATAGTTAAAATTTGAATTGTTGCTCTCAATCCTGTTAAATTTTAAGAGACGGGGAGGCATATTTAGAAGTGTCTATTTCATTTTCTTGTATTCAATTTTTTTTTTTTTTTTAATAGAAGCTATTTAACCAAGGAAATTCTCTTAGATCACTATATATCTATATTTTTTAATTCCACTTTCTATTTTTCCATGGATGATTTGTTTGATAGGGAACACTGTGACAGAGACATGTGAGGGACATCCCTTATATCAATCAATGGCGATTAAGGCTAGTTCTTGATACCAAAGCCACACTAGTGCATAGGGTAATTCGTTTCCCTGTTCTGTTTCATGTAATTTATTTAGAAATGTATCTCTTTGATAACAAAGATATAAAATATTTCTTGCAAAATAAATAAGAATTCATACACTGATCTGACTGGTGGGAAGTTTGTGTCCAGAAAAGGAGCGTATCCTTCCCATTAAAACATGGCATATTGAAATAAAATTTTATGTATAACTTGAAAAGTATGCATAAAACAGACACCAAAAGTAAAAGTAAGAAGAGACGTAGCTCTTTATAAGACTGATGTGAAATATCTCTTTCTAAAAATATAAAGCATGCGTCCGCTGATGTGACTGGTGCAATTTGTCCAAAAGTAAAGCTTATACTCTTTTCAAAATAAGATATCAGCTTATGTAATCCTGCACCTAGTAACTCATATTTGTGAGGGAGGAGCTTGGAAAACCTCATCAATCAACATGTCACCTTAGGTCACCTTCTTGGTTGTTAGTTGCATTGTATTTTATGCAGACTTGTCAAAGTTTTGATTACAGTCTTGACAAAATTTCTTGTGGATTGCTTACTATTGCTATGTATGGTGAAGATGTTACTAAGAAAATCATATAATGGTTTTTTAATGGTTTCCTTCTGGCATTTATGTATTTGGGGATCCACATGGAAATACACCAAGTTAAGCATTACACTTGCAATGAGCGTTATTACAAGAAAGTGTTGGGATCTCTCAAATAATTGGTCAGTGTTGAAAAATCATAGAGCACTATGAGTGATGAGAGTTGCAGAAATGTCCACAATAAGAATGGGGGATTTGATTGAAGACGATTGTTGGTAGTGGTCCGTTAATCATGGTTTTCCATATAATAATGGAATTCCACCAACAAATATCAATAAATAAATTGATTTTCAATGTTTACTGGAACTCTGATAGAAAACATCGATAATAATAATGAATTAACTCGCATAGGTTTGCGTTTTTAAAAATATTTAATGGAAAAATTAGTTTAAAATCTTTGACTCCAAACTTTCTATGAGATTGCCTCACATCTTTTATGAGTGGTTCTCTCTCAAGATTGATATAAGATTTTGCTATTAATAAATATGGTAGAAATAAAGTAAAGAATTTGAAGCACAAGAAGAATAGCAAAGAAGACAGTTTGAAGATGTAACGCTATGGTAGTATTCCATGCTTGAACGAATATTTTAAGATAAATGTGCAGAAGACAAGATCAGATTGGTTTTTAGTACAAATTCAATAAAATTCAAAGAAAATTTGCAGTAGCAACAAGTAATGAAATATGGAGTCTACAAAAATAAAGTGCAACAAATAATGAAGCAATTTCGAGGATATGAAATCCTTAAGAAAAGAAAAATAAAATGAAAAATTGTAAAGTTTTTGGGTCATTGTAAGCCTAGCTGAGACATAAACCAGTAGGCATGTTTGAGTGATAATTGAGTCAATTTCTATTGTAAGTCTATAAGGCATAGTTAATTCATGTTTGAGTTATGTTGAGTCATCCTGTCGTAATTAAGGGGGAGTGTTAAAATATGCTAATTACTCTCGCATGAAGAGTTTGCTATATTTAGAGAGTCAGTTAACTAAGAATTAAGTCAAGTCAAGTTTAAGTGATAGATGAATTTAGTGAGTAGTTCTATGTCAAGTTATATTAGGCGAGTCGCTAGTCGAAAATGTTTAAATTCCCTTCACCGGGTTCATTGTAATCAATTTCATGTCAATCAAGTTTATGTGATCAATAGAAGAGCCGCAACTCTTGTTATTGTGTGCAGGAATTATTTGTGTTAAATTTGTGTTTCTCCTCTTTGCCTTTCCAACAAAATACACTAAATCAACACATTAAATCAATCAAGGGAAAAGAGTCATTATTATGTATGTACATAATATTGGTGTGTAATTCAAGTTGTTTACATATTATAAATATCATTAGACAAGAAAAATTTAGATGAGGTTTTCGTGAATACTAATAAAAGGTTAGGCACATTTGGACTAGATTTCATCGATCATATATGTATGTAATATTTCATGGTCGTAGTGTGAAAGTGACCAAATGAAATTACTATGGAGTAAGAGAAATAAATTTGGTTTAGTCATGTTGTATTAGACGAAGGACTAGACTTGGTATGTTTAGCTTGATCATTGGCTCGAATCTAGAGATGTATTGGCCTATACAATTTCAGTTGTGAACCAAGTGGGTGTATATGTAATGACCTGCAAACTGCCATGTGTGAACCACATGGCCATATGGTAGATAGCTCATAATACATTGAGTATGGTGGAATGGGTCCTACCCTATTTTGGTCATCAATCATTGCATGAATATGTGAAATGGATGTGAGTTGTCTTTAGTGAGACTTTTTGGAAAATTTCCAGTGGTTTTTTCCAGTATAATTTCTCTAAAATCAGACAGGAATTTATTAAAATCACAAGTTTTATGGGTAACCCCTACACAATATAACTTCCTTAAGGGTTTTTCAGGGTGCTGGATCCATATATACCATCAAAAAACTAGCTTAAATAACAAAAAATGAATATTTCACCTCAAATTTTTCCACCGGATTCTGACATCGGAAAGTCCAAAAAGTCGCACTAAAGACAACTCCAAATATATTTCGCCCAAATAATTTATTTTAAACGAGGTATAAATAACATATCATTGAGTTGGTAAGGCATGTATTCTATATATCTCATGTTTCAAGTTTGAATTCATGATGTAAATAAATTAATTTTTATTTTTTATCAATTTGTGGCAGAAGTAGGAGAACTACAGAGTGGCTACTATCAGAGTGTGGCAAGTCTATCGAAAAGTGCATAGAAATGTGCAATCTGTAGAAAATTTATAGTTATTTGTTACTTTTGGGAGAATAATTTATCCAAATTATTCAAAAGAAGTTGGACAACAATAGTTCAAAGTTGGATGGATTTTGAAAATTTTGATAGTGGCATGACATTGACAAAGGAAGTTCTGTGACATTTAGGAAATTATAGTGCATAGTTTGAGCAATGTAATTATCATGACCGATCGTATTCTTTTATCCTTTATCTTCAAGGTGGAAGGGTGGTGCAAGAGAGAGAGTGAATTCTCTTTCAAGTTAAGCCTCAGACCACTTTAGGGTGGTAGAGTGATGTTAGGGGAATTTGGAGCATGGGAAGGGCGTTGGAGTTTCCTTCTATTTGGAGCTAGTAAATCAGATTATTGGAACTAGTAAATCAAGGTGCCAGTTTGTCCTTCTAGCTAGACCTAGTAAATTAGGGTGTTGGAGCATCCTTCTAGTTGGAGCTGGTAAATAATGGCATTGGAGTGCCCTTCCTTTTGAAGCTAGTAAATCATGGTTTGGAGCATCCTTTCAGTTGGAGTTGATAAATGAGGGGGTTCGAGCCTCCTTCCAGTTGTTGCTGAAGAATATTGGAAATTGGAGCTTCCTGTTGATGTAATAATTAAATACCTTTATTAAAAGTGTTCATTATTTTTTCTCCCACAAGGGTTTCCACCTAAAATCTCTTTTTTATTGTCTTTGATGTTGTGCATTGTTGAATAGCATTGCAAATTATATATTTTGATCTAATTTTAATGATAATTAATGCTTTGTGAAGTTAAAATTAACTAATTGAAGTGAAATATTGATTCACCCCGTTCTCGGTATTTCCAATACTTGTTAGATATTATTTTATTCTCATCCAATGCATCAAATCAATCTTAAGGACCATGCTCCATATGGAAAAAATTAAGGACCATGTAGTAAACCAATGTTTGACTCATTAATTTACATTTTTTCCATTATATATAATTTTTTGATGTCACATCATATATCACCTGTAACACCCCCAATTTATGTGTTGAAATTTCAAAGTTAGACATTTGAACTGTAATCCTAAGGGGAGTGGACCCCAAAGGATGAAGGAATTTTGAATGTAATTTAATATTCAATTTGAGGAAATGAATAAAGTACTGGTATGCATGTTGACCAAAAATGAGATTTGAGATCACTGCTAAATCCATGAGGATGGGACAAGGCAACTATTCCCCACAATCCTTCAAAAAAATCCTTGGAAGGAATTATTTCTAATTTATATTTTGAGGAAGAATCTAAATTTCCCCAATGATGAGGAAAGTAGTTGGGAAGAGGTAAAAAGCTGGAAAAGCTGAGGGAAAGCATAAAACAGCTTTAAAGAATCCCAAAAATGGGAAGCCTAGTCAAACAGGAAGAAAAGCATCCTGCTATTCTGGACGCATAATTAGAAACAGGCTTTGGGGAACTATTAGCTTAAATAAGCTGCTCCTAAACAGATCAGGGGGTTGATCTATGGTGGAGGTGGTCTCAGCTCGGGGGTGAGTTCTGGGAGAAAAATAGAACTCTACGGTTGGGAGGTTGGTCTACTGCATGAGTGGTATGTGTTTAAACCACCTATGGATTTTATTTTCTACAGTATGAATTGGCTACATATAATTAACTATTCTATATTAGAATTGTAGATGTTGTATGCTGTGTAAGGGTAGATAAGAAATTTAAATTATAATCAATTATGGCTATTAGTCTTTATTATGAGTAAGGATAATCATGGTAGTATGAATTTTATTTGTAACTTTAATCTGCTTCAATAAATAAGAGAGGGACAGTAGGAATGGGTCCTTCACCCCAAATGGCAGAGAAGGGAGAAATTGTTGTAGTCTGTGGTGTTCTTACTTTTAACAGAAGTAAATAGCAGAAGAAAATCTTCTACCTTATGTATGGTAGTAAGAACAAGAGCCTGGGATAGTATCCACCAGAATGTCTAAACCCAACCTGGGTCTAAATCTGGCGATACTGTACCAAAGAAATGTCCCAGGGGGGAAACAAGGAAAAGAAAAAAAAAAAACTTAAGTAGTTATTAGAATGGAATACTCCAGATTCTCAGAAAACCAATGTTACTGTCTGTACAGATTAAGGATACTGAAACACCCTGAACAGATTCTCCGATGGAGATAGACTCAGTAAATTCATCATGGATACCATTAAAATAGATTATGTTTGTGCAAATAAACATTTTGTATATACATGAAAGAGTATAGCAATCATATAAATTACTCTAAACCTTATTATTAAAGTTGTATGGGAATCGGTGGAAAACTATTCAGCTCAGAAATATGGTTCATACATGTACTGTAAGGCAGAAAGCATACACTCCAGGAGGCATGGGATTGTCATCTTAAATTCTGATTATATCTGAGATTAAGAGATTAGTATGACTAGTATTTATTTCGCAACCATAAAACATTATGGAATATAACATGCGAGAGTCATAACTCGCTGCCCATCAATAGCAATATATTATTCTGAATGCATGTAAATAAATTTATGATAACAACATGGAGTAAAACAGGAAGATTCTTGGTAGGTGTAAACAGAGACCTGACCTACAGTGTATAATTTTCAATACGGAAATCACAAACACAAGCCTACAATAGATAGTGAATACATCTACTCTGCAGACCTTTTGGAAATGAGATAAACTCGTATATTATATCAACAGAAGAAAACATTATAGAAATAAAACAAGTCTGAAATGAAAAACGATAAGTACATTAAGGCTTTTCACATATCCTATCACCATTCTTCTGTATCAAAACGAAACAAATATCATATGCCCAACATTCAGTCAAAAACGCAGTGACTAGAATATACAACAGACATATATACATTTTAAATCCGGCGTCAATATGCACTGTCCATAATTAAAATTAGCATCAGTTATTGAAAGAGTCTCGGCATAAACGTCGAACAAAACTCAGCGGAACTTAAAATGCAATCGGTGATAACCACAGTCCTTAATACTAATTATAAACAAAGTTATCCATGATAGGTCTGAGATGAACGAAATAATCAGTCTATAAAGAGCCACGATGGCATCGTTCCATCACAAGGAACTCAAGAATCGACGTCTTGCCATCAAGCATTCATCGGGAAGATATCGCAATAGGAGAATGCCATGATTACCGACCTGTATGAGCAGAAGTTCAAATCAGTACGTAAGGCAAAGGTGCGAGAAACCCGCGTAGCTGAGGTTAAGGTGTATACAGGGAACAAAGAACTTCACCTCAACGAATATGATCTGTCACCTGTACATACCCAAAAGAAGTATTAGAAAACCATGAGAACATGAAGGCAGTAAGAGTCAAACATGTATAGCAACTTCAAATATTGGGTACTAAGGTAAATGGTCAGGCCATGCTACTGAATAACCCATAAATTGAAATTTACAGTCGATGGCATTTCAACCAATGCTACAAACTCGGAATCGACGAGGCGAAAAATCAATCATTAAGACTATTACCTGAACGCCGAGAGGGTTTGGAGCGAAAGCTCTCAGTGAAACGCTTCAGGCACCGAGATGAAGCCACGAACTGGAGACTAGTTTAGTTAGCTGAAAACAAACTTGCATGACTCGAGAAAACTCATAGCCATGGGAATAAACACCTGGTGACACAAATCGAATAGATTTGGTAAAAAGAGTTTCGATCTTTGTAAATGGCCATCGAATTAAATATAAAAACCCCAAACACACAAACTACCTGCCTGGAAGCCAGAGGTAACCCCGATTCCAGCACTTCCGTCGCTTGGGAGATAAAATGACCTCAACCGGCTGAGCAATGGCGTAAGAGAACAGAAGGGAAGAACCCTCTCTGCAACCAAACGTGACTCCTGTATCTATGTGCCAAACTACGGGATGGCAGCGTTACTCGTTCGGAACGAGAGAAAAGATCAGGGTTAAACCAGGGATAAAATAAATATCAACCGAAATCCAAATCTATAAACCCTAAATCGTCAAGCGCCATACACTTGTCCTCATCACAACGTCTGCCATGGGGATGAACAACTCGGCGGGATGGGCACAAATAAATTCAGAGGTAGGTAGAGTACTACGGCATCAGTTAATAAGCCGTAGTCTTGAACAGTAAGGGCGTCGTTCAAACGAATAGGTCATGTGAAGTAAAGTAGAGGTGGCACAGGTTTTGCCTAGGTGGTACTCTAGACATAAATATCAAATATTGGACCTAAATCAACATACGCCGGGCACAATGATGTCCCTCAAAAATCTCGAGCAGAGCTCAGAACGAATTATACGCAATTCATTATGGTTGCAGAATGAAATAACATCTGTGTTAAATGTGGTTCAATAATAGATGATTCGGTTAGGCATATTTAAATTTCCGTTAGACCCTTCATTATATCCATATGTTATATATATACAACCATCGTGTTGGATTAGGCATATACCAAAGTTTTGACACTACCACGATTAAGGCCCTACGTAAATCCGTTGATTTGCGCGTGGTATGGGAGGAGTGTCCTCAATGTGTATAAATAAAATTATATGTATATGTCATATGCACATCGATAAGGTTATGGAAATGGTGGTTATCATGTGTCGGAAGTTTGGTCATATGGCATATTTTGTGGGGATATATATATATATATATATATATATATTATATGTCCACACCCAAGTATAGAATTGGGGAAAGTCCATTTAACTTTAACATAAGGATTTTAACTAGATTCGATGCATAGGTTTGATTTACCCATTCTAGGATATAAACTATTAATGTGTAAAAAAAAAAAATTGTTGTGTTGTGGTAGGTGGTAATAGAGGTACATTAAAAATGGTATCGGAGCCCAAGTTATAAAACTGGGCTGTTATGATTGTGCTCACTGAATTCTGAATGTTATTTTTATGAATGAATATTGCAGAGATTGTTTTTTTTCAATTGTACTGATCAATATTCTGAGTGTATACAGTGGTGCTAAAATGGCTGAAGGTGGAGAAATTTATGTGGATCTGCGTGATGAGTTTGGTTCACCAGATCCCAATGCCATGGTAATGGCTATGTTGCACAGGTTGCAACGATAATTGGCTGAATTAAAGAGCCATAATGACATACTGTCATCAGCCAGTAAGGAGCAAGAAAAGCTCATCAGAGAACTCACTTCTCGGAACAGCCAAGAAGGCGAAGGTTCTGGAAAGAGGAAGATGGATGAATCTGATGATGATGATGCTGCTAGACATCAATCTAAACAGAAAAGAGAATTGCAGGGGGAACTCAGAAAGATCAAACCTCCCTCCTATGATAGGGAGAAGGAGGAAGATGTTGAAGCTCGGTTGCTGAACATGATTAAGTATTTCCAAGTTTATGAGTATGAGAGCAATCTGAAAGCCAGATTAGCTATTTACCAGCTACAAGGTAAAGCTACCTTGTGGTGGGAGGAGACAAAAATGGTGCATGCCATTGATGAAAAGACAGTTACTTGGGAGGATTTCCAGGCTAAGTTCAAAAATCGTTATTTGAATGAGCGATATTATGATGATAAAGCAAAAGAATTCCATGAACTTAGACTAGGACAACTCACTATTGATGAGTTTGTTACTAAGTTTACAAACCTGTTGAGATATGTACCCTACATTAGGGAAGAAAAGGCAAAAGTACAAAGGTTTCTGAACTGTTTTCCTACAGTATGCAAAGAGAAAATTGAGTTTGACAACCCAAAGACAATGGACGAAGCTGTTAGAAAAGCGAGATTATGCTATCAACAGTTTAAAGGAAAGGCTGAACAAGGAAAAAGCTGGTTAAAAAAGGGTGAGTTTAAAGGGAAAAGACAGAAACCAGCATATTTAAAGAATTTTGGCAGGGATCATCTGTGGAAAAAGTTTAATAAACCCAAAGAGAGCCAAACTGCTCAATCCCAGGTGGCTTCAAAACAAATAGAGGGGGAAAATAAAAAGGGACAGTCAGAATGAAGGAACCCTTGAAATGTTGGGGTTGTGGAGAATCCCATATTTTGAGGGACTGTCCCCATAGAAACATTCATATGATCAGAAGAGAGCGGGAGGCGACAACAGTAAATGACATCGCCAGAAATATACCAACTATCAGTGCAGCCTTGGAAAATCGGAAATCAGAACATCAAGCAACCATGGTGGAAATGGAGGGTAAGATTTCTGACCTACCTATTACTATTTTGATTGATCCAGGTGCTTCTTTAAGTTACATTAGTCCTGGAATTGTAGAAAAATGTAAAATCAAACCTGAAAAATTTCAGCAGTCATGGTTGGTACAGCTGGCCACTGGGACTAAGAGAAAAGTAACACATAAATTGCCCAAAACAGCAATTCAATTAAATGGTTTTCCAACAGAAGTAAATCTGAACATACTGCCGTTAGGATCCTATGACTTGCTGATAGGAATGGATTGGTTGGAAAAGAGGAAAGCCCTGATGAATTGCTGGGATAAAACCCTGCATTGTGTAGATGAAGAAGGGAAACCTTTTACTCTAAAAGGAAAACCAAAATCCATTTCAGTAAGACAAATATCAGCCTTACAGTTAAAACGAATAGCTAGAAAAGGATACCAAGTTTATGCAGTACATGTGGAAGAAGTAGAACCGAAAACTGGAGAAAATCTGCTGAATGAGTTGCCGGTGGTAAGGGAGTTTAAGGAAGTTTTTCCAGAAGAGATTCCTCATCTTCCCCCTAAAAGAGAAATTGATTTTACCATAGATCTGGTGCCAGGAGCAACACCTGTTTCCCAAGCCCCCTATAGAATGAGCCCTCCTGAACTTATGGAGCTGAAGATGCAATTGCAAGAATTACTAGATAAAGGTTACATGAGACCAAGTGTGTCTCCTTGGGGAGCACCGGTTTTATTTGTGAAAAAGAAAGATGGAACTTTTAGGATGTGCATTGATTATCGTCAACTAAACAAGTTGACCATTAAAAATAGATATCCGCTCCCTAGAATTGATAATCTTTTTGACCAGGTGAGAGGGGCCTCAGTCTTTTCGAAGATTGAATTAAGAACTGGGTATCACCAGCTCCGAATCAAGGAGGAAGACATCAGCAAAACATCTTTTCGAACCTGGTATGGACACTACGAATTTTTAGTCTTACCTTTTGGATTGACAAATGCCCCCGCCACATTTATGTGTCTGATGAACAATGTGTTAAATAAGTATCTGGATAAATTCGTTCTTGTGTTCATAGATGATATTGTAGTTTACTCCAAAAATGAGAATGAACACAAAGAACACTTGAGAATAGTGTTGCAAACTTTGAAAGAAAACCAGTTATATGCCAAGTTCAGCAAATGTGAATTCTATAAAGATAAAATTCAGTATCTGGGGCATATTATTTCTGAAAAAGGCCTTGGAGTTGATCCTGAAAAGATAAAGCCATTAAAGAATGGCCAGTCCCAACTAATGTTTCAGCAGTAAGGTCATTCATGGGGATGGCAGGCTATTATCGCAGATTTGTGGAGAGATTTTCTGCTATAGCACATCCCATTACTTCATTGCAGAGAAAGGGGGTCAAGTTCATGTGGACTAAAAAGTGTCAAACCAGCTTCGAACAATTAAAACAAAAACTTACTTCAGCCCCTATACTAAAGATTGCAGATCCTGATAAGGAATTTGTGGTGTGTACGAATGCATGCAGAGAGGGGTTGGGAGGAGTCTTGTTGCAGGAAAACTCAGTTATTGCCTATGAATCTCGAAAACTGAAAATACATGAACAGAATTATAGTGCCTATGATTTGGAATTAGCAGCTGTTATCCATGCTTTAAAAATGTGGCGGCACTATCTTCTGGGGAAATTTTTTATCTTAATGACTGATCACATTAGTCTCAAATACTTCTTTTCCCAAACTGATCTGAATGCAAGGCAAGCCAGATGGCTGTCCTTTTTAAGTGAATTTGACATGGACATCAAACATATCAAGGGAAAAGAGAATAAAGTTGTTGATGCATTAAGCAGGAATGCTTGCTAGACTATAAACAGCCTTGGAAGTAGTGCGCATATCGAAGTAGAAGAATCGGTGAGAAAAACAGCAAATCAAGATCCCAACTATGAAACACTCTTGGTGAAACTACAGAAAAACGAGAAAACTGATTTCACTCAAAACCAAAAAGGGTTGCTATATTATAAAAAAAGGTTGTATATTCCAAATGTAGAGTCCTTAAAAAGAGAAATTTTGGTTGAATATCACAAACAGCCATATGTAGGACATCCAGGATATCAAAAGATGTTAACAGCCCTGAAAAAGAAATTGTTCTGGCCAGGAATGAAGAAAGATGTGGCAGAATATTTAAGTAAGTGCATGGAATGTCAACTAGTCAAAGTTGAACATCAACATCCAGCAGGTCTGTTAAACCCTTTGCCAATAGCAGAATGGAAATGGGACACAGTTTCCATGGACTTTATAACAGGGTTACCCAAAACCAAATATCAACATGATTCTGTAATGGTAGTAGTAGACACTCTCACAAAAGCTGCCCACTTTATACCAGTGAAATCTACCTTTGGGATAGCTCAAGTAGCGAATGTGTTTCTGAAGGAGGTAGTAAGGCTTCATGGGGTTCCCAAAGTAATTGTATCAGACCGAGATGTTAAGTTTACAACCGCATTTTGGCTGTAACACCCCCAATTTGTGTGTTGAAATTTTAAAGTTAGACATTGAACTTTAATCCTAAAGGGGGTGGACCCCAAGGGATAAGTATGGTGTGAATGTATTTACATATTTTATTTGAGAAAATAAATAAAATTATTGTGCATGTTGACCAAGATGAGAATTAGAGATGACTTTCCAAATCCATGAGGATGGATAAGGCAACAAATCCCCAAAATCTTTCAAAAATCCTTGAAAGAAATTAATTTAGATTTGAGGAGAAATCTAAATTTCCCTAATGAAGAGGAGTAGTTGGGAAGAGGTAAAGAAAAGCTAGAAAAGCTGAGGAAAACCATAAAATAGCTTTAAATAATCCCAAAAATGGGAAGCCTAGGCTAAACAGGAAAGAAAGCATCCTGCTATTCTGGACGCAGAATTAGAAACATGCTTTGGGGAAATCTGAGCTTAAATAAGCTGCTCCTAGGCAGATCAGAGGTTGATCTGTTCTAGGAGGTGATCTCTGCTCGGGGGTGAGTCCTGGGAGACAAAGAGGACTCTAAGGTTGGGAGGTTGGTCATTTGCAGATTTTGGTATGTTCTGAAATTCTTGTTATTCTATTTTCAGATGGTATGAATTGGCTACATATAGAAAAATTAGTTAAATGGTCTTTTTGATGTTAGTACTACATTTAACAGAATCCATCCTAAGGCATTCACCTCCCAGATTCTGTTTGGTTGTAGACCAGAAATCCATAGAGTAGAAACTCCAGAAACTCTAAACCAAGGTCGGTTTAAATCTGAAGTTACTTAGTCTCTACAGATGCTTAAATATTTGTTTTTGTTCCTGTAGTTACCAAGGTGATACTCTATGCTCATATGTATGCAAAAACAAATTATTGTAGCAGAACTGGAGTTACATGATATAATTACAAACAGCTGAAAGTAAATACATAAAATTATGATATTCGAAATAGTGCTAGAAAATGAGTAACTCTACCCTATAGAATTTTCATAATATTCATAAGTGTGTAGCTTTCACTTTTAAGTTTACCTTTAGTCTTTGAATCAATTACCATATACCTAGATTTCATTTATAGCGAAGGACCTCCATTCAAGCACTATTGAATATCTATATAGACATAACACAAAACATATATAAGAGGGAAGTAGTTATTAAAACATCTTGAATGCACATATTATCTCTACATCCACTTTTAACCTCTGAAATAAAGACAGTAACAATATAATTCAATTAAAAATAAAGGCATATCCCAACTTAAGGGCATGATAAATGCATTGGCCTGAAAATAAAATAATATTAAATAACCAGGGAGGCGCCGAGAGCTAAACCATAGCTCGTTATACCTTAGCTCAATCTATGTATATATATAAGTAAGACAAATGTCACAAAGAGTTATAAATGTGAATTTTATATAGGCACCACATATGAAAAAAAAACAAAACAAAAGAGAGGTCGACCCGAATCAATAATGCTAACAGGAGATATATAAATGATCCCTACCGCCAATTGAACAAATGTATAATCAAACCTACATTAGCATGGGCAGATTTTACCGTGCAACTTACTGCCGAGAGTTAACCCTAGCTCGTTGAAATCCTGATTGCAATACGTTTAGATATATAAATAAAACAGGAAAAAAATAATAGCTCAAGTTAATATCGGTTCAGAGAAAATATTAGCCGAGAAGATATCTATACAAATCGTATCGAGTTCCGTTGTGATATGGGCGATTTTAGTTATTCTGGAAACGCAAAAAGGAGAGAAAATAACACTTCGCTGTCGAGCCAATACAAATTAGGCCGCGGCATCTCCAAGTTATGTTATGCAGAAGCCAACGATACAAAAACATATCCCAACTACTGGTCGACAACATGACTCTTGCTGTGTTTGAACGGCATAGCCAACTGTTCTACGACTGAGGTAGTGCATTAAACCTTCCCAAACCAGCGTGTCATGATCCACGTGCAGAAGGTATGCCATTCTCAATAAAACCGTAGAAGTGAAGGCGTTAAGATGTGGTTCAGAGAGGTGGACGATCGATATAACAAAATCGGTACCCTACCCTCGTATGAAACATTAATAATACCTCCAGCAGATATAGATGGAAATTACTGACGTAGTTAAATACCTACGAATCAGAACGACCGAAGCAATTCAACATAAGTATACAGTCGTTAACCTAGAATGATTTTAACAGATAGCTGAGGGATTCGAATGATAGAAGAAAAAAAAAGAGAAACCATACTAGAAAAACTAATGCCCAACTCGCTGGAAGCGGAAGAGAATCGTGGGTAGAGTTACCATTAAGGCGTACTGTCAGTGGCCACATTAAAACGTGAACAACTGAAACGCCGATCTACTGCCTCTCTGCGCAACATATAAAGAGGTGAATTGGGTACTGTAGTCTCAAACACAAAGAAGAATCTACAAGAGTAAGGAAAAATAAGGCGAAACGATTCAGAGAAACGTTAACTCTGAAACTTTCTAGCAAGCCCAAACCTGAAACTTCCCTGCATAGGGCTCACATCGAACTTAGAGATGGAAACGAAGGGAGACAAGCGATAAAGGAACGATCCAGTAATTAGGTTGACAACAGAGTCTCCCATGTAATGAGCACCTGAAACCCTAATTCCTCTGCCCGATAACCTCAGATAATCCCGAGGGAGATTGAGCAGACGCCACGCGACAAGAGAGAGTACCACGAGATGTCAATGGGTGCCGGGAATGTATGGAGTCGTAGGCACGGAAGCAGCGCGTTAACCCGAGAGCTACATACTGTCAGAGCAGGAGTCCAGCGCTCTCAGTACTTGAACAGCCAGAACAGTTTATTAAAAATCCACACATCGAGCGTTGGGGGACAGGGGACGATGCACGCCGCCATTTTCTACTCTCTCTCACGGGAGAGAGGCTGTTCCTGCAACAACAAAAAAAAAAAAAAAAAAAAAAAAAAAACCAAGAAAATGTTATAACCAGATTTACACGTCAAACCCTTTCGAACAGCGCCGGGTGATAGGCAACTCATACGAACCAATTTTTTTTTTTTTTGCAGGAACAGCCTCTCTCCTGTGAGAGAGAGTAGAAAACGGCGGCGTGCCTCGTCCCCTGTCCCCCAACGCTCGACGTGTGGATTTTTAATAAACCATTCTGGCTGTTCAAGTACTGAGAGCGCTGGACTCCTGCTCTGACAGTATGTAGCTCTCGGGTTAACGCGCTGCTTCCGTGCCTACGACTCCATACATTCCCGGCGCCCATCAAAAAAAAATTCGATTAGGGTAGATACGTATTAGCAAATAATTTTAATACTGCCAACAATGGACACGTATGGCGATCAATACACACGGCTAGGATTATGTCATATGGTCAATTGAATATATGGTATATTATATGCTCTCACGATAGTGAGTATGGTCTCCACTTGATGTCGAAAGTTGAAAAAGAAATCGTTAGGTATGACAAATCAATCTATAGGTAATGAGTATGATATGCGGCCTCAAGGGTTTTAACAAAGTGGAGACTTATGTATATATATATTTATATATATATATAAATAAGTTATGCATAGGGGTATGACATTTTAAATAACTCTATTCCATGATATATATATATATAAATAAGTCATGCATAGGGATATGAGATTTTAAATAACTCTATTCCATGATATATATATATATATGGATTTTATAATTCTATATATGAGGGTTCTAAGTTTTATGTATGTGATATATAACCAGTCCATGTTTGGAAAAAAAACAAACAGGAGGAATGTACACATGGTTATGAGAGGAAGTAAAATTTTATGTACATGATGGGAAATGTACCCATAGGTGGCATCAAATGTTATCCAAGTGGAATAGTGAACAAAAGATTTTTGTTATTTTAAAAAAAAAATGAACTTAGTATTCAGACCACTAGGAAATTCAAAGTGTACCTAGGAAAAAAAAAAAATTCCTTAAACTAGAGGTGTTACATTGGAAAGGATTGTTTGGAGGGATGGGTACCAAGTTGAATTTTAGTACTGCCTATCACCCTCAGACTGATGGGAAAACAGAAAGGACTAATCAAATTTTGGAGGATATGTTGAGAATGTATGTGATGGAAAAACCATCAAAGTGGGAAGAGTATTTGCACTTAGTTGAATTTGCCTATAATAACAGCTACCAATCCTCTATCAAAATGAGTCCGTTTGAGGCACTGTATGGAAGGAAGTGTCGTACTCCTTTGAGCTGGAGTCAACCAGAGGATAAACTAATGTTGGGACCTGATGCATTACAAGAGATGGAGAAAATTGTAAAACAGATACAAAGAATCATCAAGATGGCGCAAGATCGCCAGAAAAGCTATGCTGATAAGAAAAGAGTGCATCGAGAATTCAAAGTGGGAGATCATGTGTATTTGCGTATTAAACCCAAAAAGAGCACACTTTATGCTGGAAGTTGTGCCAAATTGGCTCCTAGATACTGTGGTCCTTTTGAAGTCTTAGAAAGGGTGGGACCAGTGGCTTACAAACTGGCCTTACCACCCCATGTTAGAGTTCATGATGTGTTTCACGTTTCATTATTAAAAATATATGTGCATGATGCTTCTCATATAGTTGATTGGAATGTTGTACAGGTGGAACCAGAAGGGGAGTTTCTACCAGAACCGCTTCAAGTATTGGAGTGGGAAGAAATTGAATTACGAAATAGAACAGTAGCCAGAGTAAAAGTGCAGTGGAAGCACTTTACTGCTGAAGAAGCTACTTGGGAAAGAGAAGCTGAAATGATGGAGAGATATCCATTTTTGTTTAAGAAATGAGCTCTAGTAGTTAAATAAAAACACCGAGGACGGTGTTTATTTTTAGAGGGTGAATATGTAACACCCCCAATTTATGTGTTGAAATTTCAAAGTTAGACATTTGAACTGTAATCCTAAGGGGAGTGGACCCCAAAGGATGAATGAATTTTGAATGTAATTTAATATTCAATTTGAGGAAATGAATAAAGTACTGGTATGCATGTTGACCAAAAATGAGATTTGAGATCACTTGCTAAATCCATGAGGATGGACAAGGCAACTATTCCCCACAATCATCCAAAAAAAAAAAATCCTTGGAAGGAATTAATGCTAATTTAGATTTTGAGGAAGAATCTAAATTTCCCCAATGATGAGGAAAGTAGTTGGGAAGAGGTAAAAAAAGCTGGAAAAAGCTGAGGGAAAGCATAAAGCAGCTTTAAAGAATCCCAAAATGGGAAGCCTAGGCAAACAGGAAGAAAAGCATCCTGCTATTCTGGACGCAGAATTAGAAACAGGCTTTGGGGAAACTATTAGCTTAAATAAGCTGCTCCTAAACAAATCAGAGGTTGTTAATCTATGGTGGAGGTGGTCTTAGCTCGGGGGTGAGTTCTGGGAGAGAAATAGAACTCTACAGTTGGGAGGTTGGTCTACTGCATGAGTGGTATGTGTTTAAACCACCTATGGATTTTATTTTCTACAGTATGAATTGGCTACATATAATTAACTATTCTATATTAGAATTGTAGATGTTGTATGCTGTGTAAGGGTAGATAATAAATTTAAATTATAATCAATTATGGCTATTAGTCTTTATTATGAGTAAGGATAATCATGGTAGTATGAATTTTATTTGTAACTTTAATCTGCTTCAATAAATAAGAGAGGGACAGTAGGAATGGGTCCTTCACCCCAAATGGCAGAGAAGGGAGAAATTGTTGTAGTCTGTGGTGTTCTTACTTTTAACAGAAGTAAATATCAGAAGCAAATCTTCTACCTTCTGTATGGTAGTAAGAACAAGAGCCTGGGATAGTATCCACCAGAATGTCTAAACCCAACCTGGGTCTAAATCTGGCGATACTGTACCAAAGAAATGTCCCAGGGGGGAAACAAGGAAAAGAAAAAAAAACTTTTAAGTAGTTATTAGAATGGAATACTCCAGATTCTCAGAAAACCAATGTTACTATCTGTACAAATTAAGGATACTGAAACACCCTGAACATATCCTCCGATGGAGATAAACTCAGTAAATTCATCATGGATACAATTAAAATAGATTATTTTTGTGCAAATAAACATTTTTTATATACACGAAAGAGTATAGCAATCATATAAATTACTCTAAACCTTATTATTAAAGCTGTAAGGGAATCAGTGGAGAACTATTCAGCCCAGAAATATAATTCATACATGTACTGTAAGGCAGAAAGCATACAGTCCAGGAGGCATGGGACTGTCATCTTAAATTTTTATTATATCTGAGATTAAGAGATTAGTATGACTAGTATTTATTTCGCAACCATAAAACATTATGGAATATCACATGCGAGAGTCATAACTCGCTGCCCATCAATAGCAATATATTATTCTGAATGCATGTAAATAAATTTATGATAACAACACGGAGTAAACACAGGAAGAGTCTTGGTAGGTATAAACAGAGACCTGACCTACAGTGTATAATTTTCAATACGGAAATCACCAACACAAGCCTACAGTAGATAGTGAATACATCTACTCCGCAGACCTTCTGGAAATGCGATAAACACGTATATTATATCAAAAGAAGAAAACATTATAGTAATAAAACAAGTCTAAAATGAAAAACGATAAGTACATTAAGGCTTTTCCCATATCCTATCACCATTCTTCTGTATCAAAACGAAACAAATATCATACGCCCAGCATTCAGTCAAAAACACAGTGACTAGAATATACAACAGACATATATACATTTTAAATCCGGCGTCAATATTCACTGTCCATAATTAAAATTAGCATCAGTTATTGAAAGAGTCTCGGCATAAACGTTGAACAAAACTCAGCGGAACTTAAAACGCAACCGGTGATAACCACAGTCCTTAATACTAATTATAAACAAAGTTATCCATGATATGTCTGAAATTAACGAAATCGTCAGTCTATAAAGAGCCACGATGGCATCGTTCCATCACAAGGAACTCAAGAATCGACGTCTTGCCATCAAGCATTCATCAGGAAGATATCGCAATAGGAGAACACCATGATTACCGACCTGTATGAGCAGAAGTTCAAATCAGTACGTAAGGCAACGGTGCGAGAAACCCGCGTAGCTGAGGTTAAGGTGTATACAGGGAACAAAGAACTTCACCTCAGCGAATACGATCTGTCACCTGTACATACCCAAAAGAAGTATTAGAAAACCACGAGAACATGAAGGCAGTAAGAGTCAAACATGTATAGCAACTTCAAATATTGGGTACTGAGGTAAATGGTCAGGCCACGATACTGAATAACCCATAAATTGAAACCTACAGTCGATGGCATTTCAACCAATGCTACAAACTCGGAATCGACGAGGCGAAAAATCAATCATTAAGACTATTACCTGAATGCCGAGAGGGTTTGGAGCGAAAGCTCTCAGCGAAACGCTTCAGGCACCGAGATGAAGCCACGAACTGGAGACTAGTTTAGTTAGCTGAAAACAAACTTGCATGACTCAAGAAAACTCATAGCCATGGGAATAAACACCTGGTGACACAACTCGAACAGATTGGGTAAAAAGAGTTTCGATCTTTGTAAATGGCCATCGAATTAAATATAAAAACCCCAAATACACAATTTACCTGCCTGGAAGCTAGAGGTAACCCCGATTCCAGCACTTCCGTCGCTCAGAAGAGAAAACGACCTCAACCAGCTGAGCTATGGCGTAAGAGAACAGAAGGGAAGAACCCTCTCTGCAACCAAACGTGACTCCTGTATCTATGTGCCAAACTACGGGATGGCAGCGTTACTCGTTCGGAACGAGAGAAAAGATCAGGGTTAAACCAGGGATAAAATAAATATCAACCCAAATCCAAATCTATAAACCCTAAATCGCCAAGCGCCATACACTTGTCCTCATCACAACGACTGCCATGGGTATGAACAACTTGGCGGGATGGGCACAAATAAGTTCAGAGGTAGGTAGAGTACTACGGCATCAGTTAATAAGCCGTAGTCTCGAACAGGAATGGCGTCGTTCAAACGAATAGGTCATGTGAAGTAGATCCGAGGTGGCATAGTTTTTGCCCAGGTGGTACTCCAGACATAAATATCAAAGATCAGACCAAATCAACGTATGCCGGGCGCAATGATGCCCCTCAAAAATCTCGAGCAGAGCTCAGAACGAAATATACGCAATTAATTATGGTGGCAAAATGAAATAACATCTGTGTTAAATGTGGTTCAATAATAGATGATTCGGTTAGGCATATTTAAATTTCCGTTAAACCCTTCATTATATCCATATGTTATATATATAAACCCATCGTGTTGGATTAGGCATATACCAAAGTTTTGACACTACCACGATTAAGGCCCTACGTAAATTCGTTGATTTGCGCGTGGTATGGGAGGAGTGTCCTCAACGTGTATAAATCATATTATATGTATATGTCATATGCCCATCGATAAGGTTATGGAAATGGTGGTTATCATGTGTCGAAAATTTGGTCATATGGTATATTTTGTGGGGATATATATATATATATATATATATATATATATATATATATATATATATATATATATATATATATATATATTATATGTCCACACCCAAGTATAGAATTGAGGAAAGTCAATTTAACTTTAACATAAGGATTTTAACTGGATTCGATGCATAGGTTTGATTAACACATTCTAGGATATAAACTGTTAATGTCAAAAAAAAAAAATTGTGTAGTGGTAAGTGGTAATAGAGGTACATTACATCACCACTGAAACATGAATTTATACCATTTGATCCCCTTTATCTCTCAACTTAAAAATTCATTAATGTTTAATTAGCTCAATGGTTCTATCGATTGATCATGCTTCATGGATTTTAAGAGATTTGGATGCTTAGTCTAGTTTTGTTGTTTTATCTTGATTCATTTTCATAGTGGTATCTTGATTCCACAATTGTATATTGATATTATACTAATCAAATGGAGGAAGCCCATGGGAAATTATTATAATTTGTTAATGAATTTGGTGGGGGATTTTCCTCAATGATTAAGGGAGAGTTAATTTCATGGTCTTTTGAAGATTGATGGTATAGAGATTTAGTGAGGGAACCATTATAGGTTCTGGGAAGTAGTTAATGGTTTTAAATTTAGTTGGATAAACATTATAGATTTTTGGAAGTAGTTAACTCTTTCAAATCTTGTTGGGTGATCATTATAATTTTTAGAAGGTATTTAATTTCTTTATAAGATATGATGGGAAACTTTTCTTCGTGGTTAAGGGGGAGTCAATTGCATGGCCTTTTGGGGATTTATAGGATACAAACATATAATATAGTTGGAGATATAGTTAATTTTTTTTTAAAAGAGACTACAATTTAGACTTATTTCTTTTCTGTTATGATGCTTCATCATATATTTAATAGGTAATGAGTGAGTGTGTTGGCCATTAGTTGAACTCAACATTCTGATGACATCCTTAATAAATGTTGTTATCCTTAAACCATTAAAAAACTAAAGTATCATTTAGCTAAGGATACTCCTAGAATGAGAAATGACATCTTGCATACAAATTTATAAAAGAAAATTCGTGGAGCTAGATTTGAAAATGGACTAAGTAACTTCTTTGGTTCTCTCAACCTCTCCAGGGAAGCATGTTAATTACTTTCATGATTTGAATTTTCTACCAACATTAATACTATGGACAAGATTAAGAATCTCCATACCAATCTTCATATCCATTCAAACATATAAATGGAATTCATTAGTGTAAGAATTAATCCAGAAAACTAACCTATCAATGATAGATATACTTTTTTATTTCTTTTTCATTTTCCACCTTATATTATTATTGAGTCAATTTGTCTAGAAGTATGTTTGTCATGTTCTAAGATTAATAGAGCATGAATGGATGGACCTATTTTCCATATATCTTTTAACCAAAAACCATATTTATTTATTTTTTAATGGTTAAAGGTTTTTCGTTTATTTATTTATATTATAATGGATGGTGTATAGGATCACACTTAAATTGAAATAGAAAAAATTGAAAATTTCCAAAATATTAAAATTTAAAATAAATAAATAAATTGAAAACGTGATACAAAATAAAAATAAAAAAAATAGAAAAATTGTATCGTTATATTACTAAAATTGTATGGTTGCATTACACACAAAAAATAATTGAAAATTTATATGGTTACATTACATCCAAATTTCAAGAAAAATAAATAATTGAAATACAAATTCAAAAAATGAAAAATTGAGAACTTATACACACTTAAAATACCAATACCAAAAATTGATATTAAAAATTGAAAAATTACCAAAATTTGAAAAATTGTATAGCTGGTTTGAAATACAAACTTAAAATACCAAAAATTTAAAAATAAAAAAATGAAAAATTGAGAACTTGAAATACAGACTTAAAATATCAATACCAAAAATTGAAAAATGTATAGTTGGTTTGAAATACAGACTTAAAATACCAATACGAACATTTGAGAAATTGTATAGTTGATTTACCTAAATAAGTTTCAAAAAAAATTGAAAAATAGAAATCTTAAAATAAAATTAAAAAAATAAAAAATAAAAATTGGAAATTTGAAATACAAACTCAATATTAAAATTTGAAATACAAATTTAAGATACTAAAATTTCACATACAAAAATTGGAAATTTGAAATACAAACCAGAGACTTAAGTTTAAGGAATTGGAAATATGAATCAGTTTTCAATACAAACTAGACGCTAAAATTTAGGAAATTGGAAATACAAGAAACTAAAATTTGAAAATTTAAAATATAAAAAATTAGAAAATTGGAAATTTAAAATACGTAACTTAAAATATTAAAAGTTGAAAAATTAAAATATAAAATTGAGAAAATTGAAAACTTCAAATACAAACTTGAAGTATAATTCAACATAATTGAAAAAAAATGATTTCAAAAAAGTTAAATTAGAGATAATTGAAAAAATATTTTAAAAATAAAATTAAAATTGAATGACATGTAATTAAAAAAAGATTTCAAAAATGAAATTCAATAATTGAAAAAATATTTAAAAATTAAATCTTTGTGATAATGTTTTTAATATGTATTTAAAAGGAAAAAAAAGAAATTGGAAAGTTGGAAACATCAAATATATTATTGGAAAGTTCGAAATTATTGTTAAGGTTTACCACTTCTATCATAGGAAGTTTAAGAAGCCATTGAGATTGAGCTATATGCTAAAAATATCAATAGATATGATGGATGGAAGTTGAATAAGAGCTGAACTCCAACTCTCTCTCTCTCTAGATGATTTTTTTGTTTTTATTCCCCTTGTTATTTTCTTATATATTTTCTTTTATGCTTTTATTTAATATATTATAGAATCACCTATGTATCATATTAATAAATAATTCAATTCTCTAACATAACAATTTATATATGTAAATTACATTAAAAAATAAATTTTTTTATATTAATAAATGTTTTTAATCAACAAAATATTTCATATAACTTCATATTAACTAATTTGTTTATTTATTATCCCAAAAAAATCAAATATATACTCGAAATAGAAAATTTGA
Source organism: Pinus albicaulis (assembly GCA_034641835.2). Classification (NCBI taxonomy): domain Eukaryota; kingdom Viridiplantae; phylum Streptophyta; class Pinopsida; order Pinales; family Pinaceae; genus Pinus; species Pinus albicaulis. The sequence continues at coordinate 1,293,188,453 of CM076582.1, forward strand.
AAACTTCAAATATCAATTAGAGATATATTTTCAATTATATATATATATATACATATATATATATATATATATATATATATAATAGAAAATTTGAAAAAATGAAATTCAAATACCAATATATAATTGGAAAATTAGAAACATGAAATATATACTTGAAATTTTAAAACTTATAATTGAAAAGTTGGAAACATTAAATATATACTTATCAAATATATATTTGAAATAGAAAATTTAAAAACTTCAAATACTTTCAAAAACTGAAATTCAAATATCAATATATAATTGGAAAGTTACAAACATGAAATATATACTTGAAATGAATGAAGTTAGAAACATAAAATATATACTTGAAATAGAAAATTTAAAAACTTGTAATTAAAAAATTGGAAACATTAAATATATACTTATCAAATATATATTTGAAATAGAAAATTTAAAAACTTCAAATGCCAAATATATATTTGAAATTAGAAATTTAAAAGCTTCAAATACCAATATATAATTGAAATAAAAAATTTGAAAACTTCAAATACCAATATAAATTTAAAAACTTTAAATATCAATATAAATTTTAAAACTAAAGTTAGAAACATAAAATATACTTAAAATAGAAAATTTAAAAACTTATAATTGAAAAGTTGGAAACATTAAATATATACCTATCAAATATATACTTAAAATAAAAAATTTAAAAACTTCAAATACCAATATATAATTGAAATAAAAAATTTGAAAACTTCAAATACCAATATAAATTTAAAAACTTTGAATATCAATATAAATTTTAAAACTAAAGTTAGAAACATAAAATATACTTGAAATAGAAAATTTAAAAACTTATAATTGAAATGTTGGAAACATTAAATATATACCTATCAAATATATACTTAAAATAAAAAATTTAAAAACTTCAAATACCAATATATAATTGAAATAAAAAATTTGAAAACTTCAAATACCAATATAAATTTAAAAACTTTAAATACCAATATATAATTGAAATAGAAAATTTGAAAACTTCAAATACCAATATAAATTTAAAAACTACGGATATATAATTAAAATAGAAAATTTGAAAACTTCCAATACCAAATACCAATATATAATTGAAATAGAAAATTTGAAACCTTCAAATACCAAATACCAATATAAATTTGAAATAAAAAATTTGAAAACTTAAAATACCAATATATAAATTTAAAAACTACTATGAATATATAATTGAAATAGAGAATTTGAAAACTTCAAATACCAAATACCAACATAAATTTGAAATAGAAAATCTGAAAACTTGAAATACCAATATATAATTGAAAAATAAAAAATTAACTTAATTGAAAAAATATTTCAAAATTGAAATCTTTGCTGAGGATGTTTTTAAAATTTATTGAAATGACGAAGGGAGTATCATTGATATTGACAACTCGATGAAGAAAAAATAGAAAGTTGACAATTTGGGAAAACAAAGAAACAAGATGAAATTAATACATTGAATTGAATTAATTTATTTGGTTACAGTGCTTTCATGCTTCATCCCTATGATATTGGGCAAAAGGAAAAGAAGGTAACGAATATTTTACAAATTTGCATTAGGCATAAAAGAGAAAAGGAAGGGAACATTTGTATTACCGAACGATTACATAAGTTTATTTCTAACTATCGTAAAGAAAATTGAAAAAAAAAAAAGATTATTTATAACCATCATTCGAAGATTTTGGGCAGCAAGAAGGATTTGAAATTCCGGGTCTCCTCTACTCCTTTCCGATATGTTCACTTTCGGTAGGTTATGTTCTCGCAAGAAGGATTTGAAATTCCGGGTCTCGTCTACTCCTTTCCGATATGTTCACTTTCGGTAGGTTATGTTCACGCGCTACATTTTTTCGATGTATAGCCAGCAGCAAACACTGCCCAAAAACCTAGCATACCCCTTTCGATATTGTTCCGAGGTCTTAACGAGAGTCACTCTGTAAGACGAGTTACATAGGTATTTCATTATGTTTGTATTTGTGGTTGAAAATTTATTTTGACATGTTTGCAGAAAATTACTTTACTTTGGCAGTTTATTATAAAAAAAGAGAGGTATGCGAAGCTGGTTGCGCTTTGATATTCTAATAAAGTATAATTCATCTCTTTGCCTCGAAGCATATATTGCATTGGAATTCATTAACCGTGTAAAAAAAAAGAAGAAGAGAGAACCTGCTTTGATGGTGGCCATGAAATGAAACAAAATGAATTTGGTCGTTCATTAAGTCCTTTATTACATAAAAGGGAACACTAAAGGGAACACATCCGGCTACCATAAAAGTGTTGGGCATTAAATGAAATGAGACGACTCTTCCAAAAAGGAAAACTACAAGTTCATAGAGGCTTAAGTGACTCCCTTGTTTATTTAGTTAGATAGACACAGTATCTGTATTTTCTGTTCATAGCATTTTATAGTGAGGAAATTCAAGATTGAATGTATCTCTGTAAATGACAATAAAGTAGCATGTGATAAATAAAGTAGCATGTGATAGTGAGGAAATTCTCTGTGATGCAAAAACTTATGAAGTCAAATATGATGAGAATTGTGTATTTCATGAAGAAGGGTTCGGTTTGATGTATGAAAAGCAACTCATTGATGAGTTGTTGTTTGGTGAGAAGATATGCCTATCTTCTGCAACGGAGTTGATTAAAGAGGTTGAAATGACATGTTTGCAACAACGGAGTTGATTAAAGAGGTTGAAATCATAAATCAACCAACTATGAAAGATGAAGATCTATAGAATGATGTAGAGATTGCACAGAGCAAAACCATGGAGGATTCAATAGCTTTGAAAACATCCTAACAAGCATTTTAAATGAATTTGGTGAAGTATTTGATCCAAAAATGTTTTGGAATATTCTTGAGATGAAGTATAGCATGAAGTGGAGTGAGAAAGGCGAAGTAGATGAAATTGTTGTTAAAAATAATGATTGTGTTGAAAGCATCATAACTCGGATCAAGACTAAAAGTATATTTGTAGATGACAATAAAGTAGCAAAAGTAGCATGTGATAGTGAGGAAATTCCTTGTGATGCAAAAACCTGTGAAGTCAAATATGATGATAATTGTGTATCTCATGAAGAGTGGTTTAGTTTGATGCATGAAAAGCAACTCATTGATGAGTTTTTGTTTGGTGAAAAGATATGCTTATCGTCATATGCAAATCAAATGCAGGATAACATGTTTGCAACAACGGAGTTGATTAAAGAGGTTGAAATCATAAATCAACCAAGAATGAAAGATGAAGATCTACAGAATGATGTAGAGATTGCACAGAGCAAAATCGTGGAGGATTCAATAGCAGTTCATGAAGCTGTAGAGGACCCAATAGCAACTGATGAAGTTGTGAAAGACTCAATAATAGTTGATGAACTAAATAAAGTTAATAGCCCCTTTAAAGAAGAGTGTGCAAATATTGACAGTGAGGAAAAGGCAATAAAACTTGAAGAAATGGCAAGCATTGAGGGCAAGTGTAAATCCCAACAACCTCCAACAATGGTGAATGGAAAGAATGTTAGCCTGCAATCAAGAAAGGAGAAACTTCACCACTATCTTATGGCGAGAAAGGTGAAGATGAAATTGCGTTTGCAAATTGTAAGTCTTAAATAAGTATGGATCATTTAGAAAGACACAAAAATGAAAGTCTTATTGTCATGTACTATTAAATAAGTATGGACCATTTATAAAGACACAAAAATGAAAGTCTTGTTACGCCGATAGGCGTAGCCCCCTATCGGAAATCGCTTCTTTTATGATTATGCTAATTAATCTTTTTGATCTGATGGTCTAGATTGAAAGATGCCAATATATTCTGGTTGTCGCCACTAAATCAATGGATCAAATTCAAAAAAGTAACTTCCTTGCATATTTAAATCACATGTTTAAACCATACTAAAATTATTTTTTTACAAACATGATTAAAAATTTACTGTGCCATTTTTTGACCGCCACCTATCAAGATTAACAAGTGATCAAACTTAATTGCCACCTAATTGATGGTTCAAATTCTCAAATAAACGTGAATGTGCCACCTATCAAATTAGGGTGAAGTGGGTAAATGAACGTGGGCGGAATGGAGAAAACATGGTAGCTCATCCTCAAAGGTGGAGCGCGGAATGGGCCTTTTATCTTTGCTTGGACCATGAGCCAGCGCAGACATGAGATCCGCGGATTCCTCGGCTATTTTAGTTAATTAGTGGTCCAACCTTCGTTTATTGATATGTCAAAATTCTTTATTCCCAATCTCAAAAATTGTGTAAATACGCTGCATATAAAAATACGTTACAGATGACTGTAGCTTATTTTGGCTTTCCCACCAAATCAATTGACTGGCAGCTAGATAGCCACGTCAATCATTATATAAATCCAGTTTTCGACTCATGATGGAAGCACAATAACTTTTATTATTAAATTGATTTGATTTGATATATTATGCAAGGTGTCTGAACCGTGTGGTGAGTTGTTTGTGGGAAGCAACGTGGAGCAAATTGTTTGATTAACAATTGGAATGAAACTGAAACATTAACCCAAGTGTGTGAAACGGTTATGCAAGGTGTCTAAAGGTGCCCGCGGATAGGGACATGTCATGAGAGGAAACGTTGTGGGTGCCCTGGTGGTTTCAAATCGGATAACAGTGGAGGAGTGGAACAACTGCAACCATGTGCTGAGTTGTCTGTGGGAAGCAACGTGGAGAAAATTGTTTGATTAGTCGATGACTGTGCGGGATTATACATTGGGTCACTCTGTGGAATATAGTAATCATCGCAGGGTTGGCATTGGGTCCAGATCAAATCCTTGCCAGTGTCGAGTATTGCATCCATGGTTCCTGGAACTGGGTATCCAATTCCTATTTGCATTAAAAATTTGCCATTCGCAGCGCTAATTGGACTGTAATAACTCTTGGAGCCGAGGCCAGCATTTTGTGAAATATAATGTTGCAGCCTCTGCAACCTCTGCTTGCTTCGTTCAATAGCTTGCTGGAGTCGTTCAGTGTTTGAGGGGATTCGTTAGTCTCGTTGAATGAGATCTATTCTGAAATTTTTGTTATTCTCCTGTGCTTCACTGGCCGAGCAATATACATTAAATTGCAAAGCACATGAAGTGATCGTGGCGATTAATATAATAACACCCAAAATGTCGAGTCTCCAATTACGTTCTTGATCTGGAAAGATGAGGTGAGACATCATAAATATGTGGGTATGCATTTTAGGGTTCATTTTATTGCCATTTCTGAACGTAGAAACAGTGGCCGAGACGGTGCTATGGGGTCTGTTCTATGTGCCATCCCTTGTAAAATTCTTGTTTAAGTGTTGTTAGGATTTTCTGTAGTTTAAAACTCTTAAAAAATAATCACTTGTCTATCTCGAGTTTTTTCTTTACTCATACTCTAGTTAAAAAGTTTCTTGTTTTATAAAATGAAACCCTACTTTCATGAACTTTCGTATATTCCAAACAAGGGCTATTTTATTATTTTTATGCGTAAATGGAATCCTCCACTCTCTCCTCGAGAGGGTTCTCATTTTTCTTTGAGCCATTGGTTACTAATTTAAAATATTTATTTATTTTCAGTCGTACATTCGACTCTTCGTCTTATTTTGTCTTATTTTGGAATTTTTTGATGTAGGTACGAAGACACCCCAAGGGTTATTCTCAATATCCATAGGTAAAATCTTCCCTCCTTTCAATTTTCCTTACTTCAAAATTTTTGGTTTACTTCTACTTCCATTCTTTGCTTAGTAAGTAAAAAATGCTATTTATTTTCCATATCATATTTTATACAGGTATTGTTATATCTTTTTGGCGATAGTGAAATTATTTGGATGTTTACTGTAGTCACTTTTTGACATTCATCGAGCTCTTATATTTATATTCCAGGCCATGTCTAGATTTTATTCCTTAAGCTCGTGATGATTGCACTGGTGTTTTTAGTTTGAATATATTATACTCTGGAGATGACATAATTATTGTGTTCCTTCCTATATTTGAAGCACATTAGAGGAATAATGCCTATGTTGTACTGATGTTTTTATTTGTCTTTAAATTCCTTGGAGGATTTTCCAAAAACCCTCCGGAACAAAATTTTGTTTGAATTTCATACTATGTTTATAATATAATTATTTTTTTAATTAATTGGTTATTCTTACAAACTTTTTCATGATTCTTTATTCTATAATTTCCTTTTGATATTCTCGGCATAGTTTTCGATTCCACAGTTTTCGCATAAGAGTAATTGGTGATTCATTGGCAGACGTTGGCAATAATAATTATCTTCAATATGCTCTTGCAAAAGCTAATTTTCCATGGTATGGTGTCGATTATAAGAGTGGGGTTGCTACTGGTAGGTTCACTAATGGACGCACATCATCTGTATATTTTTTTCCTTAATCTAGGATATTTCTATTTCTCTGATATTTTAGTATTTTTTCTATAACAGTGAGTATGGATGGTAGCATAATTTTTAGTTTGACAATTGAATAATAGTGATAAATTATAGATAGCAACTAGTTTGATGATTGAGCTTGGATAGATTTTCCAATGTAAAAAGGGTATATTTTTTTAAAGAGGTTATAAGTTTAAATTTAATTAATAGACAAAATTTAAAAATCATATGCTATTTAATTTGCAAAAATATAAGATTTTGGTAGTTTTCAGTATGTTGAATTCATTTATGCATTTAAAATTATATTTTAAACAATTAAAAATCATAATTCTAATAGAAATTGTATTAAGGCAAAAAAAACCATTTCCAATATTCCAATATTTATATTTATTTGTAAATTAGATTTTTGAAAATATTCCAAAATAATATAGTTAACTTTTTCCAATCTAATTAACTTTGTCAAAACTTATTAGATTGCCAATTTCAAAAATATTACGCTGACATCACTTCTATCCATCAAATTATCCAGATACGATTGCCAATTTTAATAATATTAGGCTGAGATCACTTCTATCAATCAAATTATCAAGACAAGAATGAATGTTAACTTAAAACGAAATCTAAATCAAGAAATATAAAATATATACAACTCTCAACTCTACAACCAAATAGCTATACAATTTCCATCTTATATCTAAATTAACAGTAATTATAAAATGAAATTATTATATATTTTTTATAAAAATTAAAATAATATCCTAATATATTAGCAATTTAAATTATTATATATTTTTTATAAAAATAAAAATAAAATCCTAATATATTAGCAATTCTGTGTACATAATTGAGTTGACATTTTTTCTTTACAGCGGAGAAGTTGGGCCTCAGAAATCCTCTTCCATATCTTTCCCTCTCTCCGAATAACGATGCACTGCTAAATGGTGTTAATTACACCTCTGGAGGAGCAAGTATACTCAATGAAACATGATTTCTATTTGTACAAGTCCCATGCCTTCCTCCTGACGAAAAAAATATATTGAAATTGCATTAATTTTTATTTTGGTCGACGTTGTCATGCAACATTAATGTTATTCTTTTATTCGTAATAACGAGTTCAGTGAAACTTTTATGTGAAATTGAATTGGCTTTTGTTTATTAGGAATAATGTATAAACTTATTCAAATTTGTTTTTTTTTTAAGTTTTATTTGGAATAATATATAAACTTATTCAAATTTGTTTTAATCGTAATTCTAAATTGTTTTTATTTTTTATTAGGAATAATGTATAAAGTTATTCAAATTTGTTTTCATTTTAATTTTGAAACATCTAAATACATATATAATGTTATTTTTTCACCTTTGTTTTATTTTTAAACACATTGGTACATTTAAACCAACTAAGCCAAGATCCACTGTAGGGATACTCCACTCTGGTAAACTTGGATTGTGTTCAAGGATTTGTTGTTATAGTAATTTCACAATTCTTTTATTCTAATACATATTGGTACTTTTATTGATTGTGTTCAAGGATTTGTTATCATAGTAATTTCAAAATTCTTTTATTCTAATACATATTGGTACTTTTATTGATGAGGGGTTATCTATATGGACCGTATAATTTAAGCATATGGATATCTATTACACCTAAAAACATGAGCCAACAAATGTCATATATATATATATATATATATATATTACAAAGTCCTTTCAAGAAACAATAATTATCTAATTATCTATACACATATCCATACATCAAAGTTGTCATTGTAATAATCGTTAGACCTAAAAACATGAACCAACAAATGTCAAAGTATATATATATATATATTTTATTTCATAGACATTTCAAGAAACAATAATTATCTATACACATATCCATGTATTAAAGTTTCTTTGTAATAATCTTTAGGAAAAAGTTTTGTTTGATAATACATTCATATTTTACACTTACTGGTACTTTCATTGAGAAATATAAATAAATGTGATGAAAGGCTCTATCCAACCTATGAGCATTATTGCTATATTTAAGGTAGAAATAAATAATTTCTTCCTTATACTATATAATTTTATTATGTAGCTTTTTATATTGATACAAACAATATTTATTTTAAACATAAAGAAATGTATTATATTGTCACAATGCGACCTTGGACCAACTATGACCCATGCCCAACCATGTTCATAGTTGGTCCAACATCGCATTGTGACAACAATTGTCTCAATGTTTAAATCAATTCCCTTGGGTTCCCCAATTCCTTTGGTTTATAATATTAAACCCTTGGGTTTATTAGTTCTTTTGGTTTATAATATGAATAATGCCTAGGGTTAATTATTACTGTTTCTTAATTTATTCAACTTGAGTATTTTTTTTATTGATTTTATTGATCCTTCGCCTTATTGGTCTCTTAGGTTATTAATATTTTCCCCTTGGGTTCACAAATTACTTTGGTTTCTAATATTAAACCCTTGGGTTATTAGTTCTTTTGGTTTATAATATGAATAGTACATTGGGTTAATTATTAGTGTTTATTAATTTCTTTAGCATAGTCGATCAATGTCATCCATGATCAAATGTCACATTCTGACAAATATTGTCTCAATATGAAAATCACCCATGGCCAACCATGGTCATAGTTGGTCCAATGTCGCATTGTGACAACAATTGTCTCAATGTTTAAATCAACTCCCTTGGGTTCACCAATTCCTTTTGTTTATAATTTGTTGGGTAATGCTTTTCCCTTGGGTTCACCAATTCCTTTGGTTTATAATATTAAACCCTTGGGTTTATTAGTTCTTTTGGTTTATAATATGAATAATCGATCAATGTCGTCCATGATCAAATGTCATATTCTGACAAATATTTTCTCAATATGAAAATCACCCATGGCCAACCATGGTCATAGTTGGTCGAACGTCGCATTGTGACAACAATTTTCTCAATGTTTAAATCAATTCCCTTGGGTTCACCAGTTCCTTTGGTTTATAATTTGTTGGGTAATGGTTTTCCCTTGGGTTCACCAATTCCTTTGGTTTATAATATTAAACCCTTGGGTTTATTAGTTCTTTAAGTTTTTAATATGAATAATCGATCAATGTCATCCATGATCAAATGTCACATTCTGACAAATATTGTCTCAATATGAAAATCACCCATGGCCAACCATGGTCATAGTTGGTCCAACGTTGTATTTTGAAAAAAATTGTCTCAATGTTTAAATCAATTCCCCTGGGTTCACCAATTCCTTTGGTTTATAATTTGTTGAGTAATGATTTTCCGTTGGGTTCACCAATTCCTTTGGTTTATAATATTAAACCCTTTGGTTTATTAGTTCTTTTGGTTTATAATATGAATAATCGATCAATGTCATCCATGATCAAATGTCACATTCTGACAAATATTGTCTCAATATGAAAATACCCATGGCCAACCATGGTCATAGTTGGTCCAACGTTGCATTGTGAAAACAATAGTCTCAATGTTTAAATCAATTCCCTTGGGTTCACCAATTCCTTTGGTTTATAATTTGTTGGGTAATGGTTTTCCCTTGGGTTCACCAATTCCTTTGGTTTATAATATTAAACCCTTGGGTTTATTAGTTCTTTAGGATTATAATATGAATAATCGATCAATGCCATCCATGATCAAATGTCACATTCTGACAAATATTGTCTCAATATGAAAATCACCCATGGCCAACCATGGTCATAGTTGGTCCAACGTTGCATTGTGAAAACAATTGTCTCAATGTTTAAATCAATTCCCTTGAATTCACCAATTCCTTTGGTTTATAATTTGTTGAGCAATGGTTTTCCGTTGGGTTCACCAATTCCTTTGGTTTATAATATTAAACCCTTTGGTTTATTAGTTCTTTTGGTTTATAATATGAATAATCGATCAATGTCATCCATGATCAAATGTCACATTCTCACAAATATTGTCTCAATATGAAAATCACCCATGGCCAACCATGGTCATAGTTGGTCCAACGTTGCATTGTGAAAACAATAGTCTCAATGTTTAAATCAATTCCCTTGGGTCCACCAATTCCTTTGGTTTATAATTTGTTGGGTAATGTTTTTCCCTTGGGTTCATCAATTCCTTTGGTTTATAATATTAAACCCTTGGGTTTATTAGTTCTTTAGGTTTATAATATGAATAATCGATCAATTCCATCCATGATCAAATGTCAGATTCTGACAAATATTGTCGCAATATGAAAATTACCCATGGCCAACCATGGTCATAGTTGGTCCAACATCGCATTGTGACAAAAATTGTCTCAATGTTTAAATCAATTCCCTTGAGTTCACCAATTCCTTTTGTTTATAATTTGTTGGGTAATGGTTTTCCCTTGGGTTCTCCAATTCCTTTGGTTTATAATATTAAACCCTTGGATTTATTAGTTCTTTTGGTTTATAATATGAATAATCAATCAATGTCATCCATGATCAAATGTCACATTCTGAAAAATATTGTCTCAATATGAAAATCACCCATTGCCAACCATGGTCATAGTTGGTCCAATGTTACATTGTGAAAACAATTGTCTCAATGTTTAAATCAACTCCCTTGTGTTCACCAATTCCTTTGGTTTAAAATTTGTTGGGTAATGGTTTTCCCTTGGGTTCACCAATTCCATTGGTTTATATTATTAAACCGTTGGTTTTATTAGTTCTTTTGGTTTATAATATGAATAATAGATGAATGCCATCCATGATTAAATGTCACATCCTCACAAATATTGTCTCAATATGAAAATCTTCCATGGCCAACCATGGTCATAGTTGGTTCAACGTCGCATTGTGAAAACATTTGTCTTAATGTTTAAATCAATTCCCTTGGGTTCACCAATTCCTTTGGTTTATAATATTAAACCCTTGGGTTTATTAGTTCTTTTGTTTTATAATATGAATAATCGATCAATGTCATCCATGCTCAAATGTCACATTTTGACAAATATTGTCTCAATATGAAAATCACCCATGGCCAACCATGGTCATAGTTGGTTCAACGTCGCATTGTGACAACAATTGTCTCAATGTTTAAATCAATTCCCTTGGGTTCACCAATTCCTTTGGTTTATAATATTAAACCATTGGTTTTATTAGTTATTTTGGTTTAGAATATTATGAACCCTTGGGCTAATTATTAGTGTTTATTAATTTCTTCAACTTGTGTATTTTTTTAATAATTTTATTGATCCTTCACCTTATTGGTCCCTTAGGTTATTAATATTTTTCCCTTGGGTTCACCAATTCCTTTGGTTCATAATATTAAACCCTTGGGTTTATTAGTTCTTTTGGTTTATAATATGAATAATCGATCAATGTCATCCATGAACAAATGTCACATTCTGACAAATATTGTCTCAATATGAAAATCTCCCATGGCCAACCATGGTCATAGTTGGTCCAACGTCGCATTGTGACAAAAATTGTCTTGATGTTTAAATAAATTCCCTTGGGTTCACCAATTCCTTTGGTTTATAATTAGCTGGGTAATGGTTTTCCCTTGGGTTCACCAAGTCCTTTGGTTTATAATATTAAACCCTTGGGTTTATTAGTTCTTTTGGTTTATAATATGAATAATCGATCAACGTCATCCATGATCATATCTCACATTCTGAAAAATATTGTCGCAATATGAAAATCACCCATGGCCAACGATGGTCATAGTTGGTCCAACGCCCCATTGTGACAACAATTGTCTCAATGTTTAAATCAATTCCCTTGGGTTCACCAATTCCTTTGGTTTATAATATTAAACCCTTAGGTTTATTAGCACTTTTGGTTTATAATATGAATAATCGATCAATGTCATCCATGATCAAATGTCACATTCTGACAAATATTGTCTCAATATGAAAATCACCCATGGCCAACCATGGTCATAGTTGGTCCAACGTTTCATTGTGACAAAAATTGTCTCCATGTTTAAATCAATTCCCTTGGGTTCACCAATTCCTTTGGTTTATAATTTGTTGGATAATGGTTTTCCTCGAGTTTACCAATTCCTTTGGTTTATAATATGAATAATCAGTCAATGTCATCCATGATCAAATGTCACATTCTGAAAAATATTATCTCAATATGAAAATCACCCATGGCCAACCATGGTCAGAGTTGGTCCAACGTCGCATTGTGACAACAATTGTCTCAATGTTTAAATCAATTCCCTTGGGTTCACCAATTCCTTTGGTTTATAATTTGTTGGGTAATTGTAATATCCCTCGCATAAGCCACCATAAAAACTCTCATAAAATGAGGGTTATTAAATAATTAAATATTATTAATTATTATATTGATATTAAATGAAGAATATTCTTGTAATTGTTGATTATAAGAATATTGGAAGAATTATTTCTTAATTATTTTATTTATAATAATTTATATTCTTCCATGGAAATAAATTATATTTCAAAGTTGGTATATTTTATGACTTTTAGAAATAATGAGTAATATATTTGGAAAAAGTATGGATAAGTGATATTTTTCTCATAAGGAAAAAGAAAATCTACCTTTAAAAATAAAAGCATGAGGGATTTATGGAATGCTTTTCTGACTTAGGAAAAATCAGATTTATGGAGGCTTTATGGATTGCTTTTGTGATTTAGAAAACATGGAATTATTTTATGATTTAGAAAAAGCTAGAATACTTTTAGGATTTAGAAAAGCTTGAATGCTTTTATGAATTAGAAAAGATGGAATTCTTTTATGATTTAGAAAAAAGTTGGAATACTTTTATGATTTATAAAATCTATTCCATTTTAATTAATTCTATATTTTATTATAATCCCATGAGAGAAATAGAAGAGGGAAATGGGAGAATACATGGAGAATGGAGCCAAGGAAGAGGAAGAGAGTATTTCAAGCATGCATCAAGAGATGAGTAACCATATCCTTTGAAAATATCTTGGTTTGCATATGGACCATGATTATATAATGATTGAATTTATTTGCAATAAAAATTTCAGTGTATTAAAAGCTAGATCTACACTTATTTATGCATTATTTTGATAAAATCCCAGGGGGTTCTTGTTTAGAAGGCTGAGTAGTTCCAGATCTCATATGGATCTGATGTTTCAGCCATATATCAGTTGTAGATCTGAATATTAACCTACATCAGTTGAAGCTCCTCATATAAAATGTTGTCAAGTCTTTCTGCAGCTTTTCCAATTGTTTCTGCTATTATTTTTGAAGGATTCTTGCTCTTGCTTCAAGTAAATCCAATGCTTCTACAAAGGAACTTGATTATAGATCTGATTTCTTGATGCCATACTATAAAATGAGTCTAATGGCTGATTTCTAGTGTCTTCCAGCAGAAACTGCGCAATTTCTAAAGGACGGTTTCTCTATTTACCAACTCTCTCCTTTAGCTGATTTTCAGCTAGTGTTGATTGTGGGAGATCTGTTAAAACCTCTAAACTCATTTATTTTTGCTGAAACTTTTTTTGAGGTCCGACACAGCCTAAAATAAGGGAACCCAGCCCTGTTCTACATTATTTTCACACTGGCTTGCTTATACAATGTCCTCCTTGAGCCTATTGCAGATTTTCCTGAGAGTGGAGTTTAGCGCTTCTTCCTTGGTTGGTTTTTACTTCTCTTTTGGATACATTGTTTAGATCTATAGATCTAAGGTTCCTAAGAGCAGAAAAATCTAAGATGAGTGTGTCATTCCCACACTTGCTGTGTTCCACCATTCTTCTATAGACAGAGTCTGGAATGGGCCAGGAAGCCTCTGGATTTCACCCTTCCTTGTGAAGGTGATGCATCTAGTAAATTCCCTGCCAGTCTATCTCTGGTTTAGATCTATTGGTGTAATTCCATATTGCTATGATTCCATAGTGGAATATCTTAAGATATTCCCTACTGAGCCTATATTTTCCCATTTGGAACATTGCATAATTGTATGCAAGGACATAATTATTGTGTTAAAACTCTTCAAAATGAATAGAAGATAAAAATATATCCTTGTATGCATTATTGGATTATATTCTTAGAGAGGAAAAAGAGTAATCACATGCTTTATTATGTAAGATTATTTAGAAAAACATATATGCTTGCATGCATGGGAAAAATATATTTTTGAGTATTAGATTTCTAGAGAAAAGGAAGATGCAATCACATAATATTTATTGTGTTAGCCTTCTTTTGGGAAAAATAATATGTATTTGTCCAACCTAAAGGGATTAGCTATGGTATTAGCTTTATCTTGGGAGAATAGTATGCATAGTTATTGGTTATATCTTTTGGATGAGAGGGAAATGTCACTTTGCATGCATGAAATGATAAGTGGTATGCGTTTGACCCTTGGAAAAGAAATGTGTTTATTTTTCCATGAAATATTTAGTTGGTTTCTTTTGGAAAGAAATATATGTTTTACATGCAGGAAGAACAAGATATGTTATTGCATGCACAAAACTATAACTTGTATGTTAAATTTGTTTGAAATAGAGTTGGCATTGTTATACATAGTAACCATTATGAATAGATCTTGGGTGGAAAATATGTTTTTGGAAAAGAACATTTATTCACATGCGTAAGTATAAAATCTATTGCATTAATCCATATTGAAAAGAAAACATACGAGTAGGCAAAAAGAGAAATTGCTTGTTGGGATAGTTATCTTGAAAATTTTGTTATGCATTTGCATGCACAGTATTATTATATAGTATGTTAGCTTTCTTTTGGAAATAATAGGAAAGTGCATGCAAGATTTTATTAGTGTTTGGTGGAAAGAGGATGCTTGATATTGATTTATTTGTTACTAATGCATGTGAAATGATGTTAAATAAGGAAACTAATTTCAATGTGGTTATGTTTTATAAATGCATACAAATATTTGTTGAAGTGTCACAAATAGAGATTGATTATTGGTTTATTAATATTTTATCTAATCATGATATCAAGTGTGCTGACGACAGCAATGGCAGGAAAGAAGGATGACTTGAGAAAAGGAAATTTAAAGTTTAACATTGTGGAAGATAAAGAGTTGTTAGTCCATGCAGGTTTAGTAGTTCCAATTGCACAATGATCCCCTGAAGGAAACAGTCTGAATACAAAGACGGAGATTGATGATTCGTGGGTAAATGGTATCATGATGATTGTAATAACTTATAGCTAGTTATGTTTCGTTTAAGATTATTTTTATATGTAAATTTTATGACAATGGTCAAGGGATGGACTCCCTTATAACCATTGAGTGAGGGGTGATAACCCTCAAGAGCGTTTAATAATAAAATTAAACATTTGCTGGTTTTCACCCTACGGGGTTTCCAGGGTATATCGGTGTCTATTTATGTGATTGTTAATTGTGTCGTTTTGATGATGTTAATTTCTTTCATGATATGACGTTGATATTATCAATTAGGTGATCCACTAATTGAATTAAAATGATCATGGGATCGATGCTTAGTTATAGCAGGAAATTTAAGTTAATATGCTACAACAAGAACAATTAATGGTTGTGTAACTCACTATGATTTTTGCTAAATATTTCTCTAAGTGATGATAATGGGTATTTAAATGGTTAATGCATAAATATATAAAGAAATTTATAAGGTTACACATTCGTAAATGTTGAAAAAAAGTCCTAACTCCATGCATTTTTCCTGCGAGGTTATCGGGGTATGTTACAGTAATGGTTTTCCCTTAGGTTCACCAATTCCTTTGGTTTACAATATTAAACCCTTAGGTTTATTAGTTCTTTTGGTTTATAATATGAATAATCGATCAATGTCATCCATGATCAAATGTCACATTCTGACAAATATTGTCTCAAAGTGAAAATCACCCATGGCCAACCATGGTCATAGTTGGTCCAACGTCGCATTGTGACAACAATTGTCTCCATGTTTACATCAATTCCCTTGGGTTCACCAATTCCATTGGTTTATAATTTTTTGGGTAATGGTTTTCCCTTGGGTTCACCAATTCCTTTGGTTTATAATATTAAACCATTAGGTTTATTAGTTGTTTTGGTTTATACTATGAATTATTAATCAATGTCATCCATGAACAAATGTCACATTCTGACAAATATTGTCTCAATATGAAAATCATCCATGGCCAACCGTGGTCATAGTTGGTCCAACGTCGCATTGTGACAAAAATTGTCTTAATGTTTAAATCAATTCCCTTCGATTCTAATGTTTAAATCTAATTATCTATACACATGCATGTATTAAATTTTCTTTGTAATAATCTTTAGGAAAAAATTTTGTTTGATAATACATTCATATTTTACACTTAATGGTACTTTCATTGAGAAATATAAATAAATTTGATGAAAGGCTCTATCCAACCTATGAGCATTATTGCTATATTTAGGGTAGAAATAAATAATTTCTTCCTTATACTATATAATTTTATTATGTAGCTTTTTATATTGATACAAACAATATTTATTTTAAACATAAATAAATGTATTATATTGTCACAATGTGACCTTGGACCAACTATGACCTATGCCCAACCATGTTCATAGTTGGTCCAACATCACATTGTGACAACAATTGTTTCAATGTTTAAATCAATTCCCTTGGGTTCCCCAATTCCTTTGGTTTATAATATTAAACCCTTGGGTTTATTAGTTCTTTTGGTTTATAATATGAATAATCCCTAGGGTTAATTATTACTGTTTCTTAATTTATTCAACTTGAGTATTTTTTCTATTTTTTTTATTGATCCTTCGCCTTATTGGTCTCTTAACGTATTAATATTTTCCCCTTGGGTTCACAAATTCCTTTTGTTTCTAATATTAAACCCTTGGGTTATTAGTTCTTTTGGTTTATAATATGAATAGTAGATTGGCTTAATTATTAGTGTTTATTAATTTCTTTAGCATAGTCGATCAATGTCATCCATGATCAAATGTCACATTTTGACAAATATTGTCTCAATATGAAAATCACCCATGGCCAACCATGGTCATAGTTGGTCCAAAGTTGCATTGTGAAAACAATTGTCTCAATTTTTAAATCAATTCCCTTGGGTTCACCAATTCCTTTGGTTTATAATCTGTTGAGTAATGGTTTTCGGTTGGGTTCACCAATTCCTTTAGTTTAAAATATTAAACCGTTTGGTTTATTAGTTCTTTTGGTTTACAATATGAATAATCGATCAATGTCATCCATGATCAAATGTCACATTCTGACAAATATTGTCTCAATATGAAAATCACCCATGGCCAACCATGGTCATAGTTTGTCCAACGTTGCATTGTGAAAACAATAGTCTCAATGTTTAAATCAATTCCCTTGGGTTCACCAATTCCTTTGGTTTATAATATTAAACCCTTGGGTTTATTAGTTCTTTAGGTTTATAATATGAATAATCGATCAATGCCATCCATGATCAAATGTCACATTCTGACAAATATTGTCTCAATATGAAAATCACCCATGGCCAACCATGGTAATAGGCGGTCCAACGTCACATCGTGACAACAATTGTCTCAATGTTTAAATCAATTCCCTTGAGTTCACCAATTCCTTTGGTTTATAATTTGTTGGGTAATGGTTTTCCCTTGGGTTCTCCAATTCCTTTGGTTTATAATATTAAACCCTTGGATTTATTAGTTCTTTTCGTTTATAATATGAATAATCAATCAATGTCATCCATGATCAAATGTCACATTCTGACATATATTGTCTCAATATGAAAATCACCCATGGCCAGCCATGGTCATAGTTGGTCCAATGTTGCATTGCAAAAACAATTGTCTCAATGTTTAAATCAATTCCCTTGTGTTCACCAATTCCTTTGGTTTAAAATTTGTTGGGTAATGGTTTTCCCTTGGGTTAACCAATTCCATTGGTTTATATTATTAAACCCTTGGGTTTATTAGTTCTTTTTGTTTATAATATGAATGATAGATGAATGCCATCCATGATTAAATGTCACATTCTGACAAATATTGTCTCAATATGAAAATCATCCATGGCCAACCATGGTCATAGTTGGTCCAACGTCGCATTGTGAAAACAATTGTCTTAATGTTTAAATCAATTCCCTTGGGTTCACCAATTCCTTTGGTTTATAATATTAAACCCTTGGGTTTATTAGTTATTTTGTTTTATAATATGAATAATAGATCAATGTCATCCATGATCAAATGTCACATTTTGACAAATATTGTCTCAATATGAAAATCACCCATGGCCAACCATGGTCATAGTTGGTCCAATGTCGCATTGTGAGAACAATTGTCTCAATGTTTAAATCAATTCCCTTGGGTTCACCAATTTCTTTGGTTTATAATATTAAACCCTTGGGTTTATTAGTTATTTTGGTTTAGAATATTATGAACCCTTGGGCTAATTATTAGTGTTTATTAATTTCTTCAACTTGAGTATTTTTTTAATAATTTTATTGATCCTTCACCTTATTGGTCCCTTAGGTTATTAATATTTTCCCCTTGGGTTCACAAATTCCTTTGGTTTATAATATGAATAATCGATCAATGTCATCCATGATCAAATGTCACATTTTGACAAATATTGTCTCAATATGAAAATCTCCCATGGCCAACCATGGTCATAGTTGGTCCAACGTCGCATTGTGACAAAAAATGTCTCGATGTTTAAATAAATTCTCTTGGGTTCACCAATTCCTTTGGTTTATAATTTTCTTGGTAATGGTTTTCCCTTGGGTTCACCAATTCCTTTGGTTTATAATATTAAACCCTTGGGTTTATTAGTTCTTTTGGTTTATAATATGAATAATCGATCAACGTCATCCATGATCATATGTCACATTCTGACAAATATTGTCTCAATATGAAAATCACCCATGGCCAACCATGGTCATAGTTGGTCCAACGTCGCATTGTGACAACAATTGTCTCAATGTTTAAATCAATTCCCTTGGGTTCACCAATTCCTTTGGTTTATAATATTAAACCCTTGGGTTTATTAGCTCTTTTGGTTTATAATATGAATAATCGATCAATGTCATCCATGATCAAATGTCACATTCTGACAAATATTGTCTCAATATGAAAATCACCCATGGCCAACCATGGTCATAGTTGGTCCAACGTCGCATTGTGAAAAAAATTGTCTCCATGTTTAAATCAATTCCCTTGGGTTCACCAATTCCTTTGGTTTATAATTTGTTGGATAATGGTTTCCCTCGGGTTCACCAATTCCTTTGGTTTATAATATGAATAATCGGTCAATGTCATCCATGATCAAATTTCACATTCTGAAAAATATTGTCTCAATATGAAAATCACCCATGGCCAACCATGGTCATAGTTGGTCCAACGTCGCATTGTGACAACAATTGTCTCAATGTTTAAATCAATTCCCTTGGGTTCACCAATTCCTTTCGTTTATAATTTGTTGGGTAATGGTTTTCCCTTGGGTTCATCAATTCCTTTGGTTTACAATATTAAACCCTTAGGTTTATTAGTTCTTTTGGTTTATAATATGAATAATCGATCAATGTCATCCATGATCAAATGTCACATTCTGACAAATATTGTCTCAACGTGAAAATCACCCATGGCCAACCATGGTCATAGTTGGTCGCACGTCGCATTGTGACAACAATTGTCTCCATGTTTACATCAATTCCCTTGGGTTCACCAATTCCTTTGGTTTATAATTTTTTGGGTAATGGTTTTCCCTTGGGCTCACCAATTCCTTTGGTTTATAATATTAAACCATTAGGTTTTTTAGTTGTTTTGGTTTATACTATGAATTATTAATCAATGTTATCCATGACCAAATGTCACATTCTGACAAATATTGTCTCAATATGAAAATCATCCATGGCCAACCGTGGTCATAGTTGATCCAACGTCGTATTGTGACAAAAATTGTCTCAATGTTTAAATCAATTCCCTTGGATTCACCAATTCCTTTGGTCTATAATATTAAACCCTTGGGTTTATTAGTTCTTTTGGTTTATAATATTACGAACGCTTGGGTTAATTATTAGTGTTTATTAATTTCTTCAACTTGAGTATTTTTTAAATAATTTTATTGATTCTTCGCCTTATTGGTCACTTAGGTTATTAATATTTTTCCCTTGAGTTCATCAATTCCTTTTGTTTATAATATTAAACCCTTGGGTTTATTAGTTCTTTCGGTTTATAATATGAACAATCCATCAATGTCATCCACAATCAAATGTCACATTTTGACAAATATTGTCTCAATATGAAAATCACCCATGGCCAATCATGGTCATAGTTGGTCCAACGTTGCATTGTGACAACAATTGTCTCAATGTTTAAATCAATTCCCTTGGGTTCACCAGTTCCTTTGGTTTATAATTTGTTGGGTAATGGTTTTCCCTTGGGTTCACCAATTCCTTTGGTTTATAATATGAATATTTGATCAATGTCATCCATGATCAAATGTCACGTTCTGAAAAATATTGTCTCAATATGAAAATCACCCATGGCCAACCATGGTCATAGTTGGTCCAACGTCGCATTGTGACAACAATTTTCTCAATGTTTAAATCAATTCCCTTGGGTTCACCAATTTCTTTGGTTTATAATATTAAACCCTTGGGTTTTATTATTCTCTATTGTTTTTAATATTGCCCTTAGCCTTATTGATCCCTTAGGTTTTTAATATTTATCCCTTATGTTCACCGATTCGTTTGGTTTATAATATTAAACCTTTGGGTTTATTAGTTATTTTGGTTTATAATGTTAATCACACATTGGGTTTATTAGTGTCTTGAGTTTAAAATATTAATTCTTAGGCTTTATTAATTTCTTAGATTTTTCGGTTTAAAATATTAATTCTTAGGGTTTATTAATCTCTATTGTTTTTAATATTCATCCGTTAGGTTTATAATATTTATCCCTTAGGTTCGCTGATTCCTTTGGTTTGTAATATTAAACCCTTCGTTCTATTACTTCTTTTGGTTTATAATGTTAATAATCCCATTGGTTTATTAATCTCTTGTGTTTTTAATATTGATCCCTTATGTTTATAATATGTATCCCTTGGATTCACCAATTCCTTTTATTTATAATATTTAAACATTTGATTTATGATGACATTAGGTTTGTATTATTAATTATCTCTTGGATTTATTAATATCTTTAGTTTAAAATATTAATTGTTAGGGTTTATTACTTTTTTATGTTTTTGGGTTTAATATTATTAATATATTAATAAATATTATTATTATATATTATTTATAAATATTATAATATTATTAAGATATCAATAAAATTAATATTATTAATATTTATTATTTATTATATTATTAATAACTACTATTATATTATTAATATATCATTAATATTATTAATATTTGTTATTTATTATATTATTATTATTATAAATATATATTATTAATAAATATTATAATATTATTAATATAGCAATAAATATTAATATTATTAATATTTATTATTTATTATATTATTAATATATATTATTATTATTATAGGCCTATCTAGGTATATCAACTATAGATATCAACTATATTGGTGAATGTGGTTGTAAATCTATTTTATATATGCTTATGAGTATATTACCATGTTAATTTATAAGTTGTAATGTTAATTTATATAAGTTGTAATGTTAATTTATAGGTTGTAAGGCTAAGTGAGACTTAGGCATGTCAATTATTTTGTGTGTCTGTATATGGTTGAAATTAAGCGCGGACAACGAGATTCTTCTCTGTGGATAGAATGTGTATGTATTTCCATGTGTATGTATTTCCATCTCTAATAATGCAAATTACAAGTTAAGTTAGTGTGTATATTTCCATATACATTAATGCAAATGACAAGTTAAGGTAGTGAGTAAAGCTGCGTTCTCTGATATGGTAATGGAGCTCCTCTTTGGGGTCTTCTGAGTTTTCTGTTTCTGTCAGTGTTACCCAGCAGCAACCACTGCGCAAAAACCTATCATCCCCCTTTCGAGGTTGTTCGGAGGTCTTAACGAGAGTCACTCTGTAACTCGAGTTACATAGGTATTTCATTATGTTTGTATTTGTGATTGAAAATATATTTTTACATGTTTGCAGAATATTTACGTTTATAATCAAGAGATAGATCAGGTATGCAAAGCTGGTTGGGTTTTGATATTCTAATAAAGTCTAATTCATCTCTTTGCCTCGAAGCATATATTGCATTAGGGTTCACTAAGCTTGTAATTAAAAAAAAAAAAAAGAGAACCTGCTTTGATGGTGGCCATGAAATGAAACAAAATGAATTTGGTCGTTCATTCAGTCCTTTATTACATAAAAGGGAACACATCGGCCGGCTACCATAAAAGTGTTAGGCATTAAATGAAATGAGATGACTCTTCTAAAAAGCAAGACAAGAAGTTCATAGCGGCTTAAGTGACTCCCTTCTTTATTTAGTTACAGTATCTCTATTTTCTGTTCGTAGCGCACTTAAAAGCCGCTGCCCGATGTGAAATACCCTGCAGTCCACACAACATTAACACCGTATGGCAAGGACCGTAAGTTTTTCAAGAAGAAACAGATATAAGTTACAGCAGGGCCCAGGCTAGATAATGGATTAAGATGAATAACAAATAACATGGTGAATAAATGAAAGAATGTGTTAGTCCACAGTATACTGACAGCAGCTTTCTACACGCACAGCTACAGAAATTAATAATGAGTAGTCTTGGATATCGATCGATGGAAAGACTTACGAGAACGGCGCTGAACGTCGCATCGGCGGGGAGGCTGGCGGATGTTGCACGTTTCTGGAAGGTATGCGGCTCTCTCCTCCGCTTCTTCCTCCTCTTCTCTTCCACGCGATTCGCGGCGGCGGCGCTGATTAAGTGCAGCCTCAGAATCCATGAAGAGGTCATATGATTGAGATTGATCAAGTACTTGCTGTATGGCTCGGCATCGGCATTGTGGAGACATTCTTTCCAATTGCTCGCAGCATCTCTCTGATGGCTGCTCTCTCCGCATCTCCATCTACTCCCGGCACTCAGACAGTCGCTGCGGATCGCAGGAGCGTCGTTGTTGTTGCAGGCCCTCACCATACATGACGCCTTCACGCGCATCAACAGTTGGGGTGCCCCACTGAAGGAGGACGAGAAGGGCTACGCCTAGGCTCGCCCATTTAAGAGCCAGTCTCGTAGTCGGAGGGCAGAAAACATCCATTGCTTTTCTTTCTTCGTTACGGTGAAAGATGGAGAGATATATGGAGCGGAAGTGTGAAGGTGGGAAGAGGAGATGGATCCTAATGCTGTATTTATGTATTTATGGAAACATGCATGGGGAAGGCGAAGAAGAGGTCGAGGACTCGAGAGTCGAGACGAACAGATGTAGCGCATGCCCCATCTCACACTCCACGTCCCAACTCAACCCACAGAAAGATCAAACGCCTGCCTCTGTTTCCAATCGCCGCGTCTTCCATTTCGGTTGAGTTGATGAAAAGAACAGAAGAATCCTCCAGGTGTGTAGAATTCCTGACAGTGCAGGGTACAGTACCCGCCATGCGACTTACAAACTACTGTCGCAATTTAGAAAATATAAACTCGTTCATGAGAAACTGCCTTAGCCTGGTGGTGTTAATTTTTCACGTTGAACAGTGGATTACACCGGCAAGGTTACCATAACCACCTTAATCATGAAAATTTCCAAGCAATGGAAGTGTTATTAACGATGGTATGGGAAAATGTTCACTTTCCAGCGTATTAGTCACGATGAAATTATATTGCAATATGGGTTTCACCAAATATTTTGATAGGCACTGGAAGAAGTGTGTTCATTCAACCGAAAGGCCGAGGTTCGTAAAGAAACCGGACGGGATATAAACTTGGAGGGAAGCATTATTGAGTTAAAAGGTTTAGGCTATAGAGCTTTGCCTTGTTTCATTTTTGAATTTATGAAGAGAAACTTTCACAGCTCGTAATGATGAATTAGACTTTCGGAATGGTATCACATCCTTGTGTTCAAACTTTCACTGCTCGCACAGCTCGTAAGGATGAATTAAATTCTAGGGATGCTATCATTAATGGTCAATGGTGCGTTTTTTGGAAGTGAAATGTATAATTACTATTACAATTAAAATTGAAGATCTGCGCATATAGTAGTTTAGTTATTTATATGGAACTTTTTTTACTCATCAATATGGCTATAATTATTAATGAGAAATTATATAATCTTAGAATTATGTAGCATAAATTAAATAGTTTATGATATATATTTTATAGTGTAAAATTTTTAAAAGTATGAAAATTAACAAAATCACAATTTATTTTAAATTATTATTATTAATATAATTATATTTATCAATATGGTTGATATAAATTTATAGGTGTATATAAAATACATCTACAACCACATTGATATATGCAAATAGACATATATCCACCACTCATAGCATTAATAAATAGTACGTGTATTTTATTAAATGTTAATATTTCAGATTATTAATAACTATATAAATAATAATAGCTTTAGAGAATTAATGTTTCCCCTGTCATAAACATAATGTTGAGACCCCAACGTTTCTAGTGAACACTTCACCCATTTTTAAGGGCAGATATGTTTTCTTGCCCTTGAAGATGGGTGAACTGTTCACTAGACAAGTTGGGCTCATGGAGACAAATACACGCTTCTCCAAAATTTCTCAACATTACATAATAATAAATTTATTATTTTGTATATTTTTATATTTTATATTTGGTAATATGTTAATAGATATGTTTAAAAATAAAATATAATTCACATATAACATACTAAAAACATTTAGTTATTATTAATACTATGTATTTATTGTCACCATTATATTATGGTCAACAATTGGTATATTTATAAATATAAACTTCATTATATTTTATATATTTATTTAAGTGTATCAATTATTTAACACTGTATATTAAACTAAAATATATTATATTATTACTTGAAATATATAAAAGAATATAATATATAATAATATATTATTTTATAATAAAATATGTAATAATAATATATTATATTTTTTTTTGTTAATACATTAATCAATATAACTCAAACTATAGTATAATTGGTATATAATATAATAATAATATTTTGTTATTATTTATAATAATTTTTTATCTCTCACAATATATGGTAAATAATTATAATATATTTAATATAAATGTAAATATCTTTCATATGATCATTTAAATTAAATTAATATAATTGTTAATATATTTTATATGATCATTTAAATCAAGTGGATAAATATTATAAACTTAAGGGATCAATATTAAAAACACAAGGGATTAATAAATCCTAAGAATTAATATTTTAAACCAAAAAATTTGATAAAACCACATGATTATTAATATTCCAAACCCAATATATTTGTAAACTTTAGGGATTGGTAATATTATAAACCCAACGAATTGATAAATAGAAGGGATAAACATTATAAACCTAAGGGATTAATATTAAACCCTAGGAATAATATTTAACCCTTAATATTGGTGTTTAATAAATCCAAGGGATTATTAATATTACAAACCCACAATATTAATATTACCAACCAAAGAATTAGAAAATTTAAATGATTAATGTTATGAATAAAAATGATTAATAAACCCATCAAACTAATATTAAAAACCCAAACGATTAATAAACCCAAGGGATTATTAATATTATAAACACAAGGGATAAATATTATAAATAGATATGATTAATAAACTCAAGCGATTAATACACCCAAGGAATCAATAAACCCAACAAACTAATATTAAAAACCCAAGTGATTAATAAGCCCTAGGAATTAATAAACCATGGTTTTCCATGGTTGATTTTTATATTGAGACAATCTTTGTCACAATTTGGTATTGGACCATGGTTGACCATGATCGAGGATGGTTGACCATGATTGTGAATGGTTGACCATGGTTGATTTTCATATTGTGAAAATATTTTTCATAATGTGACATTGGACCATGGTTGATATTTATATTGAGACCATCTTTGTCACAATGCGACATTGGACCATGGTTGACCATCGTTCGCAATGGTTGGTTTTCATGTTGAAACATTTTTTTCACAATGTGAGATTGGACCATGGTTGACCAAAATTATAAATGCATGTTATTTATATTAATCCATATGATTGATATTATAAATGTAACACCTCTAGTTTAAGGAAATTTTTTTTTTTTTCCTAGGTACACTTTGAATTTCCTAGTGGTCTGAATACTAAGTTCATTTTTTTTTTTAAATAACAAAAATATTTTGTTCACTATTCCACTTGGATAACATTTGATGCCACCTATGGGTACATTTCCCATCATGTACATAAAATTTTACTTCCTCTCATAACCATGTGTACATTCCTCCTGTTTGTTTTTTTTCCAAACATGGACTGGTTATATATCACATACATAAAACTTAGAACCCTCATATATAGAATTATAAAATCCATATATATATATATATCATGGAATAGAGTTATTTAAAATCTCATATCCCTATGCATGACTTATTTATATATATATATATCATGGAATAGAGTTATTTAAAATGTCATACCCCTATGCATAACTTATTTATATATATATATAAATATATATATACATAAGTCTCCACTTTGTTAAAACCCTTGAGGCCGCATATCATACTCATTACCTATAGATTGATTTGTCATACCTAACGATTTCTTTTTCAACTTTCGACATCAAGTGGAGACCATACTCACTATCGTGAGAGCATATAATATACCATATATTCAATTGACCATATGACATAATCCTAGCCGTGTGTATTGATCGCCATACGTGTCCATTGTTGGCAGTATTAAAATTATTTGCTAATACGTATCTACCCTAATCGAATTTTTTTTTTTGACATGATTCACGCTTTATGATTCGTCGCACTTGCTAGGGGTTGGAGCATACCACGCAGAAATTTAGTTGCCACCTTCTGCGCGCTTGCGTGTACTCCTTCGCCATGTCGCCTGACCATTGATTAATACTATTCCTTTGTGATTGAGACCGGCGCAAAGGCGTCGGATTTTTCCTTTGTCAGTACACAATAGGCGTGCAGGTTATGGTTCGTATGAGCTGCCTATCACCCGGCGCTGTTCGAAAGGGTTTGACGTCTAAATCTGGTTATAACATTTTCTTGGTTTTTTTTTGTTGTTGCAGGAACAACCTCTCTCCCGTGAGAGAGAGTAGCAAACAACGGTGTGCCTCGTCCCCTGTCCCCCAATGCTCGACGTGTGGATTTTTAATAAACCGTTCTGGCTGATCAAGTACTGAGAGCACTGGACTCCTGCTCTGACAGTATGTAGCTCTCGGGTTAACGCGCTGCTTCCGTGCCTACGACTCCATACATTCCTGGCGCCCATTGACATCTCGTGGTACTCTCTCTTGTCGCGCGGCGTCTGCTCAATCTCCCTCGGGATTATCTGAGGTTATCTGGCAGAGGAATTAGGGTTTCAGGTGCTCATTACATGGGAGACTCTGTTGTCAACCTAATTACCGGATCGTTCCTTTATCGCTTGTCTCCCTTCGTTTCCATCTCTAAGTTCGATGTGAGCCCTATGCAGGGAAGTTTCAGGTTTGGGCTTGCTAGAAAGTTTCAGAGTTAACGTTTCTCTGAATCCTTTCGCCTTATTTTTCCTTACTCTTGTAGATTCTTCTTTGTGTTTGAGACTACAGTACCCAATTCACCTCTTTATATGTTGCGCAGAGAGGCAGTAGATCGGTGTTTCAGTTGTTCATGTTTTAATGTGGCCACTGACAGTACGCCTTAATGGTAACTCTACCCACGATTCTCTTCCGCTTCCAGCGAGTTGGGCATTAGTTTTTCTAGTATGGTTTCTCTTTTTTTTCTTCTATCATTTGAATCCCTCAGCTATCTGTTAAAATCATTCTAGGTTAACCACTGTATACTTATGTTGAATTGCTTCGGTCGTTCTGATTCGTAGGTATTTAACTACGTCAGTAATTTCCATCTATATCTGCTAGAGGTATTATTAATGTCTCATACGAGGGTAGGGTACCGATTTTGTTATATCGGTCGTCCACCTCTCTGAACCACATCTTAACGCCTTCACTTCTACGGTTTTATTGAGAATGGCATACCTTCCACGCGTGGATCCTGACACGCTGGTTTGGGAAGGTTTAACGCACTACCTCAGTCGTAGAACAGTTGGCTATGCCGTTCAAACACAGCAAGAGTCATGTTGTCGACCAGTAGTTGGGATATGTTTTTGTATCGTTGGCTTCTGCATAACATAACTTGGAGATGCCGTGGCCTAATTTGTATTGGCTCGACAGCGAAGTGTTATTTGATCTCCTTTTTGTGTTTCCAGAATAACTAAAATCGCCCATATCACAACGGAACTCGATACGATTTGTATAGATATCTTCTCGGCTAATATTTTCTCTCAACCGATATTAACTTGAGCTATTATTTTTTTCCTGTTTTATTTATATATCTAAACATATTGCAATCAGGATTTTGACGAGCTAGGGTTAACTCTCGGCAGTAAGTTGCACGGTAAAATCTGCCCATGCTAATGTAGGTTTGATTATACATTTGTTCAATTGGCGGTAGGGATCATTTATATATCTCCTGTTAGCATGATTGATTCGGGTCAACCTCTCTTTTGTTTTGTTTTTTTCTCATATGTGGTGCCTATATAAAATTCGGATTTATAACTCTTTGTGACATTTGTCTTACTTATATATATACATAGATTGAGCTAAGGTATAACGAGCTATGGTTTAGCTCTCGACGCCTCCCTGGTTATTTAATATTATTTTATTTCCAGGCCAATACATTTATCATGCCCTTAAGTTGGGATATGCCTTTATTTTTAATTGAATTATATTGTTACTGTCTTTATTTCAGAGGTTAAAAGTGGATGTAGAGATAATATGTGCATTCAAGATGTTTTAATAACTACTTCCCTCTTATATATGTTTTGTGTTATGTCTATATAGATATTCAATAGTGCTTGAATGGAGGTCCTTCGCTATAAATGAAATCTAGGTATATGGTAATTGATTCAAAGACTAAAGGTAAACTTAAAAGTGAAAGCTACACACTTATGAATATTATGAAAATTCTATAGGGTAGAGTTACTCGTTTTCTAGCACTGTTTCAAATATCATAATTTTATGTATTTACTTTCAGCTGTTTGTAATTATATCATGTAACTCCAGTTCTGCTACAATAATTTGTTTTTGCATACATATGAGCATAGAGTATCACCTTGGTAACTACAGGAACAAAAACAAATATTTAAGCATCTGTAGAGACTAAGTAACTTCAGATTTAAACCAACCTTGGTTTAGAGTTTCTGGAGTTTGTACTCTATGGATTTCTGGTCTACAACCAAACAGAATCTGGGAGGTGAATGCCTTAGGATGGATTCTATTAAATTTAGTACTAACATCAAACACACCATTTAAATAATTTTTCTATATGTAGCCAATTCATACCATCTGAAAATAGAATAACAAGAATTTCAGAACATACCAAAATCTGCAAATGACCAACCTCCCAACCTTAGAGTCCTCTTTGTCTCCCAGGACTCACCCCCGAGCAGAGATCACCTCCTAGAACAGATCAACCTTTGATCTGCCTAGGAGCATCTTATTTAAGCTCAGATTTCCCCAAAGCATGTTTCTAATTCTGCGTCCAGAATAGCAGGATGCTTTCTTTCCTGTTTAGCCTAGGCTTCCCATTTTTGGGATTCTTTAAAGTTGTTTTATGCTTTTCCTCAGCTTTTCCAGCTTTTCTTTACCTCTTCCCAACTACTCCTCTTCATTGGGGAAATTTAGATTTCTCCTCAAATCTAAATTAATTTCTTTCAAGGATTTTTGAAAGATTTTGGGGATTTGTTGCCTTATCCATCCTCATGGATTTGGCAAGTGATCTCTAATTCTCATCTTGGTCAAAGTGCACAATTATTTTATTTATTTCCTCAAATAAAATATGCAAATACATTCACACCATACTTATCCCTTGGGGTCCACCCCCTTTAGGATTAAAGTTCAATGTCTAACTTTAAAAATTCAACACACAAATTGGGGGTGTTACATATTCCCCCTCTGAAAATAAACACCATCCTCGGTGTTATTATTTAACTACTAGAGTTCACTTAAACAAAAATGGATATTTCTCCATCATTTCAGCTTCCCTTTCCCAGGTAGCTTCTTCAGCAGTAAAGTGCTTCCACTGCACTTTTACTCTGGCCACTATTCTGTTTCTCAATTCAATTTCTTCCCGCTCCAATATTTGAAGCGGTTCTGGCAGAAACTCCCCTTCTGGTTCCACCTGTAAAACATTCCAATCAACTATGTGAGAGGCATTATGCACATATCTTTTTAATAATGAAACATGAAACACATTATGCACTCTAACATGGGGTGGTAAGGCCAGCTTGTAAGCCACTGGTCCCACCCTTTCTAATACTTCAAAAGGACCACAATATCTAGGAACAAGTTTTGCACAACTTCCAGCATAAAGTGTGCTCTTTTTGGGTTTGATGCGTAAATACACATGATCCCCTTCTTTAAATTCTCGGTGTACTCTTTTCTTATCAGCATAGCTTTTCTGGCGATCTTGTGCTGTCTTGATATTTCTTTGTATCTGTTTGAAAATTCTTTCCATCTCTTGTAATGCATCTGGTCCCAACCAGTTTATCCTCTGGTTGACTCCAGCTCAAGGGAGTACGGCACTTCCTCCCATAAAGTGCCTCAAACGGACTCATCTTAATAGAGGATTGGTAACTATTGTTATAGGCAAACTCAGCTAAATGCA
Organism: Pinus albicaulis; assembly: GCA_034641835.2. NCBI lineage: Eukaryota > Viridiplantae > Streptophyta > Pinopsida > Pinales > Pinaceae > Pinus > Pinus albicaulis. Next base: position 1,293,219,568 of record CM076582.1, read on the forward strand.
AATACTCTTCCCATTTTGATGGCCTATCCATCACGTACATTCTCAGCATATCTTCTAAAATTTGATTTGTCCTTTCTGTTTGCCCATCAGTTTGAGGGTGATAGGCAGTACTAAAATTCAGCTTAGTACCCATTCCTGCAAACAACCCTTTCCAAAACGCTGCTGTAAACTTAGCATCCCGATCTGAGACAATCACCTTGGGAACTCCATGAAGCCTTACTATCTCCTTTAGGAAAACATTTGCTACTTGAGCTGTTCCAAAGGTAGATTTCACTGGTATAAAGTGGGCAGCTTTTGTGAGAGTGTCTACTACTACCATTACAGAATCATGCTGATATTTAGTCTTGGGTAATCCTGTTATAAAATCCATGGAAACTGTGTCCCATTTCCATTCTGCAATTGGCAAAGGGTTTAAAAGCCCTGCTGGGTGTTGATGCTCAACTTTGACTAACTGACATTCCATGCATCTACTTAAATATTCTGCCACATCTCTTTTCATTCATGGCCAGAACAACCTCTTCTTCAAGGCTGTTAACATCTTTTGGTATCCTGGACGTCCTGCATAGGGCTGTCTGTGATATTCATCTAGAATTTCTCTTTTCAATGACTCTATATTTGGAATATACAACCTGTTTTTGTAATAGAGAAGCCCTTTTTGGTCTTTAGTGAAATCAGTTTTATTCTTTTTCTGTAGTTGCACCAAGAGTGCTTCATAGTTGGGATCTTGATGTGCTGTTTTTCCCACCAATTCTTCTACTTCCATCTGGGCACTACTCCCCATGCTGTTTAGATGTTGACAAGCATTTCTACTTAATGCATCAGCAACTTTATTTTCTTTTCCCTTGATATGCTTTATATCCATATCAAATTCACTTAAAAAGGACAGCCATCTGGCTTGTCTTGCATTCCGGTCCGTTTGGGAAAAGAAATATTTGAGGCTAATATGATCAGTCATCAATGTAAACTTCTTCCCTAGCAGATAGTGCCTCCACATTTTTAAAGCATGGATAACAGCTGCAAATTCCAAATCATATGCACTATAATTCTGTTCATGTAATTTCAGTTTCCTAGACTCATAGGCAATGACTGAATTTTCCTGTAACAGAACTCCTCCCAGCCCTTCTCTGCAAGCCTCTGTACATACCACAAACTCTTTATCAGGATCAACAATTTTTAATATAGGAGCTGAAATAAGTTTTTGTTTTAACTGCTCGAAACTGTTTTGACACTTTTCAGTCCACACAAACATGACACCCTTTCTTTGCAATGAAGTGATGGGATGTGCTATGGCAGAAAATCTTTCCACAAATCTACGATAGTAGCCTACCATCCCCATGAATGACCTTACTGCTGAAACATCAGTTGGGACTGGCCATTCCTTAATTGCTTTTATCTTTTCAGGGTCAACTGCAAGCCATTTTTCAGAGATAATATGACCCAAATATTGAATTTATCTTTATAAAATTCACATTTGCTGAACTTGGCATATAGCTGGTTTTCTTTTAAAGTCTGCAACACTATTCTCAAATGTTCCTTATGTTCGTCCTCATTTCTGGAATAAAATAAGATATCATCTATGAACACAAGAACAAATTTATCCAAATATTTATTCAACACACTATTCATCAGGCACATAAAAGTGGCAGGGGCATTTGTCAGACCAAAAGGTAGGACTACAAATTTGTAGTGTCCATACCGGGTTCGGAAAGCTGTTTTGCTAATGTCTTCTTCTTTGATTCTGAGCTGGTGATACCCAGTCCTTAAGTCAATCTTTGAAAATACTGAGGCCCCTCTCACTTGATCAAAAAGATCATCAATCCTAGGAAGTGGATATCTATTCTTAATGGTCAACTTGTTCAGTTGCCGATAATCAATGCACATCCTAAAAGTCCCATTCTTCTTTTTAACAAATAAAACAGGTGCTCCCCATGGAGACACACTTGGTCTAATGTAACCTTTATCCAATAATTCTTGCAGCTGCATCTTCAGCTCCATTAGTTCTGGCGGACTCATCCGATAGGGGGCTCGGGAAACAGGTGTGGCTCCCGGCACCAGATCTATAGAAAAGTCAATCTCTCTTTTGGGGGGAAGATGAGGAATTTCTTTGGGAAAGACTTCCTTAAATTCTCTGATGACTGGTATAGCATCCAGTAACTCTTCCTCTGTTTTCTGTTCTATTTCTTCTACATGCACTGCATAGACTTGGTATCCTTTTCTAGCCGCTCTTTTCAATTGTAAGGCTGATATTTGTCTTACTGAAATGGATTTTGGTTTTCCTTTTAATGTAAATGGTTTCCCTTCTTCATCCACACAATGCAGGGTTTTATCCTAGCAATTCATCACAGCTTTCTTCTTTTCTAGCCAATCCATTCCTATCAGCAAGTCATAGGATCCTAATGGAAATATGTTCAAATTTACTTCTGTTGCAAAGCCATTTAATTGTATTGCTGTTTTGGGCAATTTATGTGTAACTTTTCTCTTAGTTCTAGTGGCCAGCTGTACCAACCATGACTGCTGAAATTTTTCAGGTTTAATTTTACATTTTTCTACAATTCCAGGACTAATGTAACTCAAAGAAGCACCTGGATCAATCAAAACAGTAATAGGTAGGTCAGAAATCTTACCCTCCATTTCTACCATGGTTGCTTGATGTTCTGCTTGCCGATTTTCCAATGCTGCACTGATAGTTGGTATATTTCTGGCTATGTCATTTACTGTTGTTGCCTCTCGCTCTCTGCTGATCATGTGTATATTTCGATGGGGGCAGTCCCTCATCATATGGGGTTCTCCATAGCCCCAAAATTTCATAGGTTCCTTCATTCTGACTGTCCCTTCTTTTTTATTGTTCCCTTCTACTGGTTTGGAAGCCACTTGGGACTGGGCAGTTTGACTTTCTTATGGTTTATTGAATTTTTTCCGCTGATGATCTCTACCAAAATTTCTTAGATATGCCGGTTTTGGTCTTTTACCTTTAAACTCACCCTTGTTCAGCCAGCTCTTCCCTTGTTCAACTTTACCTTTAAACTGTTGATAGCATAATCTTGCCTTTCTAACTGCTTCGTCCATTGTCTTTGGGTTGTCAAACTCAATTTTCTCCTTGTATACAGTAGGCAAGCAGTTCAAAAACCTTTGTACCTTTTCCTTTTCTTCCCTAATGTAAGGGACATACCTCAGTAAATTGGTGAACTTAGTGACAAACTCATCAATGGTGAGCTGTCCCAGTCTAAGTTCATGGAATTCTTTAGCTTTATCATCATAATAACGTTCGTTCAAATAACGATTTTTGAACTTAGTCTGAAAATCTTCCCACGTAACTGTCTTTTCATCAATGGCATGCACCATTTTTGTCTCTTCCCACCACAGGGTAGCTTTTCCTTGCAGTTGGTACACAGCTAATCTGGCCTTCAGATTGCTTTCATATTCATAAACTTGGAAATACTTGATCATGTTCAGCAACCAAGCTTCAGCATCCTCCTCCTTTTCTCCATCATAGGAGGGAGGTTTGATCTTTCGGAACTCCCCCTGTAGTTCTCTTTTATGTTTCTGTTGATGTCTAACTTCATCCTCATCCTCAGACTCATCCATCTTTCTTTTTCCCGAACCCTCGCCTTCCTGGCTGTTCCGGGAAGTTAGTTCTCTGATGAGCTTTTCTTGCTCCTTACTGGCTGATGACAACATGTCATTCTGGCTTCTCAGTTCAGCCAATTCTCGTTGCAGCCTGTGCAACATAGCCATTACCGGGGCATTGGGATCTGGAGTAGCAAACTCATCCCTCAGATCCACATAAATCCCTTCACCTTCAGCCATTTCAACTGTACACACTTACAACACAGATTAGCAAAAGTTTATAAAACTTCATAAAAACAAAATATGTAATAAGAAGTGAGCACAAAATTGACAGCCCAATTGGTTGTAACTGGGCTCCGATACCATTTGTAACACCTCTAGTTTAAAGAAATTTTTTTTTTTCTAGGTACACTTTGAATTTACTAGTGGTCTGAACACTAAGTTCATTTTTTTTTGTATTTTACTCTGCTTCTTTAGTATCTATTTTAAAATAACAAAAATCTTTTGTTCACTATTCCACTTTGATAACATTTGATGCCACCTATGGGTACATTTCCATCATGTACATAAAATTTTATAATTCCTCTCATAACCATGTGTACATTCCTCCTGTTTGTTTTTTTTTCAAACATGGACTGGTTATATATCACCTACATACAACTTAGAACCCTCATATATAGAATTATCAAATCCATATATACATATATATCATGGAATAGAGTTATTTAAAATTTCATACCCCTATGCATAATTTATTTATATATATATATATATATATATATATATATATATATATATATCCACTTTTTTAAAACCCTTGCGGCCGCATATAATACTCGTTACCTATAGATTGATTTGTCATACCTAACGATTTCTTTTTTCAACTTTCGACATCAAGTGGAGACCATACTCACTATCGTGAGAGCATATAATATACCATATATTCTATTGACCATAAGACATAATCCTAGCCATGTGTATTGATCGCCATACGTGTCCATTGTTTGCAATATTAAAATTATTTGCTCATACGTGTCTAACCCTAATCGAATTTTTTTACATGATTCACGCTTTATGATTCGTTGCACTTGCCAGGGTTTGGAGCATACCCCGCAGAGATTTAGTTGCCACTGTCTGCGCGCTTGTGTATACTCCTTCGAGCCATGTCGCCTGACAATTGATTAATACTATTCCTTTGTGATTGAGACCAGCGCAGACGCGACGGATTTTCCTTTGTCAGTACACAATATTCGTGCAGGTTATGGTTCGTATGAGCCGCCTAGCCCCAGGCTCTATTCGAAAGGATTTGGCGTGTAAGTCTGGTTGTAACATTTTCTTGGTTTTTTTTTTGTTGCAGGAACAGCCTCTCTCCCGTGAGAGAGAGTAGCAAACGGCGGCGTACATCGTCCCATGTCCCCCAACGCTCGACGTGTGGATTTTTAATAACCAGTTTTGGCTGTTCAAGTACTGAGATCGCTGGACTCCTGCTCTGACAGTAGGTAGCTCTAGGGTTAACGCACTGCTTCCGTGCCTACGACTCCATACATTCCCGGCGCCTATTGACATCTCGTGGTACTCTCTCTTGTCGCGCGGCATCTGCTCAATCTCCCTCGGGATTATCTGAGGTTATCGGGCAGAGGAATTAGGGTTTCAGGTGCTCATTACACGGGAGACTCTGTTGTCAACCTAATTACCGGATCATTTCTGTATCACTTGTCTCCCTTTGTTTCTATCCTCTAAGTGCGATGTGAGCCCTATGCAGGGAAGTTTCAGGTTTGGGCTTCCTAGAAAGTTTCAGAGTTAACGTTTCTCTGAATCCTTTCGCCTTATTTTTCCTTACTCTTGTAGATTCTTCTTTGTGTTTGAGACTACATTACCCAATTCACCTATTATATGTTGCGCAGAGAGGCAGTAGATCGGCGTTTCAGTTGTTCACGTTTTTAATGTGGCCACTGACAGTACGCCTTAAGGGTAACTCTACCCACGATCCTCTTCCGCTTCCAGCGAGTTGGGCATTAGTTTTTCTAGTATGGTTTATTTTTATTTCTTTTTTTTATTTCTTCTATCATTCAAATCCCTCAGATATCTGTTATACTCATTCTAGGTTAATTACTGTATACTTATGTTGAATTGCTTTGGTCGTTTTGACTCGTCGGTATTTAACGACGTCAGTAATTTCCATCTATATCTACTGGAGGTATTATTAATGTTTCATACGAGGGTAGGGTACCGATTTTGTTATATCGGTCGTCCACCTCTCTGAACAACATCTTAACGCCTTTACTTCTACGGTTTTATTGCGAATGGCATACCTTCCGCACGTGGATCATGACACGCTGGTTTGTGAAGGTTTAACGCACTACCTCAGTCGTAGAACAGTTGGCTATGCCGTTCAAACACCGACAGAGTCAGGTTTTCGACCAGTAGTTGGGATATGGTATTGTATAGTTGGCTTCCGCATAACATAACTCGGAGATGCCGCGGCCTTATTTGTATTGGCTTGACAGAGAAGTTTTATTTGATCTCCTTTCTGCGTTTCCAGAATAACTAAAATCACCAATATCACAACGGAACTTGATACGATTTGTATAGAAATCTTTTTGGCTAATATTTTCTCTGAACCGATATTAACTTGAGCTATTATTTTTTTTTATGTTTTATTTATATATCCAAACGTATTGCAATCAGGATTACGACGAGCTAGGGTTAGCTCTCTGTAAGTTGGACGGTAAAATCTGCCCATACTAATGTAGGTTTGATTATACATTTGTTTCAATTGGTGGTAGGGATCGTTTATATATCTCCTGTTCACATGATTGATTCGGGTCGACATCTCTTTTGTTTTTTTTTTCATATGTGGTGCCTATATATAATTCGCATTTATAACTTCTTTGTAACATTTGTTTTACTTATATATACCTATATTGAGCTAAGGTATAACGAGCTATGGTTTAGCTGTCGGCGCCTTCATGGTTATTTAATATTATTTTATTTTCAGGCCAATACATTTATCATGCCCTTAAGGTGGGGTGTTCCTTTACTTTTAATTGAATTATATTGTTACGGTCTTGATTTCAGAGGTTAAAATTGGGTGTAGAGATAATATGTGCATTCAAGATGGTTTAATAACTATTACACTCATATATATGTTTTGTGTTATGTCTATATAGATATTCAATAGTGCTTGAATGGAGGTCCTTAGCTATAAATGAAATCTAGGTATATGGTAATTGATTCAAAGACTAAAGGTAGACTTAAAAGTGAAAGCTACACACTTATGAATATTATGAAAATTCTATAGGGTAGAGTTACTCGTTTTCTAGCACCCTTTTCGAATATCATAATTTTGTATATTTACTTTCAGCTGTTTGTAATTATATCATGTAACTCCAGTTCTCCTACAATAATGTGTTTTTGCATACATATGAGCATAGAGTATCACCTTGGTAACTACAGGAACAAAAAAAAATATTTAAGCATCTGTAGAGACTAAGTAACTTCAGATTTAAACCGACCTTGGTTTAGAGTTTCTGGAGTTTCTACTCTATGGATTTTTGGTCTACAACCAAACAGAATCTGGGAGGTGAATGCCTTAGGATGGATTCTGTTAAATGTAGTACTAACATCAAACACACCCTTTAACTAATTTTTATATATGTAGCCAATTCATACAATCAGAAAATAGAATAACAAGAATTTCAGAACATACCAAAATCTGCAAATGACCAACCTCCCAACCTGAGAGTCCTCTTTGTCTCCTAGGACTCACCCCGAGCAGAGATCACCTCCTAGAACAGATCAACCTCTGATCTGCCTAGGAGCAACTTATTTAAGCTCAGATTTCCCCAAAGCATGTTTCTAATTCTCCGTCCAGAATAGCAGGATGTTTTCTTTCCTGTTTAGCCTAGGCTTCCCATTTTTGGGATTCTTTAAAGCTATTTTATGCTTTTCCTCAGCTTTTCCAGCTTTTCTTTACCTCTTCCCAACTACTCCTCTTCATTGGGGAAATTTAGATTTCTCCTCAAATCTAGATTAATTTCTTTCAAGGATTTTTGAAATATTTTGGGGATTTTTTGCCTTATCCATCCTCATGGATTTGGCAAGTGATCTCTAATTCTCATCTTGGTCAAAATTCACAATCATTTTATTTATTTCCTCAAATAAAATATGTAAATACATTCACACCATACTTATCCCTTGGGGTCCACCCCCTTTAGGATTAAAGTTCAATGTCTAACTTTTAAAATTTCAACACACAAATTGGGGGTGTTACAGTCGCTTCAGAAGAATCCTATTGGTTAAGGATTTTCTCATGTACAAATTTTAAAGCTTTGTCCACAAACCAGCAACAGTTTTCTTTGACACGATGTTAAAAAAAACATCATCCGCCAAACACAGTCGAATGCCACTTAGTGATCTTTCATCCAAATCACTCCATTCATCATCTGTCATGGTGTAAGACTGTTTGGATTTTCCCAACAGTGCCTTCACCATGCCTTGTTGCACGAGTAGATCATACATCTTCACTTTCCAGATCTCGAAGTTGTTTTTTCCATTGAAATTCTTGATCTCAAACCGGGCACTTTGTGTTTTTTCCATGTTTATTAGCTTGTGTCACAAAAAAAATCCAATTGCAACTTTTAATAAATGAATTTTTTGTTAATGAAAATGCCCTTAAGTTAAAAAATGCCTTTCACCTTATAAAATTCCTTTCCCTTAATACATATTCCAATAGCATTAAATAATTACCAATCGATTTTTAAAAACACTACCATCCAAATCGATTTTAAAAGTCAAATCGATTTGACAAACTTCAAATCGATTTATGGCATATGAGAAATCTCTCAAACTAGTAAAATGCAACCTTATAAATCGATATATATTTCCACCATTTATAATATAATTGATTTTGTTTTAAAACCACTCAAACATCGATTTAAAAAATATTGCATATCGATTTTTGAAATAATGCAAATCGATATATAAAAAATACAAATCGATTTTTTAAGAGAAAAAGGTATTAAAACAAATCGGTCATACAACACTTCACCGTCGTAAGTACGTTTGCAGTTTTTAGAGTTTTGTATCCTCGCTCACGGCCGACGGCTTTCAACTGAAGTTCAAGCCTTCGTTCAACTGTCAACGCATTCAGAAGCTTCCCGATCCTCTGAGCTCATGACTTCTCCATAGCGGACAACAACTCTCCTCTGTATCTGCTTACAGCGCTGTGGACTACCTGCAATCAAACGAATGTCGTGGAATTTATTGACTATGTGCCTTCACCTTTCATAGGCACTTGTTTATAGCAATCACACGTTGTAGCTCTGACTCAATGTCTTCCAAAGTTTTTCAATATGCACGGGGTTGCTAAAATTATAGCCAGACAACGAGTCCGCTCACAGTCTTCCAATGCTTTGAAACGGCTCACGGCCTTATTACAATTAACGCAGCAGACTAAAGTCACAGCAGCCTATACCAAGCAGTGGCTCTTCCACACGGATGACAAATTTTAATAGCTCACGGCAAGCATAATAGTCCACGACTCTCTGTGCAACACTCTCACTAGCGACTCAAGCTTTGATACCAATTTTTGAGCTCAGCAACGGAATAAAAAAATAAAACATACAGAACACGCAACAGAAGCAAGCATAATAACACAAATTTTAATGTGGTTCACCCAACCAGTCTGGGCTACGTCCACCTAACAAGACATCGACAATCTCATTCATCAATTGGAGAAATACAATAGCAGAGTTTCTCATCTGCTCAGCTCTTCCTCACTACACATTTCTCATCATGCTCACTTGCCTCTACGGGCTTACATTTTATAGCTGTGAATGGAAACAGACTCATAAATTACCTCACAACAAATATAGGATGCATTAACTCCTCATCAGAAATTGATGGAGCCAATGTAGCAACAAATCCTATTGTTGTCACCTGCATGAGATTTTCTCCAAATTTAATTAAAAATAAGAAATAAAATCTCAACAATATCATTGTGTCAAGATTAGTGTGCTTAGTGGTCTGGTCATCATAGCTGTGGTGAGATTACGTCATCGTTGTGGCATAGATTTTGGAGATCAGAGTCGATCCACGTCATAAGGTTAATTAAGTGTTGCCTTAGTCATGTTCACAACAATGGTGTTCCTGTTCGTGGGCGTATATTTTCATATCTAAGTCTACCGTCGATTTTGAAAATCTGAGTCGATCCACATCACGAGGCCAAGCATGGTCGCAATCGTTTTTATAGTAATGGTGTTCCTAATTGTGGGTGTAGATTTGTAGATCTGATCCTAGGCCTCCACTGATTAATTGGTGGATTTTACTTTCCTAGTGTGCCTGCAAAGTTTTTATTTTCTACTCATTTCAATCCTGGGATCATATTTCATTGCAGTCTTATATGGTATAGAGTTGATGGCCATTTTTTTTTAACATGGAATTGTTGCATACAATTGTAAATGGTTCTATAAATATAAGCTCACCATTATAAGTTGCATACAAATTTTTGAGATCCATTTTAAATGTATGCTTGTATATATTTAAAATTATGTGTGTCCAATAAGCTCGAGATTTATCGAGATGGTGGTTTGATGCCTTGGTGGTCAAGATCGTTGGTGTTATGGTGGTGTTTTTTTTTTATTGAAATCATCTCTATTGATTGTTGGAGATTGAGATTTTTTTGGTGGATCCATAGATCTATTTTGTCATAATGAATAACCACATTGCAGATTTGTACCTGAATGAGACCAATAAGATCGATTCGATGAATTACACTAATTGGAAGTTCAAATTGCAGACGCTGCTTGAGGGTTCGAGTTCATGGGAAATTGAAAATGGTTATAAAGCGAAGAAGACCACAGCCGTAGGTGGAACAATTACAATAATTCATAATTGGGAGAGGAGGGAGAAGAAATTGAAGGTGTTTTTGAAGATGTCACTAAAAGACAACATCCTACGTCACATTAGAGAGTGCAAAACTGCGAGTGATATTTGGGTGAGTCTCAAGGATTTTTATGAAACAAAGAATAAAAATCACATACTATTCTTGAAGAGTAATATTATGTCTATAAAAATGGAGGAGAATGAATCCATTGCTACATTCATCTCTCATCTCTCAGATCAAAGAGCTGAAAGATAATTTGGAAAATATAAGGGAGAAAGTGTCAAAAATTGATCTTGTCACGATTACCTTGAATGGTATTATTGATGATTATAAAATGTTCATTACAGGGCTGGCAGCGAGGGAGAAAGCTCCAAATTTTGAAGAGATGACAGGGATTTTGATGTAGGAAGAAGAGAGGTGGAAGAATCTGAAGCCTCATAATGCAGTCCTAGCATTGATGGTGAAGAAAAATAATTTCAAAGGGAAACCAGGAGGATTAAATAAAGTGAGTGGTACACCCAAAAAAAATCCATTTCAAGTTATTTCTTTGACAAAGAATGATTCAAGAGTCAAGTGTTTTTACTATGGTAAAAGTGGTCACATTGCTAGAAATTTTTATAAGAAGAAAACTGATGAAACCCAACACAAACAAAAGAGGCATGTAGGGAACATTGGTGATGAAGATTAGAACCATGATCTCAAACTATTTATGTCTGATTCTTCTGTCTCTGTTGAGACTGATGAAGCTAAAACTTGGTTTGTGGATTCTGGAAAATCCACTCATATCATGGGTAATAAGCACTAGTTTGAAAGTTTTAAAGAGACCAACAGTCGTGCTAATATCTACCTTATTGATGACAGAACATACCAGATTAAAGAGTATGGAGATATTCATGTGATATTATATGACGGAAATATCAGGCGCATCCAAAATGTTATGTATGTATCAGGCATTAAAAAGAATTTGATCTCTATCTCCATGATTGTAGAGAAAAATATTGTGTTGTAAAGGATTTACTGTATTATTAGAAGCCGATTGCATCTGTAATATGAGTTGGAGGCATGTATAAGTTAAATGTTACAAGCATTCCACAACAACATTTAACTTCAACAACGATGAAAAAGGAGAATATTTAGCATCTAATATTCAGACACATCATTGTTCATGACTTATTTCTTCTATAGAAACAAGGCATGGTTAATGGTATTCCTGTTTTCAAAAATGAACATGTTGATTGTGAAGGATGTGCACTTGGAAAGATGTGTAGGGATGAATTTCCCTGATGTTTAAATAGAATAAAGAGAGATATACTCGAAGTTGTGCACACGGATATATGTGGACCAATGCAAGAAAACTCATTAGGGGGATCTTATTAATTTTTATTATTTGTTAATGATTGCACAATATATACTTAGGTATATTTTCTCATAAATAAAAGTCATACTTTCGAATATTTTAAGGAATTCAAAAATATGGTTGAAAAACAGACATGGAAGGTCGTAAAAATTGTCGTCTTAGATCAAGGGGGAGAATACGAGCTTGGAAACTCCATCGAATATTGCACAGATCATGGGATAATTCAACCATTTATAGTACCACACACTCCACAACATAATGGGTTTGGAGAGAGGAATAACCAAACTCTGGTGGAGTGCGCACACAACATGTTGAAACGTAATAACCTATCTAATGGCTTTTGGGCAGAAGCTATTAATACTGCAGTGTATTTAAAGAATAGAAGTCCAACTTTTTGTCTTCATCACAAGAATCCATTTGAGGCCTTATATGGTTTTAAGCATGCAGTCAAACATTTGAGAGTATTTTGTTCGAAATATTTTGCACATATTCGTAAGGAGGATAGGAAGAAATTCGATGCTAAAGCCATAAAATGTGTATTTTTTGTAACAACTCCACCTACCCAAAACAAACATTTTTCTATTTATAATATTTATGCTACGTTGTCGTCATTTGGATTGATTACATTTCATCAATTTGTGATGTTTCAACATATGTATAGTTTCTATCGTTAGACTTTTTCTAATGACATCATTATTTGTGAGCAGAATTAACCTCTGTTGTTAATGATACTTAGACCAGAATTCAATGATTCCACTATTTCTCTTCCAGCCTTGCTTATCATTGTGACATTTCTGTAGTGTTCCCTCCTTTATTATACTAGTAACTTATTTCTCTAATTATTTATATCTAAATAACATTATGCATTTTTTAGCATTCTTATTGACATAATCACATTAAATTTAATACTAGGATCTTTACTTATATTCTAACATTTTAAATATCCTCAAAGGTTTCCCTTCTAATTATTTGTCCTCCTTTTTCTCATACCTTTTTAATCTCATTTTGAGGATTAATGTAAAGGCTATTTATCCAATATGGACTTAGCTATTAACCTAATTATTAACTTATGTACCATAATTATTTAAAGGTATATGGATAGCATCAATAATTTATATCATATGACATTAAACTATACTACCCTTAATCTATCCTAGAGAATGATTCGAATTATGTTTTTGTTCCGCTGCTTATGATTAATTCGAGTTTATACCCTAATGTTACATAGGTACATGTAATATTTATGATTTTCTAATACTATTTATTTAATATTGTTATATCCTCATGGTAACAATGCGTTGAGTGGTTAATTTTAAGTCTCCTATGTATCGTTTAATTTTCATGATAGATTATCCTAAGGTTTAAATTTTTGGATATGGAAATCTGTATGGGGATTCCATCGTATCCCTTCATAAATGTTGACGACTCTTCGGAGGTCATTTCTTTGTTTGATCTTTATCAGGCTTTTAATGCAATGTACTTCATGAATTAATGCTTCACATAGCCTATGGTTGTTTTTCAATTTCATTTCACTATGGATGAAGGCCATGTTAACGATGAGGATGATGCCATATCATCTCCCTCTGTATTTTGCATTTGGATTTTCAATGACTTACCCTTTTTCAGATTTTCATTTTCATTTGGAACGCCAGCTAAAGTCTCGTCTCTAGTTGTCCACCGAGGTTTGACTGCTTTTTTGCAGTATATGCATTGGCATTACTATTATTCTTCTCTCATCAGGTAATCCTTCATCGTTTTATTGATTTTTTCCATCATTTTGGTTGATTTTTCCTCCGGATGCTTTTTCATTTTTATTTGTTTTGAATTTTTTTTCCTCTGCAACTTATTTATTTTTACTTCAATGGTTGCAAGGCTTGCGTTTTACTTGGGGTTTTATCTTCTAAGAATTTTCAACTCCAAAACGGTTTGAGGTAACCTCATTTTGGTAGAGTCTAGGTAAGGATCCCATGAACCCTCGGTTCATTTTGATAATGTCTCTCTCGTCCTTATACATGGACGTGGCTGAGTTTGCAACACAACGTAGCCATAAATTTCTTTGTTGTGTGTAGGAAGTTATTCTTTTTGAAGGAAAATTCTCTCGAGTTTAGTAATGTTACATCCGTGGAAATATATTTCTGTCCTTCATTTTTTTGAATTAAATATTTATTCAGAGATATGGTTTATCCTTGTAAAATATTTTATGGTAATTAGTATTAGTTTGCCCCAATTTGTTTAATGAATATAAAAATATTAGATTTCAGCTTTGTCATTATTTTCTCTGTATTTTTATACGGTTCCTCAAGTAAACAATTTTGGTTTACTTAGCAATCATTGAGTTCCATCGTTATACCATGATAGAATTTTTGTTAAATTCGTTGGGTGATGCATTCAATTTTCCCCAACTACTTGGGTTCTTACACAAATATTTATTTCCGTTTAATTCCCATGAAAGGAATCGATTTGGTTTACTCTATCTATGGCTTAAACAAATTACGAGTTCTTTTGCAAACCGAATTGATATTGGTAGATTAAACTTCTGAAAGGGTTTTATTTATCTGAGTTTAAATGTGTTTACAGAATGAAATTTTATCCTATGTAGGTTTCATTCTGATTCACTTTTACTCCAATATTAATAATTTATAATGATTGGCATCCTTTTTGGGGGTTATAACGACTTTTTTCTATAGTGGTATTCCTTTACGACTAAGTACACTATTTTTCCCTTATGAAGATATAATTTCTAATTGAAACAGTAACCCTAATTCAAGGGAATGTAATTATATTTCTTATATAATTAATGAATTCTCCCTTTATACTATTTTTTATTCTTCCCATTCTGACTGAAATGACGTTTGCTCAGTTTGGAATTTCTTCATCATAATTCAGATTCATTTAATCCTTTTTATATACTGTATTATTCATCATATACAGGACAATAATTACCTTATGTTATGTAACAGGGTATTCAATTTCACTTCAATGTGAATCCCTATTGTCATTATATATATATATGGACATATAATTGTAATGATTATTTTCTTAATTCAAAACCTCGTTCTCTTTTAAATTTATCATATTTCTATTAATTGTTCAGAAATTTATTTTCTAAGAGAATTTTCCATTTTATCTTAATTAGTAATTCTTATTTTATTAATTTCCTCAAATTAATAAAATAATCGATTGTACAGGAGCTCTTGTTCCTCTACAAGATCACCCCAGATTCCTAGTACATACCATATCTGCTAGAATACAAGTAATTTCCTTTTTATCTTTTCATATAGTTTCTAGCTTAACTTCTTATTCAATTACATGCATGAACTTATTCATTTTTCTTTATATGTATAGGGATGTTTCCACTTCTTATATTTGACCAACAAGGTGATCCCTCTAATTCAATTACCCTCGCCAATAATTTATATTTTATTAAATTCTTTCACTTATTATATATATACTAATCCTTGTATATGTTTTTTTGTGTAGGTATTTCTCTACTCTCATTTTACCATTCCTCCATTTTGAATAATCATTATGTCAATATTTGACAGTGTCATTTTTCTTTTGACTACAGGTTGGTCCATACAATCTAGATGATTCCATCCTCTAAATTCAGGGCCAATTCCCTATTTATAATTCATGTAATTAATTATACAGTACAATGGACTTTGTCAAATATTTTATGACAGTTTGTAACGATAATTTCTATCATGGATAATACAATTTCTATGTTATGGTTAAAATAATCATCCTTCATTGTTATAACTCATTGACATATGTATTTGTATACTTCATTGCATTATTTCTCTTATAATCTCCTCTAGTACTTTATTATGTACTTTTATTTAATTTCTTATTCAATAAAAGAATGAATATTTAGATGTAACCCTCTTGTTAATATACAACAAAGTATTTAACTATAATTTGTATAGTCATATTTCTTATTAGAATGACAATTTTCTCTTACTGTACTTATGTGTTTGTTCAAATATTTGTTACACCCTAGTTAAATTCATTAATTCTCTTACCTCTTTTCCACGTGTATTATTGTTATTTACGTATTTAATAATTAAATTCTTACAACTGCAACATCTCCTTTTTTATTTTTTATTTTTTTTAATTATAGTATGACCACTTATTTTCACCTATGATCAAATTTTTGATCATCATGTTCTGGCATTACATCTACCATAACAATTTTTGTGTTTAATCATTACCCGTTCTTAATTTAACTACATAATTTTAATAACTAACACTCATTTTTAAAGTCTTCCATTAAAATCCTCAAATGGAATACTCTTCATAATTAAGCCTCCACAATAGCTTTTATTCCCACAGTTAATTTCTTCTTCCTAATAGTTAATACGCGTTCATCCATTAACATTACCAACTTAACTCTTTAACCAACTATCACTTCTTAACCCATAACTTCATCTTAGCTTGACCTTATAAACTATGAGATCAATGTATAGGATCGAGATGTAATTTAATCCACATTAGAATAATTATTATGACATTATATATCAAGAATGATTATTCCATTCCTCATCCTATACTCATTGGATTCATGGAACTAAAGGACTTGGTTAATTTTAAAATACTCTTACTTACTTCCATTTTTACTTAGGGTTAAACCCTTTATAACTTGTCGGTCAAAATATAATTATCATCCTCTTATATGTATGTGCACCCTGTCATATATAATTCTCATACATGCACGACATTTGTTTGTCCAACCTTAGACTTAACTCACAATTCTAAACCTTATTGAATGTGTGTATTAAATCTACCTACGTGGATTCAACCTATCCAACGTGGCTTAACAATGGGTTTTTCCTCACTGTACATTTACGCAACGTACCATAGCGATTTCGATTCTGGTTTCAAAAATCTTAGTCATTAATACATGAGTCAGTATTTAAATCTAGCTGGAATTTCGAGGTTGGATTATTTCCTTTGTTTAAATGTGCTGGTACTAAATCGTATGCCTTGGACATAGAAGCACTGTAAAGTTGATAAGTTGGGATATGGATGTATTTATTTCAATGTACTAGATCATGTGGGTCTCGAATGGAACCTTTGAGCCCACAAAAAACTCATCCCATCCTCGATCTTTGAAACATGGATGCTTCATATCAAATACCAGTTAGGGTTTGATGGTTCCATAAATGGTTTCAGTTTGGACTATGGTTCATTTTCACTTGTTGTCTCTGCCAAATGTGTTCCATGCTGTGTCATTTAATTTTTTTCAATGTCGCCATATTCCTTTCTATAAATGATATGGAATGTAGTCGAAGTGAATGGTGATAGTGTACTGAAGAGGCTCTACGTTACATGCAGAGTCTCCCTTCTTCCTTTATCCAGGTAATTTTCTTTGTCCTATAGCTTTTTTCCCCTCTTTATTGTCATGGGATGAGTTTGAATCACTCTCTACAATTTATTACTTTAGTTTCTTTTTAATTTTAATTATGTCTTATGCCAAGTCGAATGAGTATGCGCGTTTACTTCTAAATCGATATCTCGGTAATAAAGAGTAACTTCCTTCTAGATTTTGCACCTGACTACGCATCCAACCTCAGTTGCTTTGAACCCTTTTATTCATTTTTTTGGATGTTTTTGAAAATGAATGGATTGTATCCATTCCAATATGATCAAGATAAGGATTAGAAGGTGTTCTTTCCTACTGTCTCTCTGTCGCCTTTTTTTTTTTACAATTTTAATTTGTTATTGGTTCACAGAGCTCTCTTTTTGGTTTTATTTATTTTTTCTTTTGTTCCAATACCCAGCATTTTGAGGGACATACGCTTCACAGCTTCTTTGGAACAATTCCTACCTGCGTTAATTTATAAGGAGGAAATGTCATTTTCCTATTTTATTTATCCTGTTGTTTGTTGCTATTGATATGAAATTTACATCTACCAACATATGTTCTCACCACATCTGGTTAAAACGCAGGAATGGTTAGCCCAATTCCTGTTGCTCCTGGATGAATCCTACGATTGTCGAATTCACAATTGGTAAGTTAGTGAAATATTAGTTTTGATGTATACGGTTGATTTCTAGGATGTCTTGGACCTTCAATAACTGAAATCTCAGTTTTTTTCTTCCAACTGAATATCTAATCAGAATTTTTTTTCATTACTATTCACTTAAAAATTCTTGCTGGGGTTCTTATCTAAGATCTTTTTTTCTTTTTATTTTGTTACACAGAGATTCTCATTTTAATAATTTATTCTAGTTATTCATGTTCAGATTTCTTATCTATCACACTTCACAACATTTCTTAGTGTAATTACCTAAGGATATTATCTTAGTATACTTACCTATGAGTATTAGGAATTTCTTATATATTTCATTTCTGTCACCAAAATCTTAAAAATAGCTATTCAAGCTTTTATGTCTAGTATGAATACTAATTTTGGTTATTTATTGAATATTGGTATAACGTGGTTATGCCCTTTCATAGGGAATTTAACTAATTTATTTAGTATTTACATTCTGCCTCATTTATCTCTCTCTCTCTCTCTCTCTCTATATATATATATATATATATATATATATATATATATATAAAATTTATTTCAATTATTGCTTCTCACACTCTGACTTCCAACTTCGTCCTGTGAAGGTATGGCTATACTGCACTTGCAATTCAGATTTGGTATAATTCCATTGTTCCTTGTTACTGGCTTTTGACACTTGGACTCTTATTATCCAGGTGGGTCTAGATACTTATGATTATTCTCATATGTATCCCTTGCATAAGTTTTTCGGATAGCCTTTACTCTTTCCCTAAAGGAACAAAGTGTCCTCTATGTAAATTGTTTTATAACTAGTTCTTGTTTAAACTATATAATTTAACAGATTAAAACATTCATGAGGATGTAATATATAGAATGATCCCTTAAGATTTTTTGAATACCTACTGCATAAAAGCTTTATTTTCAGTGGATATTATTTTTATTCAATTTAACGTCGCTTATAGAGTTCATGTATTATTGTATGTAAACTAGAATTAATTCCTTTTCTGCTTAAAAATGAGCAGTCAAGGAAAAATTTCTCAAAATAGTACTACCATGTACAACTTTTAATTTAATGTTTCGTGTATATTTATTTGTCTGAATCCTCTAGAAACCCTTTCTCTTAAAACATATTACTATTGGAATTTGAACATAAAATGTTATTTCCAAGTATAACTTCACTTTCAGCTCTAGTGTAATAATACATTCTAGACATATACATGGATATATTCTTCTGTCTAATAAGCTCTAATTAATGATTTATCTTTCTCTATATAGTACCGAATCGTATTTAACTATAAATTACATAATTTATTTCACCGTACAGAGTAGTACTATGTTATCGATATAGTGTATACATTTATCATTCACATAAATTCATTTCTTCTTAGAATTTGTTTCATAATGAAATGTCAGTTTCCTATGAGGTACCTAACCTCATATCTAAACCTTATACTAGTTTCAGATATTCTGAGAGTTGGTCCTCTATAGATTTATGTATGTACAACAACACAGAACATACTATTTTATTATAGTCAACCTTGTTCAATGTACAGACCTCCACAATTTTTTCTAATTCATCTAATTTCCACAGTATCGACACCTACCCAGATGCAGAATTTTATATAGATATAACTACTTCACTCTCTCAGTAACTCATAGTAGAACTAAATTATAATTTAAAACAAATAAAATTAACTATCCATACCACTTAAGGTAGACTAGGTTCCTCCCAACCTTAAAGCTCTTTCTCCACAGCTCGCCCTCGAGTAGAGATCAAATCGTCCAGCAATATACAACCCTTTGTCTATCCTGAATCAACTTATTTAATCTTGCTTTTCACTCAGCCTGTTTCCCTTAACTGCATCCAATTAATTCAGGATGTTGCTTTCTTGTGTGCCTAGGATTTCCCTTTGTTTCTTCCATGAAGGTACTTTAAAGCTAGCTTTTCTACTTTCTAGCTTTATTCTACCTTTTCCCAGTAATTTTCTCTTTATTGGGGCAAGTTTTTGAATTGTTATCTCCAATCTAAATTTAGTATTTAAATTATTTCTTCCGAGGATTTTTGGAAGACTGGGAAAGTCTTATAACCCTTATCCATCCTCATGGATTTGGCTTTCAGATCTCTAATCATAATCTAATATTTTGACATTAATTTCCATTTTATTTTATTAACTTGAAATAATAAAATAAATCCACACAATTTTTTCCCATTGCGGTCCACTGTACCCTTTTGGACTTGTTCAAATGTCTAACAAAATCATAGAAAACTGGGGATATTACATATTCCCCCGCTAAAAAAAACACATCATCCTCGGTGTTGTAAAGCCAAAAACTAAAATTCATTGTTGAAAAATTGATGGGTATTTGTCCTTCCTATCTTCCTCTCGCTCCCAAGTGGCCTCTTCGGGTGCAAAGTTCCTCCACTGCACTTTCACCCTGGCCAATGTCCTATTTCGGAGCTCAATTTCTTTCCGTGCCAAGTTTTGAAGTGTCTCTGGAAGGAATTCTTCTTTTGGTTCCACCTGTATCACATTCCAATCAATAACATGACTAGGATCATGCACATACTTTTTTAATAATGAAACATGAAATACATCATGAACCTTGATGTGACTAGGTCAAGCCAAGTTATATGCAACTGGTCCAACTTTTTCGAGTACTTTAAAAGGTCCAGAGTAGCGTGGAGCTAGTTTTGCATAGATACCAGTGTTAAAAGTACTCTTTTTAGGCTTAATCCTTAGATAAACATGATCACGCACATTGAATTCTCTTTGTATTCTCTTTTTGTCTGCGTAACTTTTTTGCCTATATTGTGTTGTTTTGATATTTTGCTTAATTTTCCTTACAACTCTTTCCATTTCCTACAAAGCATCTGGTCCAAGTATTAACATATCCTCTAGTTGACTCCAACTCAAAGGTGTATGCAAATTTTTTCAATAAAGTGCTTCAAAAGGACTCACGTTAATTGAAGCTTGGTAACTATTGTTGTATGCAAACTCTACTAAGTGTAGAAAGTCCTCCCACTTTGTTGGTATGTCCATAACATACATTCTTAACATGTCTTCTAAAATCTGGCTAGTTCTTTTAGTTTGGCCATCATTTTGGGGATGGTATGCAATACTAAAATTTAATTTGGTACACATTTTCCCAAACAAACTCCTCCAAAAAGCTGCAGTAAACTTTTCATCTATGTATCATATGATCATCTTAGGAATACCATGCAATTTTACAATCTCTTTCATAAATACATTAGCTACTTGAGTTGTGCCAAAGATATATTGTACATGTATGAAGTGTGCAAATTTTGTCAAATTATCCACTACTACAATGATAGACTCGTGTTGGTATTTAGTCCTTCGTAAACCAGTAATAAAATCCATGGAAACAGTCTTCGACTTCCATTCTCGAGTGGGTAAAGGATTCAACAATCCAGCTAGAGTTTGATGTTCTACCTTCACTTATTTAAATTCTATACATCTAGCCAAGTAATTTTCCACATCCTCTCTCATACTAGGCCAAAACAGGTTATTTCTTAAGGCAAAAATTAATTTTTGGGATCCGGGATGTCCTGCATAGGGTCTCTTATGGTACTCATCCAAAATTTCTCTCTTTAATGAGTCCACATTAGGGATGTATAATCTATCTTTATAACAAACCAATCCCCTCTGGTTTTTTGTATACCCCTTCATCGCTTTTTGCAGAATTTTTCCTGAAGATTTTCATAGTGTTGGTCTGGTCTCATCACTTCTTGTATCAGTCCTTCAATATCAAAGTTGTCACTACTTCCAACATTACTCACACTTTGCCAATAATTTCTGCTTAATGCATCTACAATCTTGTTTTCCTTCCCCTTAATATGTTTGATTTCCATTTGAAACTCACTAAGGAATGACAACCATTTAGCTTTCCTAGTGTTTAAATCAGGTTGCGTGAAGAAATACTTTAATTTGATGTGATATTCCATCAATATAAAATTTTTCCTTAATATCTAATGTCTCCACATCTTCAAAGCATGTATTACATCATCTAGTTCTAAATCATAAACACTATAATTCTGTTCATGTTTCTTGATTTTCCTTGATTCATAGGCTATGAATGAGTAATTAGTAATGAGATTCTCTTAATTAGTAATTCTTATTTTATTGTATTTGTATACTTCATTGAATTATTTCTCTTGTACTCTCCTCTAGTACTTTATTATGTCATGTTTATTTAATTTCTTATTCAATAGAAAAATGAATAATTAGATGTAATCCTCTTGTTAATATACAACCAATTATTTAACTATAATTTGAACAATCATATTTCTTATTGGATTGACAATTGTCTCTTACTATACTTATTTTTATGTTAAAATATTGGTTACACCCTAGTTAAATTCATTAATCCTCTTACCTCTTTTCCACATGTATTGATGTCATTTATGTACTTAATAATTAAATTCTTACAACCTAACATCATATTTAAACCCTACTAATTGGGTTTATACCTTTTGTTTGTTGGTTTTCTCATTTAATTTGTCTATGTAACTAAATAGATCTAATTATATGTATTATAGTATGTTCTGTTAAATACATCAGACTGTATAACTTCAATTTTTACATAATTTAATAATACAGAAAAGACAATTTCCACATATTTTTCAACCAGAATAATCATTATTCCAACTTCCATTATAAAAACAATTTCATAAAACATAATCAAGTTACTTGTGCATACCAATTTTGGTAAGGTTATTTGCCACCCAATCTTGAGATTTCTCTCCATAGCTACCCCCAAGCAGAGACCAATTCCTCCCAAGTGTAGACAACCTCTTGTCTACCCAGGAATGGCTTATTTAATATTGATTTCCCTTCAACATAGTTGCGTCCAGTTAAATCAGGATGTTGTTTTCATTTTTCCTAGGCTTTACTTTTGTTTTTTCCACAAAAGTACTTTAAAACTAGCTTTTTCCTCTTTCTAGTTTTATTTCACCTCTTCTTAGTAACTTTCCACTTTACTGAGGTATATTTTATATTTTTATCTCCAATCTAATATTTTAAATTTATTTTACTTTATCCAAGGATTTTTGGAGAATTTGGGAAAGTCTTTGGATTTAATTCCATCCTCGTGGACTTTGAAATCCTGGTCTCCAATATACTCTAGTCTTTGCACAATAATTAAAATTCCACATTTATAAAATTTTAAAAAATATAATATGTCCACAAATATTGTTTTCCCTTAGGTCCACTTAAACTTTAGGATTTTCAATTGTCTAATAAAATCAATAAAAATAGGTATATTGCATTTGTAGGGTATTGTTTTGAGTTTAAATCATACAAGTTGTTTAATACATCTACTCACAATGTATTTACGAGTAGATATACTATATTTCATGAGTAGGTTGATGAAGGGAACCAAAAATAAATCTATGAGTAGTGGCACATGCATTTTCTGATTGAAGATATAAATGTGCAAACTAAAGACAACCATGTGTAGCAACAACGTAAAAAATAAGAAGAAAATGATGCAGGTACAGTCAGCAATCCAATTCCACTAAGGAGTGAGAAAGACAGATTTGATGCAAGTCCTCTATCAAGGATATTAAGTAGGAAAACTCAATTACCAATAGATTATAGAGACTATGCTCTTATGGCTAGTATTTTAAATGTATCTGAGGCCTTAAATTATAATGAAGAAAGTCAATATGATGAATGGAGGGTACTTGTTAACGAAGAATATGAATCAATAATTAAAATAAAAAGCTGGGAATTATTTGAACTGCCAAAAGAAAAATATTTCATAGGTTCTAAATAGTTATAAAGTTCAAAGCAGATGACAGTGTATAAAAATATAAAGCTAGGTTCTTGACCAAAGGGTACTCATAGAAAGAAGGAATTTATTATGATGAGAATTTTTCTCATGTACCTAGCTTAAATACTATTACAATGTTAATAGCTCTAGCTACTAAGTACCATTGGATTTTACACCATCTAGATGTCAAATATTATTTTATAAATGGAGAATTGAGGGAAGAGGTATATTTAACACAAACTAAAGGGTTCATTAAACATGGGTAAGAACATTTGGTCTATAAATTAAAAATAGCATTGTATGGCTTGAAACAGGCACCCATATCTTGGTATGAAAATATATACTCGTTCTTCTCACAAGATAGTTATAGGAGGGGTAGAAAAGAGCCAAATTTGTATACTACATTTGATTCCAAGGGGCTGACTGTATGTATTTGTTTTTATGTTGATGATCTCATTATTACTGGAAATTTTGTTTAACTGATTAAAGAAATCAAATTGTAGATGCCAGATGTTTTTGAAATGAAATACCTTGGAGAACTACATTATTTTTTGGGTCTTGAAGTTTTAAGGGATTATGGATAGCCTTTTCTCATTCAAGGAAAGTATGTTAAGGGATTATTAAATAAATTTAGAATGGATCAGTGTAAATTGACCTTAGTAACTTTATATAAGAATGTCAAACTTCAGAATGATGATGGTTCTAAGGAAGTGGATCCTACACTGTATATACAACTAGTTGGAAGTCTGATTTATTTGACTAAAACTATACCTAACTTAGCCTTTTCAGTGAATGTGTTGTGCCAATTTATGTCAAAACCTCTTGAGAATCATTGGGTGGAATAAAAATGCCTCTTAAGGTATTTTTAAGGAATCTTAGACTTTGGAATTAAATATACTAATTCATTTCATGTTAGGTTTAGAGGTTTTTCAGATTTAAGCTTGGCTAGAAATCCTGATGATAGAAGATAGATAACAGGATGTGATTTTAGCACTCGGTACGTGGTCATTTCTTAGAGAAACAAGAAGAAGAGTATTGTATCCTTATATTCAGCATAAGCAGAGTATAAAAATCTATGTGCATCCAGTTGTGAAGAAATTTTGTTGACGAGACTTCTTCACAATCTTGGAGAAGCACAAAAATATGCTACAATGATTAAATGTGACCACCAAAGTTCAATCAATTTGAAAAATAACCTTCTGTTTCATAAAAACACAAAATACATTGATACTAAGTTTCATTTTCTTAGTGAAAAGGTTCACTCTAAACAAAATTTCATTGAATATTCTAATACCTATGAGAATGCACAAATATCTTCACCAAACCCCTTAGGAGGATTAAATTTGAATTGATTGGGGACATGTTAGGTGTGAAAGTGAACCCTGTCTAAATTAAGGGGAAGAGTTTAAAATAATGGAGAATATATATTATTTCAAATTTAATCCATGTGTCCTAGATTATGATTAGTTCCTATTTTATAGGAGTCAGTTCTAATCTCCCTAAAATGATGTAAACTTATATATATGTGATTTTATGATTACTTTAACATGGAAGTTCAACTTCAGAATTCTCTAGGTGTAGCTTACTAACCTCTGAGCTACTATTTTGGGTATATAAGTTTCATCTTCCATTTTTAATAGTATGTAGTTGCAGCTTCAACAACTTGTTAACTAGTGTGGCTGAGAAGACCATTGAAGGATGTTTAAAACATTCAAAAGGAGAAAAGTCATTTTTTATGATACCAACTCCACCATTTATTTATCCAAAAATCATGCCCTTCACAAAAACAAAAGGCATATTGAAACACACTTTTCATGTCATTAGTGATATTGTCAATGATGGACATGTCTTACTTGATTTTTTGTGAATCACGAGATCAGATTGCAGATATTTTTACAAAACCATTGGGCAAGTTTGTATTTTAATTTCAAAGAGAGTAATTGGGCATTGTAATTTCCAATGGTTGTAACAATTGAGAACAAGAGGTGATTTTCATAGAATTAATCTCATCGTCTTCTAGCTGTTGAAGCCAGTTTTAATTTAGTTGAGTTTAGTTGGAACTTTCTCCATTAATTTATTATTATATGTTTCCTTATCTCCTATGTGGTTTATTTAACTGTTATTTAATGATGAGAAGAGTTGTTAACTCCATTCCCTATTTTGAATCCATTCTCTATGTATTTCTTCCCCTACATTCTTTTTCAACGATTAAATTCCTTTTTTCATGACTTTATTAAATCATGTTCTCAAATTCTAGTGAAGAGATTGTTTAAAGGGTCATAATATATCTAAAACTTGTAAGCTAGGTTCTCATATCCAACTTTGAAAACCTCATTTTTTGTCAGTATTTTCTCGCACTATAAATTTATTCTATGCATTAGTGATTTAAAATGGTTTTGGATTAGTCCAAATCTAGGGTTTACAAATCAATATTCATGCAGTGAGATTACTAAATACTCAAATATGTGGTATCACACTATATTTATTTTGGTGATATTTACATTATTTATTTCCATAATCCCTACATTTTTCTCATTGTGCAACATATATAATGGGTTTTAATGGATGAAATTTGTAGTGCTACATCCAAATCTCAGGAAAAAGATCAATTTTTATAGGAATAAATGAAATCTCGGAGATGAAAAATATTCCATAGTAGCATTGAATGGAGTGAAACTGTGAAACTATAAACAATTATCTCGAAATGAATTCAAAAAACTTGTTTTTTAAGAACTAACATAGTGACTACATTTAATTATCATCATGCATACGAGATAATAATTTGGTATGGATATGCCATGGTAAATCTCAAGAAACAAGTTTTTCAAAACTCAGAAATTGATTGGCATCATTTATAAAAGTTGATTGAAATATAAACTGGTTGGCCTCATTTACAAAAGTTTGTTAATATGTAAATGGTAGAAAATGATTCCTTTAACCTATATTCACCACATTTAATAATTTAGTTGTGCTATTTAGAAAAATTATAATTAAATCTTAAATCTTACAAAATGAGGATACAACCCATTCAAACTTATTCCTTGGACAATAAAACCATTTAAATTTATTAATCATCGATTTTCATAGTATAAATAAGATGGGTGATTCATTGAACATGGCTCTACATTGGGATTATATTTAAGAAATATTTCTATTTGGAATTACTTCACCTTCATATGACTGGAGAAAATTTAGATGTATTTAATGTTCCTAATTGCATGTAGTCGTACATGTGATGGGTCCTCGATAGGTAAGAGGGTCATCACAGTAAATACAATTATTACACTTGTGAAATATGGATGGCAATTGGGTTTTATTAAAAGGTGGAATATCAAAATTAAAAATTTTAAATCATGAATTTGTGATGATAGTGATTTATGTAATTTAACCTTGTTGTATATTTCCCACTCATTATGTGTGTCATTTATTTTAATTATCTGTAATTGTAAATAAAATAATTTTAAATTTCAATATTTTTTCCACATTTCAATTTTGAGTATAAATTAAGAAATATGCATTGATACTTTACTACATCAAGGGCTTGATAGCTTATTATTGTGAAAATTATTAAAAAAACAAAGCACAGAGGCTTGATCGTCCATGATCTTTGTGTTATCCATATATTTTAAAATCATAAGTTTGGAAATATTTTGGATAACCTTTCATGAATTATTTTTCTCAAAATATTTTATGAAATAGTTATAGGTATATTGTCTCCAACGTAGTTAGTTTAACTAGATTCATTAACAAGAGGGGTTGCGGGGCAGCAAGTCCCTACCACTAGATCGATTAGTTCTTTAAGCGAGGGAGACTCGAGATTATGTTCACAATATTATAAGCCATCACATATTTATGAAGTCAACACACAAAGGAAACTAGATAAAATAAATTCCAAAGTTATTAGACATTCCAAGGAGAAAATAGTCTCTGAGGATTCCAATCAATACTCTTTGTTATCAGACATTGAAAAGAGAAAAAATATGGTAAATATTGATAATTAAAGTGAACATCGTGTCTAAACTAGAAGCTAAAACAAATCCAAAGCTGAGTTTCACACCTTTCTTCTTCTATTATTGTACTTGACGCAGCCAAAATGCCGCTTAAACCCACATATGCAGAATATTAATATGTCTACCCGTTCAAAAGATTAATACTCGTAACTAAGTATATATTATGAATTTAAAACTATTCGGATAGGTTCACATAACGAAAATAACCTTTAAAACACATTTTAAACATTAAAGAAATTCATTTCAGGGAAGCTCCCTTCCTTCAAACCTTATTACCTTTCGCAACATTACAGCCCAAACAATATCACATTTCACTACGCTTAACCCTTTCCTTGACGCTTTATCATGCATCACAAACGTCCATGGCACTTTCCACAACTTTATCACAAGTCACAAAAAACAAGTTATAACATTAAGCATAAACATATAATTATACCGATGCAAAATTGCAATACATATCTATTAAAAAATCGCAACTTATATCACTTTGCATCTCGGCGAATATAACATTTCGCATGTTGCGCCTTTTAACTCCACCGTTTAGCCTTTATACCATATCATATGCGCTATGCGATATGAGCTATGCCCATGGACCCCACTGGCACATGACTTCTCTTCTTCTCATTGCAACTTATCCCCTTTAACATATCACAAATTCTACTCTTTACCGTAACGCAAATAAAACAACTTACCGGGTGATGTCTTAAACTTAAATACTAAAATCGTTGATTCTGATGTGCTTGGTTGCTTTGCCTAACACGTGTCCACTTCGTACTTTCACAAATTTAAATTTCTGATGTAATGTTATCCATTTGTCTGTTGCTCTATATTTTGCGGCTTAAACTTCGCCATCCATTTCCTTCCTTTGGAAATATTTTAAAGACTTTGTTGCCTTAGTCTTTTTCTCCTATTTCTTTGAGCACCACCGCTCTACATCTCTGCTTCCTTTATGCTATCCTTCATGATCTTGTTTGGTATTTAGTAGTGCTCATATATCATGATTTTTAACTTCTATTTTTTTATTCATTTTGACTTGAAATTATCACACTCGCTGCACACCTTGCATGTTGTCTCCATCCCGAATACAGAACACCCTTCTATATTGCTTCTCTAAATCCATAATTTGTATTTGTTTCTTTCTCGAACTGCATTCAAATCATAATTTCTCTAGACTGGAATCATACATTATTCTACCCAACCATTAAGTCCTTTATCACTCAGAAATACTTATTCATTCATTGAGCATTCATCGGAATTCATACAACAATGGTTTATTACACATAAAGCAGTTTAGCTCATTACTGATCAGTTAGCTTGTAATAAGACACAATACAATCACGTGAATCTAATTTCTCATTAATAAATGTAAATATACAACAAAAAATCCTGTTTGCATTTGGTCTTTAGCCTGATGATGTTTCATGGACTTCCGTCCTCTACAAAGAACCCTCTTTGTCTTTGAGCTCTTGCCTCTCTATCTCTTGGCCTAATCTTCTTTGGTTAATTTGGCCTCTTCCCTTTGAAGATTACCATTTAATTTGTAACAGAATTCAGAGCTTATCGAGCCCTCACTCAACTCCTATAAACCTATAACTAATTTATAAATTTGGAAATTGATCCTATCTTTTCTGAATCGAATGGATCAATCCTATCCTATTTGTTAGCTTGTCCAACGAATTCTGCCAAGACACAAATTCAATTACATGACTAATCTCATTGACTAATGATTCAACACCTATTTATAACCTTTGAGACTAATAATTGTGAACTATGAAGTCTTTACAATATTTTTACAATGATTATACAAAGGAAATATCCATCTTGGAAGACCCTAAGGTCTGTTTTCTACTTAGACTTTGGTCTTAGGGAAGATGCTCCTACATCAGACTCCCCGGGTGAAAATAATCATTATATACAGATCATGTGTCTTTAATAGTTCTCCTCCTGGATCCCAAAATTCATTCTGTAATATGTCATTGGTTGTTATTGTTGTTGTTTGTTGATTTTCTCCAAGTCTCCATACTCTATGTTGCATTGTCCCACTGGCTATGCTTTCACATTCTTCTGATTTGTTTTTCTTGTTGTTGCTACTTTTCTTCCTTGTTGTTGTCTTCTTCTGAGGCACCTTCACCATCAACCTTCTTATCCTTTCAATCTCCATGTTCATTTTATCTTTTAATTGGTACTCACTCTGCCAATTGTTGTTGTACTCTGTCCATTCATCTTCAAACTGTTGTTTGTTATCTTCACTTTGAAGTTGTTGGATTCTTACTACTACCCTTACATCCTTACCCTATTGTTGCTTCTGAACTTTCATCTCCTCTTCAAACAACCTCTGTTCAATATATTTGACAAAAAAATCATACTCAGATGCTTCTAACATTTTACCTTATATCTGATTCCTTTCCAACACTTCATCACTATGTTGTTCATCAATTTCAACATATATTTCTTCCTCTTCATTGACAACCCTTACTGATTGTCCTTCACCTCCTTGACTAATCCTTGTAGCCAATTCAACTTCCTTCACTAAGACCAATCCCTCTTTAGTATGAGACATGCCTATGTCACCTTTGCCCAATTTCAATTCTACATTCGGAATATTCATTCTCTAACTTGCTAGTCTATTCTCCAAAAGACTTAGCCCATGCCACAAATCTTCCATCTAACTTGGAACTTCTCCCAAAAATTCTATATAATCATCACTATCTCCTTCTTTGTCACAAGTCCAATTTTTTGGTGACTCTTCTTCCTCATTCTTCATCAGAATAAAATTCTAATCCTCTATCTCTGTGATAGCTTTAGATATTTGTCCAACAGTTTTATCTTACTCAATTAGATAAGCCAATCCCTCCCTGTCCTCAACAATAACATTTTCCTTCATATGAGACATAATTGTCTCACCTTCCTTGGACATACTTTCTTCAATAATTAAGGAAACTATGAACTTCTTCTACTACAATAACTCAACTTGATCTTCATCTGAAAGACAATCATCATCATACTTTTCTTGACAATTCCCAAATTCATTGAATACAATTCCATAGGATGGTTTTTCTTCTATAATACCTGCAATCACACATAAGTTGTCAGTTTTAAAACCACAAGACTCAATGGTCTCATTTAATGATCTAGTCACCAAATCTTCCTCTTGTTTTTCTAAGTCCTCTACATGAATCAGAAAATCTTCAATGGTATTCTTATCAGTCTCCTCAAACACTTAATTTGGTTGCTTGATATCCTTCTTGTAACAACTCTACTTACCACTATTTTTTTTCTTTGTATAGCATATTTAACAACTTGTCGACAAGTATATTAAGGTAGTTCATCACTAATTGACATCGTCTTGCATTACTGCACCCTTTCATTTTATTTTCTATTACTATGACTTCCTTGACAACTATGAATTCACGTACAGTAAATTTCTCCTACTTTGAAATTTTTTTAACTCATCATTCATTTTCCTTGATGCATGTATTTTGACTACAACTTGTGACCTTCTAATTACTATGCAATTTCTAGAATATTCTTATAATGCAGTTACTCCTTATACTATATGCTCAAAATTGTTAATTCCATTGTAGTTTTACATATATAATTAAATATGTTACCCTCATTACTACTTACTTAACTTTTATTAGGAATATAACTACCTTAGTTTATACTATCAACTACCACTAATTGGTAATTCTACCTTTGTATTTAATTAAGGTTAAAGCTCCACCTTTGCAACTGAATTAGTAATGTAATTATGATACTAAATTACATTTGTGCAACGTCATTAGTTATATTGGAACATTTATGAATTTGAAAGGATTTTTCATCTTTCCATTTTTTATAAACAAAGAATCCATGGTTCGACTTGGAATATATATATGTTATCACTTTTTCTTTTACGGAATCATACCAATTTACCATTTGAATTTCTAGGGTGTTATGTTAATGGATTGAGTATTGTAACAATTGAATTTAATGGTATAAAATATCTTAATATGTTGTAATGTATTAACCAATCCATACTCATTAACCATAAAACTTTTTGACACCATGCGGTTCCACATAACTATGCATATTTATGAGGTTGGGGTTCATAATTACTATCAATATTTTTACGAGTCAATTTCTTTTAGTTTCTTATCCTTTTGCACTTGTTATCATTTATGAAACATAATGTGTTGATTAAACTGATCACATTTCTCTTGAGACTTACCTCTCATCTATTAGAGTACTCACCCATCTTAGATCCACACCACGTGGACAGTTACAACGGCTATGTATTTTGGTCTCTGTTTAACTCATAGACTAAACCCTAAATTTGTTTTCACTGTTATTTCATCATTGTGGCTCTTCAGTTCTGGTTCTTTCTCAGACCTTCGGTTTAGAAATTTTTACAAGCCGACCATTCAGCCTTTCCAAAAACACAATGCAGACATTCTTTGGTCCACCCTTACGGTTTCATTATCAAATAGCTTCACGTCTGCTTCAGGTAATATTTTGATTTGGTTTTTAACATTTTAGACATTATGTCTCTGTTATGTGGATTTTTAATTAACCTTAAATTTGTTTCTTCAAATTTTTATTCTCTGGAACTTGTATAATTCTTTTCGTTTTGATTGCAGGCTTTTTGTTTTTATCCGAGGTGATGAGTTATCCTCCATTAACGTTTCAGCAAGCATCAAGGTAAGATTTTTCGACCTTTTCCACAACATATGGTGGATTATTGCCTTTCATAATTCCTATACTTACCATACCTGTAATATAAGTAACTTCTTATTCTTGTTTTCTACTCGTACATGAATTTGATATAATTATTCTTCCTATTAATAAGTTTTCCTCCGTAATTTTAATAATATCTTATGTCTGCATTAGTATATCCATGAATTAAATATAACAGTGATTTAACTATCACACAGTAGTCTCTGTAATTTCATTTCCAACTCGTGGTATTACTCCATAATTTCTTCACGCATTGGTGAAGGTGACTCTTCACCTTAATTTAGTGAAATTATACTTGCTTCTAAGTTATTTCCACATGGTTAACTGAACACCATTTTTTTTATTTTAAAATTTGGGGTTTTTCCCAGTGAATATAAAACTTCATTATATAAAGTAGATTTTTACCCAAATTTAATCTGAGGATTCTGCATTGAGACTTTCATTAGTTTGGCATTTCAATTTTATGGAATCTGAATATAATTCCTAATTTGTAACTGAACCAAGTTAACTTGTATAAATCCTTATAGCTCTCGGATGCTCGATCTATCTTCAGAATTTTTATTTCTTAATTGACTCAGAACTCCTCATTTCCACATGAGGATTTTCGAATTTTGTTTGTTTTTAAATTATTCAAACATTCTCAAGTTCAAGAAGCTTCGTTCCTTTTCATATATTCTGAATGAATTTAACACTGCAGTATTAGAGATTGATAATATGTATAAATGTATTATATTTATGTTTATATATTTAATTTCCAAGAGTAGGATATTAGGACATTTATAAATTTAATAAATTCATATTGTGTGCAGGAAAATTCATTTTCACACTATTCATCAGAATTTTGACAAGCACCATGTTGTAGATATTTCAGGTAATCTTTTTCCCTGTTATTGTATTAATTACTTCTTGCTCATATCTTCCTCTTGTTCTCGAATTAATCGTTTTCCTCCTGTTTATAAAGAGGTTTACTATCCTTGTCTATCACAACTAGTAAGGTAATATTTCCATGTTTAATTACCAATGTCGATTATTTGTATTCATTGCTTTATTTGAAATTAAAGACATTTATTAATTCATGCTTCAATTTTATGTGCACGTACTCCCTTTCCTTTCCTGCTCACTTATACAACTAATTTATAATTCTATAAGTCATTCATTAGCAAAACAGTTTGGTTTAATCTTCACAATTTCGTCCATAATTAACGACTTCCTCCTCTTGCATTTCGAACAAATTTCAAATGGATAATTTGGTTGTAACCATGGGATTGAATCCTGGACTCTGTCTAAATTTTATGACAATATTTAATTAACATTTATGTATATAGAAATCTCCAAATTTACTTTTTTTCGGTATAATAAAATATACTTTATTTTCATAAAGTTAAACTATATTTTCTTCTCTACATGTATTAGGTTCTATTTGAACTTTGACACATTTCTTAGATAACGCTATGGTTTATATAGATATCCAAAAATATTCTAAATATGTTACAGTAGAAGGTATTATTTGAAATTCACAATTTCATGTTTAGTAAAAGAAACTAATTTCCTCATTCTGTATAATTTTTCGTTTTATGTTATTCTGGTACAAATGCTAAATACACTAAATTTAATTTCTTTCCCATGGATTTATCTATGATTATGTGTATACAACAATAGGATTTACAACCTAACCTCAGATTAAACCTGTTACGAAGGTTTAGACATTCTAAGAGTTGGTTTATTTCTTATAAATGTCTATGTAACTATACAGAACTATACTATAACTGTTATAGTAAGTTATGTTAAATACATTAGATTTTGTAACTTACAACTAACAAAAAATTATTATACTATGTAATAATATAAAAATTATAATTTGCCACATATCTTTCTACATAAACTATCATGTTTCTAATTCTCATCATAATAACATAATAATAAGAGATAATTAAATAAATTTTGCATACCATTTCTGATAAGACTGTTTTCCACCCAACCTTAAGCTTTATCTCCACATCTCCCCCTAGGCAGAGACCAATTCCTCCCAGTGTAGACAACTTCTTGTCTACGCAGGAATGGCTTATTTAAGCCTTCTTTCCCTTCATCTTCTTTCAATAACTGCGTCCATTTAATCAAGTTGATGTTTTCCTTTTTTCCTAGGCTTTCCTTTTGTTTTTTCCACAAAAGTACTTTAAAACTAGCTTTTTCCTCTTTCTAGTTTTATTCCACCCCTTTTCGATAAACTTCCAATTTACTGAGGTATCTTTTTTTATATTTTTATCTCCAATTTAATATTAAATTTTTATTTTATCTTCTCTAAGGATTTTTGGAGAATCTAGGTATGTCTTTGGAATCTTATCGATCATCATGGACTTGGTTTCCTGATCTCTAATTATACTCTAGTATTTGTACAATAATTCAATTTCCACTTTTATTAAATTTAAATTAATAAAATATGTCCACCATAACTATTTTCCTTTGGGTCCACTTGACCTTTAGGATTTTTCAACTGTCTAATAAAAGAAGTAAAAATAGGGATATTACATATTCCCCCTCTAAAACTAAACACTATCCTCGGTGTTGCAAAATATGAATTCACTTTTCAAACAGTGATGGATATTTTTCCTTCATATCTTCTTCTCACCCCAAGTAGCCTCTTAGGGTGAAAATTTCTTCCACTGCACTTTCAACCTGGCTACTATCCTATTCTGTAGCTCAATGTATTCCTGTACCAAGATATGAAGTGGATTTGGAAGAAATTCCCCCCTTCTGGTTCCACCTGTATCACATTCCAATCAATTACATGAATATGATCATTAACATACTTTTTCAGTAAGGGAACATGAAAAACATTGTGAACCTTAATGTTACTAGGTAGAGCCAACTTATAAGCTACTAGCCCTACTATTTCTAGGACTTCAAAGGGTCCACAGTAACTTGGTGCTAATTTAGCACAACTATAAGTGTATAAAGTATTCTTTTTAGGTTTAATACTTAAGTAAACATGGTCTCCCACTTTGAATTCTCTATGAAGTATCTTTTTTTTTTTTGCATAACTCTTTTGTTTTTCTTGAGCTATCTTAATGTTTTGCTAAATTATTTTCACAGTTCTCTCCATCTCTTGTAATGCATCCGGTCCAATAATTAACTTATCCTCTATTTGACTGCAACTAAGTAGTGTGTGGCACTTTCTGCCATATAATGATTCAAAAGGACTCATATTTATTGAGGATTGATAATTTTTATTATATGAAAATTCTGCCAGATGCAGAAAATATTCCCATCTTGTTGGTTTGTCCATAACATACATGCGTAACATGTCTTCTAAAATCTGATATGTTATTTTAGTTTGTCCATTTGTTTGAGGATGGTATGCAGATCTAAAGTTCACTTTGGTACCCATTCTTCCAAACAGAGTCTTCCAAAAAGCTGAAGTAAAATTTGCATCTCTGTCGGATATAATCATTTTAGGAATACCATGTAACTTTACAATATTTTTCATAAAGACATTAGCTACTTGAGTTGTACCAAAATTAGATTGTACTGGTAAAAAATGAGAAACTTTAATCAAGTTGTATACAACCACCATTATAGAATAATGTTGATACTTAGTTCTAGACAACGAGTAATAAAATATATGGAAACTATTTCCCACTTCCATTCTAGAATAGGTAAGGGATTCAACAATCATGTTGGATGTTGATGCTTCACTTTTACTTGTTGACATTATAGACATCGAGCTAGGTAATCAACCAAATATTTCTTCATGCCAGGCCAAAACATATTATTTCTCAATGCTGAAATCAATTTTTTATAACCATGATGCCCTGCATAGGGTCGTTTGTGATACCCATCTAAAATTTCATGTTTTAATGAGTTCAAAATTGGAATATACAATCTGTTTTTATAATAAATCAACCATTTTTGTTTTTTATTATATCCAAATATTTCAGTATTCTGTAATTTTTCTTGAAGTTTTTCATAGTTTGAATCTTGATTCACCACTTCTAGTATCAATGCTTCTATATCAAATTTCACACTACTTCCTACACTATTCAAAATTTGATGTGCATTCCTACTTAATGCATCTGCTATATTATTTTCCTTTCCCTTAATATGCTTGATTTCTATGTCAAACTAACTAAGGAAAGACAACCAACTAGCTTATCTAGCATTTAAATCAGATTGCGTGAAAAAGTATTTCAAGATTATGTGATCTGTCATCAACACAAACTTCTTTCCTAACAGATAATATATCCACATCTTCAAAGCATGTATTACAACAGCTAACTCTAAGTCATATACAATATAATTGTGTTCGTGTTTCTTTAATTTTCTTGATTCATATGCTATGACAGAGTTTTCTTGTAAAAATACTCCTCCTAACCCTTCTGCACACTCATCTATACATACTACAAATTCTTTGTTTGAATAAAAAATATTTAAAATAGGAGCATTTTTTAGTTTAATTTTTAACTGTTCAAAACTATGTTGACATTTTTCTGTCCATTCAAACTTTACTCTCTTTTTCTCCAGCGATGTAATAGGATAAGCTAAAGCTGAAAATCCTTCTACAAATCTCTTGTAGTATCTAGCGATACCCATGAATGATCTAATAGTTGGAACATCATTAGGCACAGGAAACTTTAGGATAGCTTGTATCTTCTCTGGTTCTACTGCCATACCTTCCTCCAAAATTACATGACCAAAATATTGAATTTTATCCTTATAAAATTCACATTTGCTAAGTTTGGCATATAAAATTGTGTTCTCGAAATGTTTGTAAGACAATTTTGAGATGTTCTTTATGTTCTTCTTCATTCTTGGAATATAACAGAATGTCATCAATAAACACCAAATCAAATTTTTCTAGATACTTATGTAACACATTATTTATTAAACACATGAATGTAGCAGGTGCATTTGTCAACCCAAAAGGTAGAACCACAAATTCATAGTGCCCGTATCTAGTTCTAAATGTAGTCTTATTTATTTCTTCGTCCTTAATTCTCAGTTGATGATAGTCTATTCTTAAATCAATCTTTGAAAATATAGTATCTCCTCTCACTTGATCAAATAAGTCATCTATTATGGATAGAGGATATATGTTATTTATAGTCAATTTGTTTAGTTCTTTTTAGTTGATACACATCCTAAATGTACCATCTTTCTTTTTAACAAACAATACTGGTGCTCCCCAAGGAGACATACTTGGTCGGATATATCCTTTTTCTAATAAATTTTGCAGTTGTAGTTTTAATATTAAAAACTCAAGAGTACTCATTCTTTAAGGTGCTCGAGAGACAGATATAGCTCTGGGTACCAATTCAATTGAAAATTCAATCTCTATTTTAGGAGGTAATTGAGGAATTTCATCTCGAAACACATTTTTGAATTCTCTAATTACTCGTAAATTTTCTACAGTTTCTCTTTCATTTTGTTGTCCCAAATTTTCCACTTATACAACATACACTTGACATCCTTTCCTTGTTTTTCTTTCTAACTATAGTGCTAAAATCTATCTGATTGATATTGTTCTAGGTTTTCCTTTTACTATTACTGGTTTTCCCTCACCATCTATACAATCTACTATTTTA
The DNA here is from genome assembly GCA_034641835.2 of Pinus albicaulis. Classification (NCBI taxonomy): domain Eukaryota; kingdom Viridiplantae; phylum Streptophyta; class Pinopsida; order Pinales; family Pinaceae; genus Pinus; species Pinus albicaulis. The sequence continues at coordinate 1,293,257,493 of CM076582.1, forward strand.
TCTAAGCAATTCAATATTGCTTTCTATTTTTCTAACCAGTCCATTCCACTAATACATCATAGGAACCTAGAGGGAAAATATTTAAATTCAATTCAGTTTTGTACCCAAAATTTTTTACAACAATATTTGGTAATTTATGGTTCACTTTTCCTTTTGTTCTAGTAGCTAACTGAACTAACCATTCTTGTTGAAATTTTCTGATCTTAATTTTCACTTTCCCACCATCTAAGGACTTATATAGCTTAAATTTTCTCCTCGATCTATCAAAACATAAACATGTTGTTCAAAAAGCATACCTTGAATTTCGACCATTGTTGATTGATGTTCAACTTGGCGATCTTCTAGGGAACCACTGATTCTTGGAATGTTTCCAGCAACATCATTTACAATAGTTGCCTCTGTCAAAACTTGAATATTTTGAACTGTTCAATCAGGACAGTTCCATAACATATGAGGTTCTCCACAACCCCTTGACTTTAATGGTTCCGTCATTTTTACAGTTCCTTCTTTCTTGTTGTTTATATCCATCTTTTTAGATCTAGTTTGTGATTGGGCTAGTTGATTTTCTCCAGTTTTGTTCAACTTCTTCCTTTGATGATTTTTCCCAAACTTTTTCAAATATTTTGATTTTAATCTTTCCCACTAAAGTCACATTTCCATTTTTCTTTCTTCTTCCAAATTTTCAACTGGTCGTCTATGCCTTTGAACTGCTGATAACACAGTCTTTCTTTACGCACAACTTCATCCATTGTCTTGGGATTATAAAATTATATTCTCTCCTTGTAGATAGTAGGTAGGAAGTTTAAAAATCATTGTATCTTAGCCTTCTCTTCTCTAATATAAGGTACATAACGAGGTAGATTTGTGAATTTTTTAACAAACTCATCTATGGTGAGTTGTCCCAATCTTAGCTCATGAAAATATTTGGCATTGTCATCATAGTATCTTTCATTCAGATATCTTGATTTAAATTTAGTTTGTTAGTATTCCCAAATAACGATTTTCTCATCTAGTACATGTACCATTTTTTATTTCTTCCCACCATAAGCTAGCCTTACCCTATAGTTGGTAAATAGCCAATCGGGCTTTTAGGTTACTTCCATATTCATAAACATGAAATTATTTCACCATGTTTAGAATCCAAGCTTCTGAATCTTCCTCCTTTTCACCATCATAAGTAGGAGGTTTTTTTTTTGTAATTCTCCTTGCAATTATTTTTTATTTCTGGACTGTAGTTCAGAGGCTTCACCTTCCTCAGATATTTCTGAGTTGGGTTAATCTTCCTTTCTCTTTTTTCCAGAGTCTTCACCTTCATGACTAGACTTGGAGGTTAATTCTTTTATCAACCACTCTTGCTCTTCGTTGGCTTGCAACAATCTTTCATTACTGGTTCTCAACTTAATAATTTCCCGTAACATAGCCAACAACGAAGAATTTTGATCTGGTGGATTTTCTGCACCACCCAGATCTACATAAAGCTCTTCCCCTTCGTTCATAATTTCAGCTGTACTTTTATGCACTAAATCATTGTACACAGAAATTAAATTAGTGAAATTTTTTTCCAATCTAAATAAATTTGCACTAGTAGTTTTTGGATTTAAAATTTTCTATGTGAGGACACATATATTCCCATTATTTTAACATGGGCTCTGATACCATTTGTAAAAACTCTACTTACCACTACTTTTTTTCTTTGTATCACATATTTAACAACCCATCGTCAAGTATATTAAGGTATTTCTTCACTAATTGATGCCCTCTTGCATTATTGCACCCTTTCATTTTGTTTTTTGTTGTTATGACTTCCTTCACGACTATGAATTCACGTACAATCAATTTCTCCTAATTTGAATTTTTTTTAATTCATCATTCATTTTTCTTGATGCATGTATTTTGACTACAACTTGTAACCTTCTTATTATGATGCGATTTCTATAATATTATTATAATGCAATTACTCCTTATAGTATATCCTCAAAATTGTTAATTCCATTGTAGTTTAGCATATATAATTATATGTTACTCTTATTACTACTTACTTCACTTTTATTAGGCATAGAACTAACTCAGTTTATACTATCAACTGCCACTAGTTGATAATTCTACCTTTGTATTTAATTAAGATTAAAGTTCCACCTTTGCGACCAACTTAGTAATGTAATTGTTATACTATATTACATTTGTGCAACGCCATTAGTTATATTGGAAACTTTATGAAGTTGAAAGGTATTTTTCATTTTTCCATTGTTTATAAGCAACGAATTAATTATTCGACTTGGAATATATATATGTTATCACTTTTTCCTTTACAGAATCATACTAATTTACCATTCATATCTTTAGGGTATTATTTTAATGGATTGATTATTGTAAGAATTTAATGTAATGGTATAAAATCTCTTAATATGTTGTAATGTATTAACCCATCCATATTCATTAACCATAAAACGTTTTGACACCATACAGTTCCACATAACTATGTGTATTTATGAGGTTGGGGTTTGTAATTACTATTTGTAGTTTTACGAGTTAGTTGCTTTTAATTTCTTATCCTTTCGAGCTTGCCATCATTTATGAAATGTACTATGCTAATTAATGTGATCACATGGCTCTTGAGACTTATCTCTCGTCTACCAGAGTAATCACCAGTCTAAGATCCATACCATGTGGACAGTTACGATGCGTCTACATTTCAGTCTCAGATTAACTTATAGACTAAACCTTAAATTTGTTTTCACTGTCATTTCTTCATTGTGCCTCTTCGGCTCTGGTTCTTTCTCAAACCCTCAATTTAGAAATTTTTACAAGCTGGCCATTCAGGCTTGGCAGAAGCACGACACATACATTCTTTGGTCCACCCTTATAGTTTCAATATTGAATACCTTCACTTCTGATTTAGTTAATATTTCGATTTGGTTGTTAACGTTTTCGACATTATGTCTCTTTTATGTGGATTTTTAAAAAACCTTAAATTCTTTTCTTCGAATTTTTATTCTCTGCAACTTATATAATTCTTTTAATTTTGATTGCAGGCTTTTAATTTTTATCCAAGGTGAGGAGCTATCCTCCATTGATGTTTTAGCAAGCATCGAGGTAAGAGTTTTCAACCTTTTCCACAATGTATGGTGTATTATTACCTTTCATAATTCTAATACTTACAATACATGTAATATAATTAACTCCTTATTCTTGTTTTCTACTCGTACATGTGATATAATTATCCTCTCTCTTAATAACTTTACCTCCATAATTTAACAATACCTCTTATCTGTGTCAGTATAGCCATGAATGAAGTATAGAAGTGATTTAACTATCACACAGTAGTCTCTATAATTTCATGTTCGACTCATGGTATTACTCAATAATTGCTTCACGCATAGATGAGCGTGACTTTTCACCTTAATTTATTGAAATTAAACTTGCTTCTGAGTTACTTCCACATAGTTAACTAGATATCATTTTGTTATTTTACAATTTGGGGTTTTCCCCAGTGAATATAAAAATTTGTTATATAAAATAGATTTTTACCAAAATTTAATCTGAGGATTCTGCATTGAGACTTTCATTCATTTTGAATTTCAATTTTTCGAAATTTGAATATAATTACTCATTTTTAACTGAACCAAGTTAACTTTTATGAATCCATATAGCTATCGAATGCTTGATTTATCTTCAGAATTTTGATTTCTGAGTTGGCTCAAAATTCCTCGTTTCCTCATGAGTAATTTCAAATTTTGTTTGTTTCTGAATTATTCAAACATTCTCAGGTTCATGAAGCTTTGTTCCTTTTTATCTATTCTAAATGAATTTAACACCACAGTGTTATAGATTGATAATCTATATAAATTTCTTATATTTATGTTTATATATTTAATTTCCAAGAATAGGATAATATGACATTTATAAATTTAATAAATTCATACTGTGTACAAGAACAATAATTTTTACACTATTCCTTAGAGTTTTGGAAAGCACTCTGTTGTCGAGATTTAAGGTAATATTTTTCCCTCTTATTGTATTAATTCCTTGTTGCTCCTATGTTCCTCTCATTCTCAACTTAATCGTTTTCCTCTTGTTTATATACAGGTTTACTTTCCCTGTCTATTACAACCAATAAGGAAATATTTCCATGTTTAATTACCAATGTCAATTATTTTTATTCATTGTTTTACTTGAAATTAAATACATTTATTAATTCATCCTTAAATTTTATGTGCAGGTACTCGCTTTCCTTTCGTACTCACTTATACAACTAATTTATAATTCTCTAAGTCATTAATTAACAATAAACTTTTGTTTCGTCTTCACAGGTTGGTCCATAATTCGTTAAGGACTTCCTCCTCTTGAATTTTGAACAAGTTTCAAATGGATAATTTGGTTGTAACCATGGGATTTAATCTTGGACTCTGTCTAAATTTTATGACAATATTTAATTCACATTTATGTATATAGAAATCTCCAGATTTACTTTGTTTCGATATAATACAATATACTTTATTTTCAGAAAGTTAAACTATATTTACTTCTTTGCATGTATTAGGTTTTGTTTGACCTTTGATACATTTATTAGATAATGCTATGGTTTATGTTGATATCCAAAAATCTTCTAAATATGTTACAATAGAAGATATTATTTGACATTCACAATTTAATGTTTAATAAAAGAAAGGAATTTCCTCATTCTGTATAATTTTTTCGATCTATGTTATTATGGAAAAAATGATAAATATGCTAATTTTAATTTATCTCCCATGTATTTATCTATTCTTTTGTGTATACAATAATAATATTTTCAACGTCAGCTTAGATTTAAACCCGTTACGGAGGTTTAGACATTATGAGAGTTGGTTTATCTCTTATAAATGTCTATGTAACTATATAGAACTACACTATATATGTTATAGTAAGTTATGTTAAATACATTAAACTCGGTAACGTAAAAATAACAAAAAATTATGATACTATGTAATAATACATAAATTATAATTTTCCAAATATCTTTCTACATAAACTATCATGTCTCTAACTCTCATCATTATAACAGAATGATAAGACAAAATTAAATAAATTGTACATACCAATTCTGATAAGACTATTTTCCACCCAACCTTGAGCTTTATCTCGACAGATTTCCCCGAGCAGAGACCAATTCCTCCCAGTGTAGACAAACTCTTGTCTACCCAAGAATGGCTTATTTAAGCCTTCTTTCCCTTCATCTTGTTTCCATAACTGTGTCCAGTTAATCATGATATTTTTTTCCTTTTTTCCTAGGCTTTCCTTTTTTTTTCTCCACAAAAGTACTTTAAAAATAGTTTTTTCCTCTTTCTAGTTTTATTCCACCCCTTCTCAGTAACTTTCCACTTTACTAGGGTATCTTTTTTTTAGAAATTTGTCTCCAATCTAATATTAAATTTTTATTTTATTTTCTCCAAAGGTTTTTGGAGAATCTAGGAAATTATTTGGAATCTTATCCATCCTCATGGACTTGATTTCCAAATCTCTAATTATACTCTAGTATTTGCACAATAATTCAATTTTCACTTTTATTAAGTTTAAATTAATAAAATATGTTCACCATAATTGTTTTCCTTTAGGTCCACTTGACCTTTAGGATTGTTCAGCTGTCTAATAAAATAAGTAAAAATAGGGATATTACACTTCTCCACTTTTTCTTGCTTTTGGTCATCATTGTGAGACAAACTTCCTCTGCTTTCAGTCCTTACAGCATGCTGAAAAGAAATACCTCCTCTTAACTATGTATTATCTTCATCATGAGATCTAAGTGTCTCAAAACTCAAATTCTTTTTCTCCTATATCTCTTCTTTGACATCACCTACAAACATACAAAAATTATTAATTTAAAATTCATAAGGCTCAATTTCCTCAACTGATGTTTCAGACATCACTTCTCCATTTTCAAGTTCAAAAGAAACTTGTTCATATCCAAAAACTTTGTCTTATTGTAGCTCAACTCCTTCTACCTTTTCTGTCTTAAATTCAACATCCATAATCTTCTCAAGCTTCCTCAGCTCGTCTATTAACTACATATCCACCTATTTTTCTCTCTTCTCTTATAGCTTATGCCATTTCATTTTATTTCTCATTCTGTAACAAAATATCTGGTATTCTTTACTCCTATGGAACAACTTTATGAACAAAATAAATTTGATTCTTATCTCAGCCTTTTCTCTGTCATACTATTCATCCATGCCATCTGATTTGACATCTTTCTTCACTTTTATTCTAATGTGGTTTCTCTTAGAACCTCTACTATGAATAGCAATAGTCATCTTCTCCTTTATATCTATGAGTTCCTCTCTCACTATCAGCTGTAATTAAGCCTCTGCAATAGCAAGTCCTCCTTGCTACATTTACCTCACCAAGCTTTCCTCTGTATTTTGCTACTAGTCCCATGTATGGAACTTTCTTTAAGCATTCCTCTGTTCCTTCTAGGCTTCAACTCATCTATACTTTTCAGAACAAAATTGTCCTCATGTATTTCAATAAAAAATGAAATACTAGGTTTTGGCCACACTTTTCTTTCACTCAAAAATCCTTACCAGCTTCCTTGTTCATTGCTTCTTAAGGTTGTGATCTTATTTTGGTGAGATACTTCATTAGCTGCAACTATCAATATTCAATATTTACTTTACCTTTAAAAACTCAAATAAGAGTTAAAAAAGAATACCTACATGATTTCAAAAGCAGTCTCAATCCCCTCTTCACATTCGAGTGAATATCCATTCTCCACAAGAAACAACCATCACTGTGCTTTCTCTATGCTTCTGCAATCTCCTCTTAAGAGTGTCACTTACTCCCATCTTCTTTCATACTTTACCTTTGTATGCCTACTGATTGTGATATTTAAAATCTAATCTCCTCTTTCTGCAATATCTTTGTCAATTTTTTGCAAAGCATATTTTGTTTACTCATCCCCTCTTTCTTCCGCAATCACACTTGCATTCTCCTTCCATTTCACCCAGAATATTATTATCTTCTACTACCAAATGTCTTATGCATATTTTAGCTTTGCAATCGTCATTTATAACATCTTTTCATTAACTTGGCTCTGATACCAAGTGATGCAACCAAAAGGCCACTAAAACCCACATACGTAAAATTTTAATATGTTTTCTCGTTCCCAAGGTTAATACTCGTAACTCTATGTATATTATGAATTTAAACCTATTTGGATAGGTTCACATAACTCAAAGAACCTTTAAAACACAATTTAAACATTAACAAAATTCATTTCGTGGAAGATCCCTTCAGTCCAACCATATTACATTTCGCAACATTATAGCCCTAACAATATCGTATTTCACTACACTTAACCCTTTCCTTGACACTTTATCATGGATTGCAAAACTCAATCACACTTTCCAGAACATTATCGCAAGTCACAACAAATAACATATAACTTTAACCATAAACATATAATTCTTCCGATGCGAAATTGCGATACATATCTATTCGAAAATCACAAATTATATCACTTCGCATCTCGACGAATATAACATTTTTCATGTCGCATCTTTTAACTCCACCGTTTAACCTTTATACCATATCGCATGTGCTATGTGATATGCGCTATGCGCGTGGACCCCACTTGCACGTGACTCCTCTTCTTCACATCACAACTTATCCCCTTTAACTTATCGCAACTTCTACTCTTTACCACACCGCAAATAAAACAACTTACCAAACGATATCTTAAACTTAAATACTAAAATCGTCGATTGAAATGTGCGCTTGACTGCTTCACTCGACATATGTCCACTTCGCACTTTCACAAATTTCACATTGAAATGTAATATTGGTTGTTGGTCTCTTGCTCTGGATTTTGCGATTTAATCATCACCGTCCATTTCCTTCCTTTAGAAAACTTTTAAAGACTTTGTTTCCTTAGTCTTTTTCTCCTATTTCTTTGACTTTCGCTACTCTACATCTTTCTTTCCTTTACGCTATCCTTCTTGAGCTTGTGCGATATTCAATAGTGCTTATCTCTCTTGAGCTTTAACTTATGTTTGTTTATTCATTTTGACTTCGAATTATCACACTCACTGCACACCTTGCACACTGCCTCAATCCTGAATATATAACACCCTTCTATATTGGTTCTTCGAATCCAGGATTTGTATGTGTTTCTTTCTCAAACTGCGTTCAATTTATGGTTTATTACACATAAACTAGTTTAGCTCATTAGGGACCACTCAGATCTTAACAAGACACAATACAATCACATGAATCCAATTTCTCATTAATAAATGTATAGATATGATAAAAAATCTATTTACATTCATTCTTTCACCTCATGTTGTTTCATGGCCTTCCCTCCTCTACACAAAACCCTCTCTATCTCTTGGCACTCGGCTCTCTATCTCTTGGCCTGATCTTATTTGGTTAATTTGGCATTTGAAGCTTATCATTTAATTTATAACAAAATTTAGAGCTTATCCAGCCCTCACTCAACTCCTATAAACTTGTAACTGATTTGTAAACTTAGAACTTGATCCTATCTTCTTTGAGTCGAATGGATCAATCCTATCTTATCTGCTAACTTGTTCAATGAATTCTGGCAATGCAAAGATTCAATTACATGAGTAACCTCTTTGACTAATGATTCAACACCTATCTAGAACCTTCTAGACGAATACTTGTGAACTATGAAGTCTTTACAAGATTTTTACAATGATTATACAAAGGAAATGTTCCTCTTAGACCAATGTCAAGACCCTAAGGTCTGATTTCTACTTGGAATTTTGTCTTAGAGTAGATTATCCTACATCAGACTCCCGAGGTGAAAATAATCATGATCTCCAGATCATGTGTCTCAAATAGTTGTCCTCTTATATCCTAGACTTTCTTTATTTTTTTATGTGATGCTTTTCATGTCGATTTTGAATAGTGGTGTTGTATCATCACCCACTTTTTTCTAGAGATTGATTTTGACACTATACATTTTCTAATGTATTCTTCTTCCCTGAGATGTGTATTTTTAAGTGCATTTATCTATTTGTGTTTTAAAAAGAAAAATATATATATATATATTTTTTTAAACAAAAATTTGTAATGAAATCTTCATTTTTTCACATAGATAATTTTTTTTAAAAAGGGTCAATATTATAAAGTTTATATTTTCTATATTTTTATGTATTATTAGTTGATATTTCAATGCATATCAAATAATTTTCACTAAAAAAACAATATTTTGAACCATATGACAAAAAAATACACATTCTCAATATAAATAGAATGCAAAAAATACACTTTTAGAGACTTTTTGTTAAAAAAGAAAAAAGAAATGTTAAATAAACTAATTTTTTAGGAGAACCTTAAACCAAAAAAATTAAGAAAACAACAATTTACTGAATTTTATCTCAAAAAATAATAGTAATCACTAGGTTTTTGCAAAAAATAAATATTTTTCTCATAAAATATCAAAGTCTAAACATTACAGGTAAAACTGATTAATCAATCTGAAAACTGAGTTTTATTTGCAAGCATAACTTAAAGATCATCAAGAATATCAACTAATCCATGTTCAGCATCTTCTAGAACATCATTAATGTCTTCTTCCATAACATTTTGTGCTTCATTTTGGTCATTGTGATCTTCTAATGGATCTTTCATGTCGGCAAATCTTCCAAAGTGTCATTTTCCAATCATTCCATATAATGGTGATTGAGGTTCCTTTTCTTTTTTTCCCACACGTGATTCATTAAAATCCCCTTTCCTCTAACCAAATTCTTGCTCACATCTGGAAGAAATTGAACGACGTTAATTCTTTGTTGAATAAATTTGCATTTCACTGGGTCTTTCTCAATGACAATGAATTTTTTTCCTTTTTGTGACAAACATGCTAGTGTTGTACCTAATCATCAAGCGCAAAAGAAATAAATAAGAAAACTAGTATAAACACATAAAAAGTAAAAAATAAAATATTTCAATTCAAATTTGTATAGTAAAATTTACCTGAACCTTGGAATAAATCCAAAACCCAATCTCCTTCATTTGAACATAGATCTATAATATAGTTAATCAATTCTTGCGGTTTTTGATAAATGTTAACTATATCTCCTTTTACATCTTTATCCTCATCTTTTAGTTTTTTTACAACTGCATCATGAACCAATACTTGACTATGACTCTTCCCATATACTCTATTCATAGGAATACGGTTATAGCTATCCTCTTTTGTCCAAAATTCAATATGGATGAACACAAAATCATTTATAGTAGGTTGATCTTTAGAAGAAACAATATTTGAGTTCTGCTTGTAACATAACATAGTAAAAGTTCAATTAAATTTTACATAAGTAAAAAAATTTAACAGTAATCAAACATATAATTTAAAATTATTACCATGTAAGTTGCATCCTTCAGTTTTCTTTTCCCTTGAAGCTTGTTAATAACATTGCAAAATGTGTGACTAAATGAAATGTCACAAATCTACAAAGTGGTGATGTTGTGACTTCTTCAAAACTCGTAACCACTTTACTAAAAGCTTGATAAGTATATGGTTCACTATCATATTCAATGTCTGGGAAATTAAAACCATGAGGAATATCTACAATAGCTAGGGCATATTCCCTTTTAGGTATTAGTTTGGCAATGTCTTCACAGTCACATTGTATTATTTGGTATTGGATGGTGTCGAGCCCATTCCAAATGAAATTATTAAGAGTAGGATCAAGCTCAAAATTCATAAGATGCTTCTTTCTCATCTTTTCCAACTTAATTTTTTCAATAAAGCTTTTGAAAGTATCTAGTACTGCATTTCCATCCTTTTTCGACATACTTAATGTAAAAATATATATATATATATGTATAAGTAATAAAATAAAAATAGCTTAAATATGAATAAAATGAATGTATAAATCAACATACCTTACTAAATGCAATATAAAAATATTTAAGTGTTGTTGCATAACTTAATTCTGGGTATTGGCGCACAACATCATCCCATCTGTGTTCATTCAACATTTTAACCATATGTTCTTGTATTTTCATAAAAATATTCTGACTGAATAAATAAATTTAAAATTGTTAATATAGTGACATGTATAAAAAATTGTACCAACAACATTACGTTTTATTTAAAATAAAATTATAAGGAAAGGAAAATAAGAAATAATTCAAGAAACTTACTTTTGAAGTTCTGCGCACATTTCATCCATTGATAATTCACCCAACTTCACACGGTATAGTATTGATATGACACATAACTTAACTAATTGTTTTTCTTAAGTTGACCAATATAGATTTAAAATTTATCAAAAAATAATGTCTATAAAATAAATTAAAAAAACAAAATTTATTTATAAAACTAAATAAATTTAAAATAAAGAAATAAATTTAACTATATCATTTTTTCATTTACAAACAAAATATTAAAAATCTCATATATATATATATATATATATATATATATATATATATATATATATATATATAATAAATAATTGTTTTAAATTGTATAAAACAATTTAAAAAATAAATAAAAAATAAAAAATTTCAAACTTAAGTTTATTTATTATATTAAAAAAAAAAAAAACATTAATGTTTACCCAATGTTAAAATTTAGTTTTTTATTAAGTGGAAAAAAAGAATATGTTAATTGTTTGTTTTAATTTTAATTGTTTTGTTTTATTAAATATAAACTTAATAAATTAAATTTTGAAAATTGAAAAATATAATTAAATAATAAATAAAAAGTATATTTCGTACTTAAAAAATTATAAAATTTTTAAAACTTATAAATTTTATATTATATTTTAAAATTTTTAAAGTTTATTTAAAATATTTAAATATAAAATATTTTAAAATTTTAAAAATAAATTATTTTAAAAATTTTAAAATTAAATTATATTATGTCGTTATAAATTATAAGGATAAACAAAATATATTAAATTTAATTTATATTAAAACAATATTAAAATTATATATATATATATATATATATATATATATATATATATATATATATATATATATATATATTATTTTTTTTAAATTATATATGTTTTTGAAATATTAAAACATTTTATATTATATATTTAAACGTTTAATAACTATATATATAAAAATTATAAAAAAAAATTGCATTTTTCCGCTCGTCAAGGTCCAGAGGCTGGCTGAGCGGCGTCGTGAAGGGCTGCCCAGTCGGCCTTCGGCCCTCGACTGGGCAGTCCTCCATGGTTCCACCTTACCGACCACCAACCCTCAGCTGGGCTGAGGTCAATTCTGGAATCGACCTCCACCCATCCAGGTGCTAATATTACTTGGTTTCTTAATAATGCATTCATGGTTTTCTAATTATGATTGAAAATCTTTACCAACATCTTAATACCTAATAATAAATTAATATAAAATATATTAAACTGCATTTTGTATATATATATATATATATATATATATATATATATATATATATATATATATAAATATTTTTTAGAATAAAAAAAATTAAATACTAAAATTTTATCTAAGAAATAATTGAATTATTGTTATTTATCTCTTTGATATACTTGTTTAATAGTGAAAAGAAAATCGAGATATGACTATAAAACATATGCAAAAATCAAAATTTTGATTTCTCATTTTAAAAGAAAAAAAACTTTAAAATGTATATATAAAAAACCATTCAAAAATTATTTAATGTTTTTTAATAGTTATATTGTATTTAATTTCTTGCCAATATGCTTTGATAAACATGAACAGGGAGAAACTCGTAGAACTTGCGAAAGTGGAGTTCAACATCTTTCACTCGTTACAAAAGAGGGATTTACAATCTCTCTCCAGGTAATGATATTTCATTAGATATCGTCTGAAAATTAACTGGATTTGAGTGGCGAATGATGGAATTTTTTATGTAATTCCTTAACAGAACAGAGGAAATAGAAATTCCTCTTTTACAACATAGAGCTTTTAAAATAAAATTAAATTGCAGAGAGACAGACAAAGATATGAAATACCAACTCTTTCTCATTAAAAAAAAAACAAATTGCTGTTACAATTCTTTAGAACTGAGTTCTGAATACACATGATAAAACCTTCAATTTGCTGCTACACACACATCGCTTCAATATTCTCTCTCTCTTTTTTCAGTTTTTTGGCATTAAAAAAAATAATACACAACAACTTCGGTCTGTATATTACAATGTACAACACTCTCATCTTTCAATGCTTATTTATATAAAACATTACATAATATATATATTATAAATATCATATATTTATAATATATATTAACCAAAGTAAAAACTTTAAACTTATTGCGGTAAAAAAACATTTAAACATTAATATAAAGTTAAATTCAAAATACTTTATCATAAGGTTAAAACTTTATTTCATTTCATTCTTTTCATTTATGTTTTTTGGGGGCTTCATGAAATACTTTCACGTGAACTCTCATACTCCCTCGAAATCCTTTGTGAGTTCAAAGTGTGGGCCCAGCTGAGGATGATGTCAGCTACTCCGGGGGTCTGTCTAAGAGTGAGAGATAAATGCACCAAGTGGTATATAACTACAACGCTCAAAAACAATAATAGTGCAGCAGACATATAATATCATAGAAAGAGAATACAGAAACAATGACAACTCATCTAGAAAACATAGAGAGGAAATTCTGAGCCATTTTATTAATCTGGGAAATGTAATGAAGTGTAATAGGCTAATATTTCTCAAGGCAAGTGAGAAAACACTCTTAGAGAATACAGGAAATGGCTACTCTATGGACTACGTCCCAGTTGCTGGAAAAATGTTGTGTAGCTGCTACTGCTGGAATGGACTGAAGACTAGGGGATGATCACCTTGCTGGAATAGGCTAAAAATTTGGCAAACCTCCTCTCCTCAACAACCCGGAAAAAATCCAGAAACCATACCAAAAATGGTCAACCCCAGAAATCACCAGAAACTGCCTCCCTAGTGAATTACGCTGGCCTCCAAGGCACTGTGCGGAGGCTAGATGGAAATACCTGGAATCCTGCCTCAAACTTCGCCAAAAGCCTCCTATGAGAAAAGGCTGACCCTCCACTCAAAACACTGGTTAAACCACCTATAGAAACCCCAATCCGAAGATCCTCCACAATGGACTGCATCCTCTCTCCCAGTGACTACGCAGTCTCTATAAGCTCCAGCTCTGCAACAAACCCAAACAATAAAATGACTCACAAAATGCTGAAAAACCAACCTTGCCCGAGTAGGCACTCGAAGTCCCCCAGGCTAAGGGTGAGATCTCTGACCGGAGACACTCAATGCACTAAACAATGCTACAGACAGGCTAAATAGCCAACATGCTCAAGAAGACAAATGTCTCACTCAAAAAACATTAACTTAAGAATGAATGAAATGAAGAGGCTCCTCCATCTTTTATAACATTGGTTTCCCTCCAAAACCCAACGTATCCTCTCTCTCCTCCACATTCTCATCCTCATCTATGCAGAAGCTTGCAGAAGCTTCTAGAGTGTATGTAGGCCCCCCTCCTCTACGTGGTGTTAGGCCCCCCTTGACTCCCACTTAAGTCACAATGTTGTGTCTAATAGGGAGTTAACTCACTTTTATTTATAATTTAATTATATAAGGAAAAAATGTTCAAAATTAATATTTCCAATTAGCTGCTGCTAATTGGGAATATTACAGTCTTCCCCGCCAAAAATTGCTTGTCCTCAAGCAATGCCTGAAAAAGCCTCCTCTCTAGCTGATGCTCCCCACTGACACTGCAAAATGTACTTGGGCCCCAGATGCGCCACTGAAACCTTCCTTGTCTTCTACATCACCCTGATAGGAAGGGATCTCTCATGGTACTAGCCAACCAACAATCTTCCTGGATCCCATCGCCACCATGGCCAATAATCGCCCGAGGCCCATGGCTCGGACTGCGCGCTGCCTCTGGCTATGACTGATGCTCTAAGAGGTGAAGACCATGACCCCCGATGCACTGTATCTGTGACTGTGTAAGCTATCCCATCAACTGTGTACCAACTCATCACCTCTCTCCAATCCAAGTCCTGACTCAATCCCACATTGATCCTGCTCTTCTGAAATCAGGATGGAGTGTTGAAGAAACGATGACCTGCCCCCTGCCAGCTGGAATCTGTAACATCTACTATGTCCGAGTGTCGCTCATCCGTTGAGCTCCCTACGAAGAATACGTACCATCAAGAGGGTACCAACTCATTATCTCCCGCCAGTCCAACCTGGAAGAAGAATCCGATGTAGCAACAACAACTGCATATGGAACACGCCTGGAGTGTTGCCGCCAGCCCGTAATCAACTCCCACTGCTCTGCCCTGTCTGCCAATGAAAGCTATCTGCAGAAGGAATCCCCTCTCTCTATAATGGGCCAAAGTGGGTAATATATGCTGCAAGCTCCATCGATGTACTCCTGGAGATTGCTACCCACTAAAAACACTGTAGCTCTGCTGACTGCATGTACATCTATCTGTGCCTCATCCCTATGTCGACCCACAGATGGATGCTCCACCATATCCAATAGCTCCTCCCACTCCTGATCAGGAATGTCATGCTCCCGCTGTCTACTGGCCCACTGCAGAAAAATCCCATCAACCTCCAACACCTCCAGAGGATATGGATCTGCAACTGCTATCACGATACTCGATGTTAGTGCATCTGACTGCCCCACCTCAATGGCTAACCCAAATGTTAGCCGCATATCCCTCATCGGCTCAATGTGCGCACCCATCTAGCTCTCCCCCAAAGGAATATCGTGCTTGATGTGAATAGTGTCCTCCTCTGTCGACTCAGGCTCCATCACCTGCTGCTCTAGCTGAATCGTCACAAGTGACTCTTCACCTAGAGTATCTCCCGCAGAGTCCCGTGACTGCTCACCCTGGACACTGGAATGCAGCTTCAGTCTACTGTCACCATCTCTGCATGACTGCTCTTTCTCCCTAGAAGCATCCTCAACTGATCCTGTGGACTCATATGAAAAAGAGTCCTCACTCTGGCATACGAAAGGAATGCCCTCCTATCTTGCCTTTGCCACATCTCTACTAGGTTTGCGATCCACTCTCTCGATAATGTGTTGATACATTGTCTGGAGTCCAGATGCATGTTGGGATGCTACCTCTGATGAACCCAGTATCCTCTGCTCATGCATGATCTCGGCGTGCTCTAAGAGAAGAGTGAAACATGTCTCCCTCATGACCCGTTCCCTGGGTGTAGGCTCAACGATGAACGATGTTCCACCCCTGCAGATGATCATCTGATCCCCTAAGCTGTGGCCGTCAACTAGCATACTGACCCGGTGCCACTGCCGAGAAGTCTCTCCCCTAAGGTGTTGGGTGTCATCCAAATATCTTGGGTGAGCTTTGCGTACCCCGCTGCTCATGCCAAGAGTGCCAAAGGACAACAACAAAATCGAATGTGCCCGTGAGTGATGTCGAAGCGGGTCAGATGTGTGAGTCCCCACAGATACCGCCAAGTACCGCTCATCTGTCTCCCCATCGATCGTGGGTGAACTACCCCCAAAGGTAAGCCCGGTGTCCCTGTCTGTGAGTCTCCCTGGAGGCAATACCCTAAGACCTTGCTGTGCATCTTCATACGCCCTCGCATACCACCAATCATCCATGTACCCCTCGACATGCCACTGCACACTGAGGCATACCCCTGTACACTGCTAGGTACCCCCTACTACTGCTGTACCAGCCTGTACCATCTCGTTCCTTGTCTGTGTCAAGGCATAGGTCACTCCTTGTGTGTCCTCAATGCGATGTAGGACACTCATACTCCACAATGAAATCCCACACACTATGGTACACTACCATGCAACTCCATGTCCGCCGATAGTCCAGTGCTCAATGTTAGGGGCTCCCACACATTCTTGGATGTGATGACCTAGAGTTGTGCCTCTACATGTCAGACCACCCCCAATCGGTATCATCATATCCACCATCGCATCGCTATATCCGTCGATGAATGGATCATCACTCCAAACCCACCTCGTGGGGTCCGAGAAGTGAATCTCCCTATGTGTCAGTAGTGATCCCACCACTGTTCGGCTCCGCTCTGTCCTCTGTGCCCCACACAAAGGTGAAGAATCCTTGGCCCCATACAAGGCGCCATTTGGTGGCCTGCCAATGCCACCTCCTCCGACAAGCTCCTGCCAAGGTATGTTGGTCACCCTATGACCCCATGTACAGATGTCATACCAAGACAACCTAGGGAGTCTACCCATAAATTGGTTGGCCACTGGAGCTGATTGGAACTCCCTTAGTAGATGTGCATGCTCGACTGCTCGGCCAATTGTACCCTCCAAGACATAGTCAACCGACCTGCCTGGGAAATGATAGGTGATCCTGCCTAGATCCCAATGCTAGTCCGGGGTTCCTGTAGTCCTAGCACCTGGAAACTCCTGCAGAACTGCACCCGGGTCCACCACTATCTCCATAACCCACTCCGCTGGGTACCAACTCAAAATCTCTCCCCATCCAACCTCAACATGTGGATGTTCCACCCTGTGCAACCCTGATCATCTCATCCTGCTAACCAAGTCAACGTATGAGATCTGACTACTGGTGACTCTGTCTCTCTCTCTCTAATGGGAAGAGGTGTCCCAACAACGTTGCTAGTCTCGTCCATGCATGCCTGAAGGGGAATGATCTGATGCTCCAATGTGCCCTCTGGTTGTACCATCAAGGAATCCAGTCATTCTCCAATGCGGGCCAAATTGGCTATCTACTCGACACAAGCCAATCTCATGCCCTCCAGCTCCTTGTCCTACAACAAAATGGCTTCCTGTACTGACATGGCCTTCCCTTTAAAGACTAGAAGGTCTGCCCGGAGCCAATGATACCGCTGTCTGCGACCATCATCCAATACCTTTGTATCTCCTAGTGCATCATCGAAGGTGGAAACATCTCCTGACACCTCACCCATATTTCATGTGCTACTACCACCCGAAGACTCGAACATGACTCTGGTCATCACCTCAATGGATGGCTCTACTGGGGTAGGCTCTACCTTCTCCACTACGATATCAACCGACACGGTCAAGGAGGTCTCCAATGAGGGTGAGTCTTGTGTCACTCTAGGTGTATCCTCGAACTCCCTGCAATCCTATGTGCCCTCTTCCTCCAAGTGCGAGGTAACCATTTTGATGGTTTCCCCCTCCGATACTTGGTCAAGTTGGAAAGAGGTATCCAACTTCTCCACTCAAGCTTTTTCCAAACGCTTAGATGACCCGTCAAATGTCGGTAAATTGAGTCTGCCCACTGTGCACTATAAGCCCCCGTCATGTGAGTGTTTGTTCCCGCTGTGAAAGTTGTGGGGTCTGCTATCTCGCTGGAGGTGAACAAAATATCTGAATAGAAGGGCATCCCTGAACTCCTGCCCATATGCCTGATAATTGGTGAAATAATCACCCATGTGGCCAGGATCTGGCTCCTTCTATGCTCCTTCCCCTATGTCTGCACCCAGAAAATTGGGCATAGTGGAACGTGTGGGTGTATGTGATGCCATATGTTGAGTGGCATCATGCTCCGGAAAATGGTGGGATGTGCCTGATCCCTTGCCAATCTAGAAACCCCTTGGGGTTTCACACTGTCTAGCCTCCACAGCGGTGAATCTCTGCCCCATCACCTCAATCTTCCTCGACAGATCCTGTACTGATTTGAGGAGCATCTCCCCAAATCTCTTCGCATCATCATCACCTGCCATCGTCTCCTCCTGCTCTGCGTCTATCACAGGCTCCTCCTGTTCTGTGTTCACCACTCGAACACAGTCTCCCTCTCTGTAGGTGTTCTCCAACCTACGCTCATGGTATCTATACTTCCTGCCTCTGTATGGTCTCTTTCCCAATGTCATAGACCACAGGCTGAGGCAGAAGTATGCTCTGATAGCACTGTAATATCCAATTTCAGGGATATCTCTAAACCATGGAAAACTCCAACCAGAGATAGACTGGGAGGGAATTTACTGGATATTTCACCTCTGAAAAGGGGACGAGATCCGGAGGCTACCTAGCCCTTTCCAGACTCTGTCTAAGAGTTAGAGATAAACGCACAAAGTGGTATATAACTAGAATGCTAAAAAATAATAATAGTGTAGCAGACATATAATATCATAGAAAGAGAATACGGAAACTACAACAACTCATCCAGAAAACATAGAGAGGAAATGCTGAGCCATTTTATTAATCTGAGAAATGTAATGAAGTACAATAGGCTAATCTTGCTCAAGGCAAGTGAGAAAACACTCTCAGAGAATACTGTAAATGGCTGCTTTATGGACTGCATCCCAGCTGTTGGAAAAATGCCGTGTAGCTGCTACTGCTGGAATGGATTGAAGACTAGGGGTTGATCCCCTTACCAGAATAAGCTGAAAATCGACAAACCTCCTCTCCTCAACAACCCGGACAAAATCTAGAAATCATACCAAAAATGGTCGACCCTGAAAATCACCAGAAACTGCCTCCCAAGTGAATTACACTAGCCTCCAAGGCACTGCGTAGAGGCTAGATGGAAATAGTTTGAATCCTGCCTCAAACTCTCCCAAAAGCCTCCTATGAGCAAAGGCTAACCCTCCGCTCAAAATCCCAGCTAAATCACCTATAGAAACCCCAATCTGAAGCTCCTCCACAATGGACTGTGTCCTCTCTCCCAGTGACTGCGCAGTCTCTATAAGCTCCAGCTCCGCAACAAACCCAAAAAATAAAACGACTCACAAAATACTGAAAAACCAACCTTGCCCGAGCAGGCACTTGAAGTCCCCCGGGGCTAAGGGCGAGATCTCCGACTGGAGACACTCAATGCACTAAATAGTGCTACAGACAGGCTAAACAGCCAGCGTGCTCAAGAAGACAAATGTCTCACTGAAAAATCATCAACTCAAGAATAAATGAAATGAGGAGGCTCCTCCATCTTTTATAACGTTGGTTTCCCTCCAAAACCCAACGTAGCCTCTCTCTCCTCCACATTCTCATCCTCATATGCGCAAAAGCTTGCAGAAGCTTCTAGAGTGTACGTAGGCCCCCCTTGACTCCCACTAAAGTCACAACATTGTGTCTAATAGGGAGTTGACTCACTTTTATTTATAATTTAATTATATAAGGAAAAATTGTTCAAAATTAATATTTCCAATTAGATGCTGCTAATTGGGAATATTACATTCAAATAAGACTAGAACAAGAGGCAGTTTTGCCAATCTCTACCTTGAAGCAAAAATATGACAAGGTATACAACTTTTGACCTTTTATCCTACTTATGCAAACAAGTTGGGCTGCTAAAATCCTACTCTTAGAATATTGTATGTTGTTTCTCTCCAAGCATAATGACCTCCAGATATGCCTGCATGAAATTGATCTATACCTCCTTTTGTATCACTTTTTGTTAAACATGACACGAGGATGTTTAATGGATCCTTCCAATACAGATTTGCATGGATGATAAAAAAAAATTATAGCCTTTAATTTGATAGTCTTGAACTGATTATTTGTGAATCCATGTATGTTTTCATATTTATGAAGAAAATATATAATATCAGTGTATCATTCAGATAAAAAAAATTTCTCATCAATATGAAGTGGAAGAGAAGTTGGTTCAGTTTAAGATGAAGGTTATTTTGGATTCTTCTTTACTGAGTTGTGAGAAGGTTCTTGTGGATTCTTCTCTGTTGAATTTTGAGAAGGTTCTTGTGGATTCTTCTCTGCTGAAATTTGCATCACAGAATTTATGGATAAGATTTTACAATTGGATTTAAGTAGAAGTTTGTCTAAATCCTGGACTTTTTTAGATTTTTAGATTTGATAATAAGATCAAATTCCAATATCTTAGTCATCAATCTTCCTCTTCTTCCATCCGTATCAAGTTTTGATAGCACAATTTTAACAACATTGTTTCAAATATAGGAAGTAATGGAAGAATGGAGGACATAGAAGCTAAAGGATTTGAAGGCTTGGAAAAGGGCATAATTTTTTTCTTTTCTATAATGTCGTATTTCAACTCAACATCTCTCATGACTTGAAATTTGACATTATAGAAAAAAGGACAACACCTAAAGTAGTTTCAGAGGAAAAATAGAAAATGTGAAAGGTTTTGAATAGTTTGGACTAACTAATACTAAGGCTTCAGAAATGGATTTATTAATCTCGGTAAAATACAATCTTCATTGAACTGTTCATTTGACTTCATGGTTTTTTATTAGCATGTAAATAATTTCATTAACTATTTCTTCATAGTTGGGTATAAGCCTTCTTAAAAAGTTGATTTTTCCAAGGAAAGCTTGAACTTAATTTTTATTCCTTGGTAGGGTGATTCCTTGAATGGCTGAAGCTCTCTTTGGATCAATGACTTCTCCTTCTTTTGAAATAATATGGCCACATATTTTCCATTCCTTTACTACAAATAAGGATTTATTTGGGTTTAGTGATATCACAAATTTCCTGCATTTGTCAAAAACCTTTCTCAAGTGCTTTAAATGTTTTTTTTATCAAAACTAGAAAATAAATTTAGATCATCCAAATAAATGAAAATGAATTTATAAGGCTTATCAAAAAATTATAGATCAATGATTCCCTAAAAAGTGGCTCCAGCATTGGTTTGACCAAAAGGCATCCTTTCATACATGAACGTACCCCAAGTATTTGTGAATGTTGTCTTTTCTCTATCTTTCAATCTTACCAAAATCTGATTGTATCTAGAAAAATCATCTAACATAGAAATTCTGTTAGAACTTGAAACTTTTTGAAGTAAATGATCAATTTTGGGTAATGGATAATTTCTTTCAAATAAGATTTATTTAGGTTTATGAAGTCCACAAAAAATATAATTTCACCATTTTTCTTCCTAGCCGGGACCAAATTTACTATCCAATCAGATCTTAAGGGAACTATGATTTTAACATCCAGTAATTTTTTTATGTTCTTTTTCAATTTTTGGAATTAATAAAAAATCATTCTCTTTCATTTTTGTTTAGAAGGCTTAGCTTCTGGTTTAAGAGAAATTTTGTGCTCAATGAGTGTCGCATCATATGTTTTTAGCTCATCATAGGAAGAAGAAAAAAAATATTTTTAATTGTTAAGGAGACTTATATATTTATCTTTAGTTTAATTTGGTAATGATGCAAATATTTTAATGTTTCTAGTCTCTCCATAAGCTCCAATTTTACACTCTTCAATATCTTCTTTAGGTGAATCTGGAAGTGAATTTCTAGGAACATCATTATGATCAAAGAGTTTTTCAATAGGGACTAGGCCCTTTGGAATTAAATTCTTGCGCAAAATAAATGATGTTATGATCAAACATCTTTTGGTTTAATGATTAATTTTAATTTTTTTTATTTAACTTTTGATCAACAAGTTATTCTTCCTCAACTTGTAAAGCTGAAAACTCATCAATTACTTGGAAAAATGTTTTCAGTTGTTCATCGTCTTCAAATACTTGCCAATATTTAAGATTGTCAAGAATTGATGGTCTGTATTTTACCTAAATCTGATATTGTAACTGCATTTCATCATCAATCTTAAAATATCTAGTTGAAACATCTAAAGAGTCATCATGAATATTTCCATTTCTTGGGATAATTGTGATGTTAAAGGCTTGAAAGAAATTATCTACTCAATCCCATACCTCATTTTTATAAGATCTAAGTCTCATATTTTTTGTTTGAAATAGATTCCTTACTTATTTAACAATGATTTTTGAGTCACTCAACACACTTAGTTTCTATACCTTTAGACTTTTACCTAATTCCAATCCAAAAAGGAAATCTTCGTCTTCAACTACATTATTTTTAACGTTAAACTCTAATTTATAAGATTGGGTAATGTTATATTTTTTTGGTGAAATGATAAAAATGCCAGTTCCAACTCCATCCTTTGAAAATGCTCCATCAAAATATAGTTTCCAAATATCAGTTTTTAAAGCTCTTGGTTTGTCCAAAATCTATTCAATGTGAAGTTGAGAATTTTGAAAATCATTAGATGATAGTGTAAAACATCAAAATCCTAATCAACATCAAAAAATCAGATGATTTATAGCTTGATCAACCCCACAAATAGTGTCTCTGAATCCTACCTCTGTTAGTCAAGGTTTTCATTGATGTCAATATGGAATTGACCAAGATGGAAAATATTCTTGAGATGCCCTAGAATGTGATGATAAGGTTGAAGACAATATATTTCTGGCTCCAAATTATGATGTCATAACTCTTGGTTGATAAACATGCCATCAATCAAGATGTCAAGCCACTAATGAAGAAATCTTGCCCGGACAAGTCCTTGAACTAACTATAATGTTTCCAAGTGCCAATTATGTGCCCTGATTGATGATCTAGACCTTAGGTGCCATTATAAAATCCTTTGAAGTGGAGGACTATAATTGATGAAGTCATACTCTTGCAGAATGACCACAGCTTGACACGATTGAAAGACTGATTTGGAGCTTTTTGTAAATTAATGAAGGCTGCACTATGACATATCATTGCACTAGTATATGATGACTTTCTTCATACGTCATGCTACGTGAATTATACTCTCCTACATAATGACTCTATGATCCTATGATGACATTGATAACAATGAAGAAGCCAAATATTGAAGAAGCCACGTTGTCCCAAACATTGCTCATGCTGTCCCAAAATCGTTTTGGATAAAATTTAAGGACAATCATAAAGAATAATGTTTTTTCCAACCTTAGAGGAAATATTTCAACATGGAACCTAGACCATCTTAAAGGAGGATTTTTTCGTCTTTCCAATGAGCCCTTATTTGTCCCGAAAATCCTAGTAGTTTGTGAGATAGTGAATTTTTAAGCCAAGAAAATTATATTTTGCAGTGATCCAACCTACACTTTGCCTTTAAAGTCATACTACCCCTAGAACAACGCGTCCCATCATCTTGACGTCAATTTCATATAAAAATGAACTTCATACTATTCATTTGACTAAGGAATTTCGGCACAGAATTCAAAGAAAAGGGATAGAAGTATAAAGGAGGTCGATGAGAAGTATATTGGATGTGTTAGTTATGGTTTATGATTTTAAGAAAAATTATAATAGCAAAACAATCCTAAGAATACCTCAGAAAGCTGACTATGTAGACAATCCTCACCTCAAAATTGATTTAAGCTCAGATCATGGAAAACTGTCCAACCACCTGTGGTAGTCTCAAACCAAAGAACCATCATAGTATTTTATGCTCGGTGCTATTAATTCAGACCTGAAGGTTGAGGTTTGGACTAGGAAAGATTTAGATTTCAGTGTGGATAGGTGTAGGAACAATCTTTGGTAGCACGGTCTCTTATAGTGCCTCAATACAGTAGCTCAGACCTTGTTGCAGAAACCTATGAACAGTGTCACAGAACATCAGACTATGGATTGGATAATAAAAAATGGTGATATATCTTTGAATTGTGCAACAAGAGTCTCGAACCCCTATGCAGAAGTATATTTCAGTCTACTCATCAAATTACTCAAATTAAAGGATTGTGCCTTAAACATTGGGTAGTTAAACAATGACTGGATTCTTTAAATAGTGTTTTGGAATACACCTTCAACCTAGACTATTGTGTCACTCACATTTTGACTGTGCAAAGTCTCGAAATATTGTATTACCTCCCTCCTTGGACTGTGGTAAGATGCTAGGATTGTGAATATACTCTTGAACAGTAGCATTGATGGGCCAAATGAAGTCCAGTAATAAAGACAAATACATGTTGAAGTGAAGTAGAAGCCAAGAATAAGTCAGTTTCTAACAAAAACAAGAGCAAAGTATAGTGAAGATCTATGAATAATTGAATGGTGAAGGTTTCAATTGAAGACATAAAAATTGAATATCCTTTTGAAGAAAATTGAGGATACCTTGGAGCATTATTGAAGATAAGACTTATGATACTTTGTGGAGTGACCTTGAATAATATTGAATATATTTTTTTGAGAAGCCTTAAGTGATATTGGAAACAAAATTAAATATCATGATGCATCACTGATGTCATCATGAGATAGCTTGGAGAAATTGTTTGGGTACGATGAAGAGAAGTGGTGACACCTTCTAAGAAGAAAAGGTTTTCATTGATGATGTGACGTGGAGAATAAGTGTGACAGGGCTCCTTGAAGAAGAATTTGTGAGCCGTGAAGAATAACGAAGCATATTTTGATGAAGTGAAGTTGAGAGTTGGAGCCCAAGAGGTTGGAGCCACATAGAGACAAGGTCGGTGCCTTGGAAGATAGAATTGGAGCCTTAGAGGATTGGAGTCCTCAAGAAATGAGGTCGGAGCCTATACCTGAGATAGGGTTGGAGCCCTAGAGGTTGGTGCCTCAAATTGAGAAGGTTGGAGCCTTGGAAAGACGAAGTCGGTGCTTGGCATAATACAGGTTGGAGCTTGGAAGATTGGAGTCTTCTTCTAGGGTTGGAGCCCTATATCATTATTGTACTTTATTTATTATAAATAATAAATTAATGAAAGTATTTATCCCATCATTATTCATTTTGTGTTCTAAATACAAGTTATCTAACTAGTAAAATTAACAATTGAAAACAAATACTAATGCACCCCCCTCTCAGTATTTCCAACAATTGAAATCAAAGCCAATACCTTCACTCAAAGCCTAATAGCTTGAAATTTGATCATTAGAACACAAATGGAAAATCCAAGGAAGAAAGTCTCCAATCCTCCTAAATATGTGTCTTCCTCAACCATTGAAATTAAAGTCAATCAACTTGTGAAGGGTTCATTGTTCAATGAAAATTTGGATATGTGGGAGGCAAGAATGAGGAATTTATTGAAGACATAATGAATTGAAGCTTTGAAATAAGTGATTACAAATGAAACAATGGACGAAGAATCCAAGGAGTACAATAAAAGAGAAATGAAGGCAATTTTGAATGGGTTACCAAATTCGGTAAAGGCCAATGTTGAAAAATGTTCGTCAGTAAATGTCATATGGGACAAACTTCATGATCTTCACTCAGAACAAGAATTCACAAGGATCTCTAGTCAAGAAGATGATGGAAAATAGGAAAGAAGTCTAGAATCCATCAAGCAAGCTGAAGATAAGAGAGATGACAACAAGGATAAAGAAGACCTATAATATGAAGAGAACAAAGAAGACTTTAAAGAAGATCTACTGAATAAACTTATGGCTTCCATGGAAGAGATTAATAGTTTGAAAAAGGAAAATGAGGAACTTAAGAAGAAAGTGCAATATGGTAACCAAAAGAAGACACGGAAGGAAGTTGACTTTGTCAAGCTTCATGTAAAACAAAGAGATGACAAGCTTTCCAAACTTAAAGAGGAATTTCATCAAAACAAAAGAAAGCATCATGAAGAATTCATATATGTGAAAAATTAATTGGATAAGGAAAATAAAAAGGAAGAAACTTTTTCAAGCCACCTTGAAAAAAGAATTAAGAACTTTAAAAATCTTAAAGCAGAGATTGGTCAATACAAGGAAGAGGTCTCCTCTCTTAAATCTAAACTAGAAGAAAAGGATGAAGAAATATTAAAACTAAACTCAGACATCAATATTCTCAAGGCTGAAACATGTGAAGCTACAAGAATAAAAGAATAAATGGAGAGAATTCCAGAAAATAAGAATGAGGAAATATTCATAATGAAATCAAATATCATCTCCCTTAAAATTGAAGCACACAAAGAAACAAAGATGATGGAAGAAATTGAAGAAGAAAATAGCCATGAAAAATGAAGATTGTGAAAAATTTAAGGGAGAAATTGTCACTATTAAAAAGTAAGTTGTCTTACTCAATAAGAACTTGAGAATATCTCAAACCCTAGATGAAATCCTAAGTCATAAAATATCTCCCCTTGATAAATTGGGTCTTGGATATGTAGGTGAACCCTCAAGCAAGAATGATAATGCTTCAAACAACAAGCATGTGAGGAAGCCAAGAAGAAATTATACTCATGGTTTCAACAAAGGCAAGATTCAAGATGACATTAGAAGAAACCCTAGTCCAAGGAGACTTGTATATGATCTCAAGAATACAAAAGTAAATGAATATCATCAAAGAATCCCAAGGAAAAAATAATTCAGAAGTACTTCAAGGAACTTTGCTTCTCCCAGGTACCAAAGTATATTTCTTGGATATTGCTATTCTTGTACAAACATTGGGAACATGGAAAAATATTGTAGGGAATATCACAAAGACAAATATAATGGTCCCCGTCAATATTCTAGAAGCAATTTTTTAATAATGAGTCATGATTACTCATTCATTAACAAGATGGAGTGCTTCAATTTCCATAACATTGGACATATGGCATGTGAGTGTAACTTAACTTGGGTCCCTAAAACCATGAAAACCAAGCCAAAGAAGAAAGTTACACAAGTATGGAGAAGGAAGAAAATTGAATCCGAAAGTTTCTTGAACACTAAGGCCAACAACACATGTTGTTGATTTGATGACATCCTTGGAAGGTGTGATATTTAAGGTGTTTAATTATGAGACTTTTCCAAAAAAGAAACCTTTATTACAGTTAGGGGGAGCTTGTGATCATTCTTGGAGAATCTATCCATGAAAAGTCCCTACATAGACAATCATATTTTAGATCATATCTTGGGAGTGAACTCTAATATGCCATTTACATTTTCTAATCGTTGGAACAATTATCCTTCTTTTATTCAAGAAAATTACCCTCCCTTAAATCAAATGCAATACCTGCCCTTCAATCAAATGAATTACCCACCCATGCAACAAACAAACCCTCCCTTTGTAGACCCAAAAATGTGGAATCCTTGCCCTCCACAACAACAATCTTACTTTAACCAATGGAACCCAAATTGGAGGGGTCAACAACTCCCGTTTCCAAATCAATTTCCTCAATTTCAGCAACCACTCCCTCTACCATCAGGTGCTCCACTGAATAATCAAATGATGAGACCCCAACTACCTAGACAACCAAACCCTAACCCCAATAATAAAGCTGTGTAGGCTATTGATATTCAGAACCAGCCTATACTTCCTATTTTCCCTTCACAATTCAATGATATTCATTTACGATCTTGGAAAATAGTTGAACCCATTATTGATGACGTTACCTCTTCTGATTTTGATAAAGAAGAGATAGGAAAATGTGACTCACATGAAGAGGTACAACCACCCTCTAATAAGGGTACTGGAACAACAGAATCACCATTCCTTGCGCATTTAGCTTTAACTAAAACACCTGAGCCACTTGCTTTCAATATTCTAGGGAAATTACATAATCTTTATGTTAAAATTCCACTCTTACAAGCTCTAATAGATGTACCAATTTATGCCAGAACTATGAGAGATATTTCTGTTAAGAAACCCGGTAGGGAAGCTAAATATCCCCTTACAGTTCATGTTATGGGTGATCTATCTGCATTAATGCCCGGTAAAGCTCCTCCAGTTAAATATGGTGATCTTGGCCATCCTACTGTCATAGTGCAAATCGGAAAAACAATAATTCCTTGAATTCTGGTAGATTTAGGTGCTGCTATAAATATTATGACTCTTGAAACTTCACAACTGTTACAACTGAAGAACGTAATCAGAGATACACCAACCATTCTAGAGCTAGCTGACCATTCTACAATCAAACCGGAAGGAGTTATTGAAGACCTAATCATCTCAGTTGAATCCTGGAATTACCCAGCTGACTTTGTCGTGTCACAGACTAATACAAAGTTGGGGGGACATCCTCTAATTTTGGGAAGGCCCTGGTTAGCCACAAACGATGCCTTTATTAGGTGTAGGTCTAGTTCAATGACAATTTCCAATGGATATGAAAACAAGCATCTTACTCTATACCCTCATGCTACACCCATGATTAATAATGACAATTATGTATGGATGGACTATGATGATCATGCTACTCAACCTCTTTTGACTATCGGACAAGCTTTAAGCCTTAAAGATACCACTGAGGATGAGGTAATTAATAATTTTATTTTTCAACCCTCCTCTGTGACTCCAAAAACACTTAATCAGCTAGCTACACTTTTGAATTTAGATACCCAGGAAAATCTTAAATCTGAAGATCTACCTCAAACATCAACCACCATCTCTTCTAAAAGTATACCAGTAGAAATTGAACCTGGCAAAACATTGAACATAAACCCCAACTTGATAGTTGCTGAAACACAACAATTAATGAAGTTACTTCTTGAAAATAAGGAAGCATTCACATGAGACTATACATATGTGAAGGGAATATCTCCTGAATTATGTACTCATCATATCTATATCAAGGAAGGTTGTCGAACAATATTTCAACCTCAACGACAAATGAACCCTAATTTAAGGGAAATTGTTAAAGAGGAACTTCAAAAATTGCTTAATGCAGGGTTTATATATCCTATATCTGACAGTGAATGGTTTTACCCGTTGGTAATAGTTCCTAAGAAAAATGGGAAATGGAGAGTGTGTGTAGATTATAGAGCCTTAAATAAAGCCACTCAAAAAGATCACTTTCCTTTACCATTCATTGATCAGGTGTTAGATAGCTTGTCAGGGAAGAAATTCTTCTCCTTTTTAGATGTGTTTAGTGGGTATAATCAAATCAAAATTGCACCCCAAGACCAAGATAAGACCACTTTTACTAATCCTTAGGGAACTTTTGCTTATAGAGTTCTCCCATTTGGACTATGTAATGCACCAACAACCTTTCAAAGAGCAGTTATGGGAATGATCCAGGTGGATATTGGTGGCCACCCGCCTATTCCACTTGGGCCCCCACCATTGTCTCTTTCAGTTTTTCAGTTTTGGCATAACTTACTATTTTTAGCAGTTTTTCGGGTCCTGAACTTCCGGAGCCGTTTTGAGGCCCTAAACGATGTTTTTTGGGTACTAAATTTTGTTGCAATTTTGATCATCAAAATCGTCACAAAAGTTGTAGTCCTCGGATAGAGCTTTCTAATGATGTATCATGTGCGTCAAACGGAGATAGTATGCCAAAGTTACGTCCCTGGGAAGTTGAAACACCAATTTACCCAAACGGGGCCCATAGTTTTGGCGCTTCATCTCCTAGGGTTAGGTTTTTTGGGATGTTGATGGTTCTCCATTGTTTCTCAATAATAAATAGGCCCTCGAGCCTCATTGTAACTCATTTCAGAGGCCTGTAGCCGCCACATCTCTTCTCAGAGATAGCTACCAGTGCCCTAGCTAGTTTTATTTCCATTCTGTCTGTAAGCAAATTTCAGTTCTTTGATATTAATGAAATGAAGTGTTATTTCCGCCGCATCTCTGTATTTATGGTTATGTGTTTATTCTGTTGCGTTCCTGCATAAATCCGGATCAGTGGTATCAGAGCGGTCTGCTTTTTCTCGATCCTTCTTTGCATGTCCCCAACGAGGTCGGGGTATAAGGAGCTAGGGCTTGATCTGGTGGAACCTTTGTAAGATCAGCCTCGTAAACCTCGACGGACGCCCATGGGGGACGAAAAGAAAGATGAGGGAGCAGGAGATCCTATCAAAATATTGCTCGAGGAGGCCCTCGAAAAACAAAGGAACGCAATGATGGATAACTTTGCTCAGATCCTTCAACGGTTGCCCACCGGCGGCGCATCTGCATCCAGTAGCCACTCTAGAGTTGCGACTCCTTTTAAGGTACAAGTAAATTTTGACATTCCCATATTTGAGGGTCAAATAGACGCAGATGCCGTAGATAGATGGTTGAATCTATTAGAAGGATATTTCTCTGTTCATGACTTTTCAGACCGGGAGAAAATTATTTTTGCACTCCTCAAAGCTACCCCCCATGTTAAGGACTGGTGGGAAACCTACTGTGAGAACAAGGACCAGACAGAACCCTCTCTGTTCTCGGCCGTACCAACTTGGAATTCTTTCCGAGACGCCATCAAGGAACAGTACTATCCCGTGGGGAGCTATGAGGACAAGTACATACAATGGACCACGCCGCGACAACAAAGGGATCAAGATGTGCATGAGCTGACGAATCTGTTCCATACCCTGCGCACAAAGTTGGGTATCAAAGATTCAGAGAAACATCTGGTGCTAAAGTATCGCAGCTGTCTGCACAAATACATTCAGGAGGAAATGGAGTTCCTTGACATCTCCTCGCTTGGTACGGCATACCGGTATGCCGCCAAGATTGAGCAGAAATTCAAGCAGAAGAAGCGAGACTTTGGATCTGCGAATCAAAAGCAAGGGAAAGGTGCTTCCAAACCGCAGAACAAAGGACCGAGCCAAGGCATGGCGCCTAAAGACAACTCATCGAAGCCACAAGAAAAGAACAGCACCGCAAAGCCAAAGAAGGACACGGGAAAGTGGTGTGAGTTCCATAAGACTCACAACACAAGTGAGTGTCGGGCCAAGCAGTCGCTAGTGGCCGAGATGAGGGCTTCTGAGTCAGATGCATACTCTAACTCCGAATCAGAACCTGAAAAGGGGAATGAAAAAGGGAAACATATTATTGATGCGGAGCCCAATGCCACTGTTGCCACTACAAAGGTCCAGAAGGAGGAACCGGAAGATCCATAGGAGGAGGAACGTCTCTTCCACTCCCAGATGTGGGTAAAGGGATCCCCTGTACAGTTCATTGTCGACAATGGGAGCCAAAAGAACCTCATTTCAGCAGACGCCGTGAAGCGGTTGGGCTTGCCGACCACAGCTCACTCACATCCATACACCATCGGGTGGCTTCACCAAGGACGAGATCTTCGCGTCAGCCAGCAGTGCCGCCTTCCCTATAGCATCAAGCCCTTCACGGATGAGGTATTATGTGATGTTGCTCCTATTGATGTTTCTGATGTATTATTAGGACAACCATACTTGTGAAAGCGTCATGCTGTGTATGAGTCTCGACCTCGTGCTGTTATTATTACTTTGGGAAATAAGTTGTACAGGATACCAGAGGTACCACCTCCTACGACTATCTCTTTGGTTACTGCAAAACAATGCAGTAAGCTCATTTCCCAAACCAGGAAATTCGTTTTCCTGATGATCCGCCCCCAGGGCAAGAAGAAGACTATGGCCACGACCTCCAGACAGGGCCCCTCTGCACGACAACAACAAATGGATAAGGTCGTGGAGGAGTACGGGGACATCTTCACCTCACCCACAGGGGTTCCTCTGCACTGCCAGGTCAAGCACCCGATTGATCTGACCCCGGGTGCGCCACTACCCAATGGACTGATCTATCGACGCTCTGTTCTGGAAAATGATGAAATCAAGAGGCAGATTCAGGAGCTGTTGCAGAAAGGTCACATCAGACCAAGTTCATCGCCCTGTGGAAGCCCGATCGTGTTGGTACAAAAGAAGGATGGGACGTGGAGACTCTGTATTGACTATCGGGCGCTGAACAAGATCACTGTCTGGAATAGGTACCCAATCCCACGGATTTATGACCTTCTGGACCAACTCCAAGGTGCAAAATATTTCAGTAAGATCGACCTGAAGTCTGGGTATCACCAGGTACCAATTGAACCCTCTGATGTGTGGAAGACTGCCTTCAAAGCCAAGGAAGGCCTTTTTGAATGGCTGGTCATGCCTTTCGGGTTGACGAATGCTCTCGCAACCTTCATGAGGATGATGGACGACATCTTGCGGCCATTCACCAACTCATTCGTAGTGGTGTACTTGGATGACATTCTGATCTTCAGCAAGACTTGGGAAGAGCACCTTCATCACATCAGACAAGTCCTCCAAACACTGCGGCAACACAAGTTGTGTGCCAATTTGGAGAAGTGCACGTTTGGCATGACCCAGGTTCAATATCTGGGATACATTATTGATGAAAAGGGGGTGCATGTGGATCCGGCCAAGATCCAAGTCATTCGGGATTGGCCAGCCCCGACTACTATAACAGAGCTTCGCAGTTTTCTGGGTCTTGCTAATTTCTACCGTAGATTCGTGTTGGGATTCTCTCATATCACTTGGCCCTTGAGTCAAGTCACCAAAGGAGGAGCGAGAGCAAAATTCTTTTGGTCGGAACCTCAACGGAAGGCGTTCAAAGAATTGAAAAATCGCCTCTGTTCTGCCCCAGTGCTCACCTTACCAGACTTGCAGCAGCCATTTGAGATCGAGACAGATGCCTCTGACTATGCTATTGGGGCAGTTCTTACTCAACGGGGACATCCAGTGGCATATCACAGTGAGACATTGTCTGAGACAGTTCGCAAGTATCCCACCTATGACAAAGAAATGTATTCCATTGTGCAAGCCTGTCGACAATGGAAGCATTACATTTTGGGGAAGGAAACAATCATCCACACGGACCACCGGCCCCTGCAGTTCATACAGACACAAGGGAAGTTGCAGAATGATCGCCATCAGAAGTGGTCCACATATCTGCAACAGTTTCATTTGAACATCAAGTACAAGAAGGGTAGCACCAATAATGTTGCAGACTGCCTCGGCCGACCACCGATCGTGGCGCTCACCACCGTGCTCAACTCTTGTGGGCACGAGACTTCTGATTGGCCGCTTCTCTATGAGAGTGACCCAGAATTCGGCCACACTTACAAGGCACTCTTGGGGGGCACACAAGTTCCAAATTTTCACCTCCAAGATGCACTTTTATGTCACCTGGGACACCTTTGTGTTCCTTCCAGCGAGCGTGCCAAGATGATATGGGAAGCACACTACAGTCGAGTCGCTGGGCATTTCGGGGTCGAGAAAACAGTAGCAATACTACAGAAGTATTTCTATTGGCCGAACCTTCGAAAGGATGTCGAAAAGCACATCAGATCCTGCACTGCTTGTGCCATTGCCAAACCGACCATCAAGAAGCAAGGCCTATATACTCCACTACCTACCCCTAGTCGACGGTGGGAATCCATCTCCATGGATTACATGTCGGGCCTGCCTTCTACTAAGAATGGAAATGACTGTGTTTTCGTGGTCGTTGACAGATTCTCGAAGATGGCCATCATGGCGGCCTGTAAGAAGAATATCATAGCAGAAGCCACTGCTAAACTCTTCTTTGAACGAGTGTGGGTGCACTTTGGGATCCCACAGTCTATCATATCAGATCGAGATAGCAGGTTCCTCGACACATTTTGGTCCAGCCTCTGGTCAATGTTGGA
Source organism: Pinus albicaulis (assembly GCA_034641835.2). NCBI lineage: Eukaryota > Viridiplantae > Streptophyta > Pinopsida > Pinales > Pinaceae > Pinus > Pinus albicaulis. The sequence goes on from CM076582.1 coordinate 1,293,291,482, forward strand.
CACAAAGCTCACCAAGTCCACAGCTTTCCATCCCCAAACAGATGGCCAGACAGAGGTCGTCAACAGAATGATTGTACACAACATTCTGCGCATGTACAACTCAAAGCATCCACGCACATGGGACGAGAGCCTCCCCTATGTACAACACAGTTATAACCGGGCTCTCCACAGTTCAATGGGCCATAGCCCCTTTCAGGTGGGCTTGGGATTCCAGCCACTATGTCCCATTGACATAGCCATGCCGTTTGCAGCTGCTCAGGCCGATTCAGCTCATGTCCAGTCTGAAGTTGACAAAGCAAGTAGCTTCATCGAGCGCATTCAACAAATCCGCCAACAGGTTCATGATATATTGGACAGAGCCAATGCCAAGTACAAGCAACGCCATGATCAACACCGGGTGCCACACAACTTCCAGGTGGGCGAAAAAGTATGGCTACATTTGCAGAAGGAGCGCCTCACTGGACCCCACCGCAAGCTTCGCCCGCTCCGATACGGGCCATACACCATCACCAAGGCTGTAGGGAACAATGCATTCGAGCGCAGTATTCCACCATTCCTTGGTCTGCACCCAGTCTTCAATGTGGATCGCCTTCGTCCTTACTTCCCACCTCTACTGGACACCTCAGACATTGCAGAACAACTCACACCAACAGAGTTAAACCCATACTGCATGGAACAGGCCACCACAGATTGTATCATGGACATGCAAATCAAGAACACTCGTCAACAGCAGATCCAACTGTATCGGGTTGTCAAAGCTGGCCAACTCCTGCACCAAGGAAAGTGGTTCACCAGTGACCAAGTTCAGCAGAAATTTCCTCATCTCATGGAGGAACTTAACGCAATGGGGACCATTGCTTCCTAAGGGGGGAGGAATGATCCACGTGGATATTGGTGGCCACCCGCCTATTCCACTTGGGCCCCCACCATTGTCTCTTTCAGTTTTTCAGTTTTGGCATAACTTACTATTTTTAGCAGTTTTTCGGGTCCTGAACTTCCGGAGCCGTTTTGAGGCCCTAAACGACGTTTTTTTGGTATGACATTTGTTGTGATTTTGATCATCAAAATCGTCACAAAAGTTGTATTCCTCGGATAGAGCTTTCTAATGATGTATCATGTGCGTCAAACGGAGATAGTATGCCAAAGTTACGTCCCTGGGAAGTTGAAACACCAATTTACCCAAACGGGGCCGATAGTTTTGGCGCTTCATCTCCTAGGGTTAGGTTTTTGGGATGTTGAGGGCTCTCCATTGTTTCTCAATAATAAATAGGCCCTCGAGCCTCATTGTAACTGAGTTCAGAGGTCTGTAGCCACCACATCTCTTCTCAGAGATTCGCTACCAACACCCTAGCTATTTTATTTCTATTATGTCTGTAAGCATCTTTTTGTTATTTGATATTAATGAAATGAAGTGTTATTTCCGCTGCATCTCTGTATTTATGGTTATGTGTTTATTCTGTTGCGTTCCTGCATAAATCCGGATCAGGGAATATTTTCTGATATGCTTAATGAATCTATGGAAATATTTATGGATGATTTTACCCCATATGGTGTGTCATTTGAGGATGCATTACAGAATTTTGAGAAAGTAATTAAACAATGTGTACAAGTTCACCTCTCCTTAAGTACCAAAAAATGTCATATGATGATGAGCGAAGGAGTATCACTTGGAAATTTTATTTCATCTCAAGGAATTCAGGTAGATCCATCCAAAACACAAGTCATTCAGAACCTTTCTATTCCTAGAACACAAACAGATGTGAGAATTTTCTTAGGACATGCACGATATTACAGGAGATTTATTAAAAAAAAATTCCAAAATAGCTTCTCCTTTGTTTGTGTTACTTATGGAAAATGTTGAATTCAAGTGGAATAATCTTTGCCAGGAAGAATCTGTTGAAATCAAGCATCATTTATCTACAACTCCTATTTTAAGGGGACCTGATTGGGCACTTCCCTTTCATATATCCTCTGACGATTCAGATAATACAATTGGAGCTCTCTTGAGACAAGACGAAAACCATATTCCTTATGCTATCTATTACGTTAGTAAGAATATGACTCCTGCTGAGCTTAATTACATAGTTACCGAAAAGGAATTTTTAGCAGTCATTTATGCTATTAATAAATTTCGACATTACATTACTGGTTACTCTACTTTTTTCCATACTGACCACTCGACTATTAAGTATTTAATGAAAAAATCTATCACAAATGCTCAAGTCACCAGATGGTTACTGTTATTACAAGAATTTGATATTACAATTATAGATCGACCAGGAAAATAAAATGTAGTTGCTGATTTTATTTCTCGGTTAAAAGCTGATGATAATACTCCAGTAGATGATTCCTTTCCTGATGAATATTTATTTGCAGTATCTGCTCACTCACCATGGTATGCAAACATTTCCAATTATCTAGTTGCAAGGAAGTTACCACCACACCTATCCCATCAAGAGAAAAGAAAAATTATTCAACAAAGTGCTCAGTATAGTTGGATAAGTGGGTGTCTTTTCTACAGAGGACTTGATCATGAAATCTGAAGATGCATTAGAGAAGATGAGGTTTATGATGTACTAAAAGCTTGTCATGATGGTCCTTGTGGAGGGCATTTTGCTGATAAGAGAATGGCACATAAAATTCTTAGGCTGGGTTATTATTGGCCCTCACTCTTTAGAGATGAAAAGAAATATGTTTGGGCTTGTGATAGCTGTTAGAGAATGGGTCAACCTATTCATAGAGATGAAATTCCATTAAATCCCCAGGTAATACTTGAACCATTTAAAAGATGGGCCTTAGACTTTATAGGACCCATTAATCCTCCATCCAACCAAAGAGTTTATATATTGGTCTGCATAGATTATATTACTAAATGGGTGGAGGCTAAATCACTCCTTAAAGCTAATGAATAAGTTGTCCTAGCTTTCCTATTTGAAGAGATCTTTGTTAGATTTAGAGTGCCGAGAGAGCTAGTTACAGATGGAGGACCTCCTTTCACTTCTCATTGTTTTAAAGCCACCCTTCAAAAATATCATATTCATCATAGAATTACTACACGATACCACCCCCAAGCCAATGGACAGGTGGAAAGTACAAACAAAGTAATAGAAGACATTCTAACAAAAACAATCAAGGAAAACCAGAAGGATTGGTCTCAAAGGCTCCCTGAAGCGCTATGGGCTTACAAAACTACATGGACAAATACTACAGGATTTCCCCCCTATGCATTGGTTTATGGTAAAAGTGTTGTTTTTCCTGTGGAATTTGAAATTAAAACCTTAAGGACTACTTTAGCTGTTAACCTTGATTTGAGTGATGCACAAACAACCAAGTTGTAGCAGCTTCACGAATTGGATGAAAAAATATTAGATGCCATTCATCAGACGACTATGATCCGACAACAGAGAGCAAAATGGCATGATAAAATCATCAAGCATAAGCAATTCCAAAAAGGTAATTGGGCTTTATTGTATGACTCTCGGTTTGAAAACTTTCAAGGGAAGCTACGTTCAAGATGGCTAGGACCTTACGAAATAGATATTGTTTTTCCGAATAGAATAGTAAGGCTCTTAAAAATTCATGACTCTAAAACAGCGTTATTAGTAAATGGTCATAAAATACGTTTGTACCAGTGCCCCATTTCCAAAGAAGATTTTAAGGCCACTTGCATGGCATATTCACATTATCTCTTTCTAGGGGAGCCTCCTGGCCCTCATTGCATTTATTTTTTCTGAATTGTATTTTTAGCATTAGAGTTAGATTTCTTAACTAATAATCCCTGTCAAGGGTTGGCATGTTACAATTGGTTATTTTGTAGATTCTTGATTCAGGAAAGTCTTACCAAGAAAGGACAATCTCACTACAGGCAGATCCAAGCTTCATTTTGTGAAGCATTGCTCCTCTTACTTCAACCCATTCATATTTCATTCCCCATGTTCTAGTTTTCTTTCAAAATTTCCATCATTCCTCCCCCCCATCATTTCTTTTCCCCTTTTCATGTCATTTTCCCCATCTTTCCCATTGCTGAAACAACACTCTTCAGCAATATTTTCCCCATCTTTCCCATTGTTGAAACAACACTCTTTAACAACATTTTCCCTATTTTTCCCATTGCTGAAGCACCACTCTTCAGCAACACTTTACCCATTTTTCCTGTTGCTGAAACACCATTTTTTTTCAAAGACATGACCATGCAGCATTTCCCGTCATGAAATCATCTTCTTCGGTTCTTTCATTCTCACTTCTCTTATTTCTCATGCTAATCTTTTCCTTTCACTACCTTCTCCTATGATTAAACAGACCTCTAATATAATCTCCCTCATGTTTCAAAAAGCTTCCAAAGTTTCTTCCATGACTATTGCCGATCTATTATGAGCAAGCACTATATCTTTCGAAGTACAAATTAAAGGTAAACATGAGGTATGTAAATTTTATATGTAAGTACAATTAAAATATGGTTGAATGAGAATATTTTGTTCATTATTACCACAATCCCTACACACTTAAAGTCATCATTTTAGCCACAGTTGGGGAGAAATATCGAAAGTTTATGCCATCATTTCACAACAAGTTGATTACCGTCGTTTTTCTTACCCATTACCTCGTCTCTTCACCGTCATTCCATGTTCTCATTCACAAAACTTACTCTGTTCGAGTGCGGTAACTTGGCTCTTTGACTGTGCATTTTACCAAAGATGATCAGCTATGGGAGGAACTGTTATTCGACATGAACCCGCCACAATAGCCCTGCTTGAATTATACCTAGAGGTATATCAGATTTTTCACCAGGCATGCTGGGTAGGTTATTTTAAGAGGCTTTAGGAATTTAATCCACAACAGATTCTTGAATTTGTAGGGAATATTAAGGAAGATAATTCTATTTTTCAAGGAGTTCGGATTCCAGTCTCAGAGGGTGACAGAGCACAGGTTTCGGGCCTTTCTTTCACTGGCATTTGATGGTTTAGTCGAAAACATATAATTCTTAATGCACAACAGGATTTTCTCCTGCCAAGAGAACAAGTTGAGCCTAAAGGCCGAGGTGTCCGACTCAACTCGTTGCCGCCTCCTTGGCCGAAAGTTGCAGAATTTGTCAAACATACCTTACCTGTGAAGGCCGATACCAGGTATTTTACCAATATTATTTTGTCTTGTTAAATCATTTACGACATGGTAGATTGGTGAATATTCCTTATTATTTACTTGGATGTCTTAGAAATATGTCGCATTATTGTAGACAGGTAAAATCCCCCCTCCTTTCCCTCACCCATCACCGTCTCTTCCATTTACTTATCCAAAAGGGTTTTGATCAACGAAATCATCCCCTAAAAAATCCACCCATAAACCCTTAGCAAGCTGCTGAAAATCCTCAGGAAATTGCTGAAAATCCCCATGAACAGCAACCACAAAACACCCCTGACCCTCCATAAATTCCACCTACAGAACTGATTGATCCAATTAACCCTCCTACCATACCAAGTCCATCCCACAATTTAGCATAATCATCTGATCCTACTATTCATATCCCTAGTGATGATTCTCAAGCACATAACCCCCCCCCCTCATCTACTCGCAAAAGGAAAAGGCAAACCACGACTACCTTTCTACCGAAAAGACGAACAAGGGCCTCAACCAAAGCAGCCACCACTTACGATTGCCCTCCCCCTCAGAAAAAACCCACTCATAAAAGAAAGAAGAAAACTACTACTTTCCCTGCCTTTTTACCTAGAAGATGAATGAGGGCCTCAACCGAAGCAGCCAGCATTGCCACTACCCTAGACTCTCAACCCATTATTCTAAAAGACCATACAACACCACAGTCCCAAATCCCAAAATATTTACCTGTCTCACCTAGTGGCATTGAAACACAAGAACCATATGCCCAGGGTACTACGAAATTATTTTATTCAGAACAAGTAGCTGTCACACAAGAACCAGCTACTCATTCAGTAGCTGTCACAAAAGAGCGAGATATAGCTATTACACAAGAACCAGCTACAGCTAAAACACAAGAACCAGCTACTGATGTAAAAGAACTAGATGCCCAGGATGCTGCACATCATGTAGCTGAAACACAAGAACCAACTACTGAGACTGTGACTGTTACATAAAGCCTAGTCACCCTGGCTTCCCTCTTACAAGAAAATGAGTTTCTAAGATTAGAACTGGAAGCCTACAAGAAAGAATTGGTAATGGCAAGGGAAGACTATGGAAAGGAGCTTAATTTGTATACCTTAGCTCATGCAGCATCCATGGCAGAGAAAAACATAGAAAATGACCAGTACAAAGAATACATGTGCAGCCAATGTGGGAATATTTATCATCAAGTGGGATATAAATTAGTTCAAATCCCAATGCCAGGAGCATCTACGTCTTCTACAGTCAAAGAGGAACACCCTAATGTTACACAAGAACCAGTAGGGCCTTCAAAAATTCCAGAAAAAGAAGCTAATTCGCAAGTACCCTGGCCTACTATAACTGTTAAATATGAAGTTCTTGTTTTTATTTCTACTTCAATTATACCTCAGCCTACCACTTGCAATGTTGAAACACAAACTAAACCATGGGATGAGAAAGAAATAATGAACAAGTGGAATAAAGAGTATGCCATTTCGCAAGACAAAATCTTGCAAGAGCACAAATTACTTTGGCAAAACCACATATATTCAAACTGGGAGGCTTTGGAGCAAATACTCCAACAATATTGCGCTCATAAGAAGCATAATAAAGAGCTAAAAATCAAAATTCTCTTGATGTGTGATTTGGTACAAAAATTATTGGCTGCCAAGAAACCATCTTTAAATTACTCTCTTTTCCTTACAGAACTTTCTTTTCCTTACATAATTCCTTGCATTCTTTCAGCTAAAAGCAATCAAATATGGAAGACCCCATGAGGTGTTTACATCCGAACAGTTTGTGCGAACTTTTGCAGAAGCCTCTACCAATGACCAACATTTACTCTGTGAATTATATCTTCATAATGAAGCCATTCCTGAAATAAGAAAGCTTAATTTTAACCCTCTTGTTGGCGACATCCAGATCCGGGCATTTGCCTCTTTCCTTGCCAACAATATTACATGGTAGACTGCTTTTCTAGTGGCCAGGCATAATGAAGATAACCGTCTCCTCTGGATACGACTAGAACCATAGAACCATGCCACCTTTGTTACAGAATATTATCAATTTCTGAAGAAACCAGGGATGACTCAACACATGCGGCAACTACAGGAAACACTATTCCAGGATTGTCAACACTTTATTAAGGCCAAAGAAACTGCTACCTTAAAAGAAAATAACATTTTTTGGCAACAATATTCTAAGTAAATGTAGGAGAAAAATCCTTTCAGTCCTACTAATATTGAAATATAATTCTATAAGGTACCCGACTACATTAAATGTGTCCACAATGTACTGAAAAGTGGATAGGGTATCACTTTCATTTTCCTATTATGTGGATGCCAACAGAGGAATATCATGCTCATCATAGGTTGGCCAAGAAGGATGAAGCAACATCCTAGAAAAGGCTGCAAAATGTGCAAGGGTTCAGAGCTTCAACAGACAGTACCTTCTATAGCTACTACATAAGTAACTTGCATGCCAAGAGCCAGTGTCTGGATTCTGATTCAGATTGAATTTGCCTGAGGACATGCAACCTTTTTAGTTGGGAGGGATGTTAGGACCCTGTAATGTACCTTTTTTCTCATACATTTTTCTATCATTCCATACTTTTCCAGTCCATATTTAAAGCCTATATTATCACTTTAATCTATTCTTCCAAAGGTATATAACGTTTCTTCTCTTTACTATATGTTTAACTTGTTATACATGTAATTTTACATTACTTTCATACTTAGCCATTAATCGGAAATATATAGTTGCTAAAACAGTTTGAAGGCTGCAGTTAATTCGTTGTTGCTGTCTGAAGACCGCGTTCCTGAAATAGTCAAAACAGTATGAAAATCTCGTTGCTGAAACAGACCGTGATTTGAGATGCTGAAACAGTATTTCAGGTACGACAACAACAAGAGAAGATAATTAAGGAAGCTGTTACACTGGCCGCAACAACTATACCTCAAAGCCAGCACCATCACAACCATTGTAACATCATTTTTTCTATGCAAGAAAAGAATATCCTATTCCAGCATAGAAGATCGGATCAGGTTAAGAATAGGATTTGTGTGATGTAATCAAATGTGTAATAGATTTCTCTTCTTTAAATAGAGGAGACATCAGCATTAGAGGGGATTTACGGATGGTTTAGCTGAAAGGGAATTACAGATAAGGAAAATGGATCATTTTGTAATATGTTACATTTGACAGATGAATACAAGTTTGTTCTAAGCATTTCTTCTTAATTCATTTTTCTAGTGAATCTTGTGAGAAGGAAAGGGCCCACATTCCTTACAATATTCACCCATTAATTTCCGTAGTTTGTTAATCTTTATTTTTATTCACGCCTTGTTAAAAATCTGTTTTCCTGAAATTATTTATGCATTATTGAAACTCTGTTATCTATTGTTGAAACTTTGTTTCCATTGATTGCTGCATTGTCTTCATATAATTCATTCCTAGGTAATCGTTGATTATTTCAATTGGTAATCTTGTTTACAGGATGATTTTGTGAAAGCGTGGTAGTCAGAAACAAGTGCTGAAGATTCCTACTTGGGGAATAGGGTCCTGTTCTCTTTTCTTCTACAGATTGGTTTCTTTTCCTAGATTGTTGTTTTCTTAATGTAATCTAGGATTATTCTAATAATTGTCTGCAATAGAAAGATTGCTTTTGCTATAATTAAAAGTATAACTTCAGTTTGTTTGAAGCAGGATGTGATAATTGTAATTTTTACTACAAATTTTCATTGCTTTTGAGATTGAGCATATACCGTGTGTGATTTCCTTTGAAATAAACAAACTTCCCTGGGTTGACAATTTATGTAGCACTTGATTATTTAAATTAATAATAAATTAAAGTGACCAACACATATTATCATTAAATGAAAGGATCATTTATGTACACCAGGAATCTATAATTGACCCTCAACATGGGTCACACGATTGTTCAAATTACGTTGACAACAATTCATCACATGTAATATAGATGGTATACATTACAAATTTCCACATAAAAAAAACAATGCAACTTAGGAAAAAAAAAATTAACTTTCATACGATAGCATTATCCTTTTTAAAAGGTGTCGTCTTACCAACCATCAATATTATAGAGAAATTATAGTCTCATTGAACACTAGGAAACAAAATCTGATTTTTTTTTCTTTACAATTAGCTTGCAGTCATGCAAGAGAGGGCCATTGGGGAATTTTGGGAAAACAATTTCCAATCATGAAATCTACAACCATTGTATCATTTTATCAAATAGTTTGCAATCATGCAATCTACAACCATTCAGTAATTATAAAAAACAATTAGCAAGCATGCAATGTATAGCCATTGAGGAATTTTAGCAACCAGTTTGCAAGCATGCAATATACAACCATTGAGACATTCTAACAAATAGTTAAATCACATGAAATAAATTGCCATAAATATGTCTAAACTATCAAAGAGATAGTAAAACTATAATTTACAAAATATCATGAATCATATTAATATCATCAATGGTAAAATTTCTGCAAAAAAAAACACAACCAACAATCCATGCAGGTAGCGTCAATCCAAAAAATCAACCAAATCATTGATCTGAGTTTAATATTTTTTTTTAGAATAAAAGTGGGGGTTCCATGGCCTTACAGTACAAATAACCCCTAATTTTAATTTAAATAACATCTAAAACTCCCAAGGATGGAATTATTTAAAACAAAAAAACTTTGGATCCCATTTACCACTTTTGTCAAGCACATGGAATGCAAACTTTCATATACAACTCTAATGAAGAAATAAAACCCACAATTATGCTACTATGAGTTGTTCGTTGACTCTAAGTTCTCTATATGAGTTCGAATTTACTCATTCCTTATATAGATTACAACATTCCATTGTTCTTTTTAGGGTTAACCACAACTTCTAAATTATTTGTTTATCACAAAAGCCATACATGCATTCATTCTTTATAAGCATTGCATTATGAATTTAGTCATGTTTTCCCCAATTTTTTTCTTATTCACCGTAATCATTATTGTAATAATATGTGTGGAAAGGTTGGTAATTAATTCACACTATAACCAGTGAGTGCTCAATATTTTTCATTGGTGCAATAGAGGTTTTATTTTCTTTTATCCACATCCATATTCAATTTTCATGAGAAAAATGTTTAAAGAAACATTATAAATTCTACTCTTTAATGTGGTCATTAATCAAAAATCATGCATCTCATGTTAATTATAGTTTACTAGAAGTTCAATTAAAATAATACTTGAGATGATGCCCACTAAAATCATACCTTTACTTCCTTTTTTTCTTAATTATTCTGAAAATGTACCAGTTTTGCAACCTTTTTCTCTCATACCATTTGTAACATACCCGCGTAACCTCGCAGGAAAATGCATGGAGTTAGGAATTTTTTTCAACATTACCAATGTGTAACCTTCCAACTTACTTTCTATACTTACTCTTTTACCATTAGAATAACCATCATCATTACCTAGAGAAATATTTAGTAAAATCATAGTGAGTTACATAACCATTAATTGTCCTTATTGTAGCATATTAACTTAAATTTCCTGCTATAACTGCATCAATTCCATGATAATTTAAAATAAATTATTAAATCACCTACTTGATAATATAATCATCACATCATGAAAAATATTAACATCATGAAAATGATACAATCAAAAATCACATCATTACACATCGATATACCCTGGAAACCCTGTAGGATGAAAACAAACAACCATTTAATTTTATTATTAAACGCTCGTGAGGGTTTTCACCCCCCACACAATGGCTATAAGGGAGTCCATCCCTTTACCATTGTCATAAAAATTACATAGAAAAATAATCTTAAATGGAACATAACTAGCTATAAGCTATTACAATAATCATCATATCATTTACCCATGAATCCTCAATATTTGTCTTTGTGGTTGAATTGTTTCCATCAGTGGGTCATCCTACAGTTCGAACTCCTAAACCTGCATAGAATAACAAATATTTAACTGCCACAATGTTCAACATGAAAGATTATTTTCTCAAGTCACTATCTTTTCCTGCCATTGTTGTCGTCAACACACTTGATATCATGATTAGATAAAATATTAATAAACCAATAATAAATCTTTATTTTTGAAACGTCAACAACTATTTGTATGCATGTATAAAACATAAATGGAATTTCATGAAATCCTTTCAGATGCATTAGTAAAAAATAAATAACTATCAAGCGTCATATTTCTAACAAACGCTAATAAAATATTTCTTGCACTTTCGTATTCTTTCCAAAGGAAATATAACATAGTAGATAATATTATTGGGCATGAAAATTCATACCAAAATTTCAAGATAAATATCCCAATGAAAAATTTCCTTTGTGCCTACTCTTATTTTTTATTTTCCAAAGGGAATTATGCAATCTATTCTATACTTATGCATGTGAATGCATGTTATTTTTCCAAAACATGATTTCCACACAAGAGCTATTCACAATGGATATTATGTATAAAAATTCCAACTCTATTTCAAACAAATTTAACATACTTGTTATAATTTTATGCATGCAACTAATTTTCCTCTCCAATAGAAAATAATAGAAAATAACATAGCTTGTTCTTCTTGCATGTAAAACATATATTTATTTTGAAACGAAAATAAATAAATATTGGATGGAAAAAGAAACACATTTCTTTTCCAAGGGATCAAATGCATACCATTTATTCTTTCATGCATGCAAAGAGTTATTTCCCTCTTATCTAAAAGATCTTCCCAGTAAATATGCATAATATTCTCCCAAAAGAAAGGTAATACCATAGCTAATCCCTTTAGGTGTGAAAATACATATTTTTCCAAAGGAATGCTAACACAATCAATATTATGTGATTTCATCTTCCTTTTCTCCATAAATCTAATACCAAAACTATACTTTTTCCATGCATGAAAGTGTATATGTTTCTCTAAATAATCTTGCATAATAAATCATGTGATTAATAGTTTTCCTTTCCAAGAATATAATACAATAATGCATAGAAGGATATATTTTTCTCTTCTATTCTTTTTGAAGAGTTCCAACACAATAAATGCTTCCTCACATACAAATATATATATTTATTTTCTAAGGAATTTAACACACTAATTATTCTTTTTTCGTAAATATAGCTAACTCATTAGCTATTATGCATGCAATACAAAATATTTTTTTTTATCATTTTATACATTAGAAATATTTGTAATATTTCCTCAAGAAATAACATGAATAACAAATCCTTCTCAAATAACACAACCAATTTCCTTTTATGAAAATCTTTTATGTGAAATACTTCCCACCAAAGTTATTTATAGATGTTTTCATCACTCAACCTCCTGATGCATGTAAAATCACATAATAAATTATAGTAGATCAAATATACTAGATATTATTCATGTGCACCTAATCACATACTCTTTTCAAGAGTCCAATATTTCTCTTTAAAATTTTTAATGTATATGCATCATGACAAAATACTTGGTAATATTGTAAATAAAATAAATTAATCCCTTTTCAAGAATTATCAACATGATTATTATGTCTATATGTACATAAACAATTATTCTTATCCGGTTGAAAAATCAAATGGAAGCACTCTCTTTTACTATGTTTATCGTGTTTTTAACATCAAGTTCGGACGTGATTTCCTACCATTTTCAAACGAATTTTCAAAAACAAAAAGAGGTTTTTGTTTCGAACAGTCTTATTATAAAAAACCTCTCTCATTTTTTCACAGGTGTCATGGTTTAGAAAATTCAAATGAATATTTGAAACCAATTTTTCCATATTTAAATATTATATAATTTCTTATTTTTGTCATCAATTTTGGACACGGTCTTCGAGACTTGGAAAAGGAATTTTTAAATTCTAAAAGAGGATTTCTACTGGACTGGAATAATATACAAAAACATCTTTTATTTTGTACACATATATCACGATTGGGGAGATATGAAGCTATATATGGACCCTATTTTCCAATAACCCATGCAATTCACAAAATTATTGAAAAACTTTTAAGAATTCAAAGCACATGAATTTTTATAAGAATCCAATGAAAAAAACACATAATCCTCTATGCACGAAATTCCATAGAGGTTTTCTCAAGAAATAATATTGATCCTTTATCCTACGAGTTTTTCCAAGAAAATAAATTCAATTATTATTTCATCATGCACCATATGCAACACAATAATTTTCAAAGAAAATAGTTACTTATGTTTTGATGCACGCTTGGAATCCCTTCTTCATATCTCTCTGCTGCATTCTCTATGTATTGTGTCATTCCTTCGTTTATTTTTCTCATAGGTTTACAATAAATATAATTAAGAAATTGAAATAACCTTTCTAAATCCCAAAACAATTCCATAAATCACCCATAAATCACTTCATAAATTAGTTTTTTCTTAAATCACAAAATGACTCCATAAAGAATCCACAAATCTCTCATGCTCTTGTTTTCAAGGTAGATTCTCTTTTTCCTTATGAACAAAATATCTCTTTTCCATGGATTTTCTAAAACTATTACTCATTATTTGTAAAACTCATAAAATATGACAATTTGGAAATATAATTTATTTAGATAGAAGAATATAAATTCTTCTAAATAAAAGAATTAAGAATTAATTCTTGTAATATTCTTATAATTAATAATTATAAGAATATTTTTCATGTAATATCAAGAGAGTAATTAATAATATTGAATTATTAAACAACACTCATTTTACGAGATTTTTTATGATGTCTTATGCAAGGGATATTACAGTTGGATACTTTTTTTTTGTGTTTCAATTTTTTTTACTAGAGGCTCATTAATTGTGACATTCTTAGCTGGCCTAACAGGGCCCTGTCTAGGCCTTAAATCATATATTATTCTAAAGTATCCAATAATATATTAATAGAATGCTTGATATTTAGAGACTTCGGAAGCCTCTTTGTCTTGGGTTGAAGATTGATCAGAAGAAACTATAACTAGGAAATTTCGTACATACATGTCACCTAAACAATTAATGTCATGGGTAGCTGATGGACCAGGTTATTAAGTTTCTTGATCATCAATTAATAAGTGAGGCTGTTGCATTTGGTAAGTGTCAAGTCTTTGTAGGAGATGAGGTTGAAAATCCCTCTTGAACTGGGTTTGAGCTCTATTAGTAGCTTTTTGGGTTACTCTAGGCTCAACTTCAATTTTAGACATTATATTAAAAGGATTTATTAACAAATAAGTAATTTCATCTATTTTATGATCCTCTTATTTACTCTGTTTGAATGAAGTACTTTATTCCCCAACTTTAGTATTTATTTCATCTTTCTCAGCCTTAACTTTATGTTTATTTGATGTAGAAATGTTTTCTTCTACCTCAATAGCATTGTTTGCATGTCCTGCAAAGAGATAGGCCTTCTTTCTCAAATCATGAAGAAGAAATTTCCATCAAATCCCTTTGAAAATATATTATTTGCTGAAACTACTCTTGTTTTATACTCAATTGGAATTTTGTTGTAAATTTTATTAAATATTTTAATTAATTCATAGATGGGCTCTCTAGGATTTATTTTTAAATCATCGAATTATGATAGGTAATAGTCTCGATCATTTATTACCCCCCATTTATTCTTAAAGATATTTGTTAATTTATTCCATGTTCTAATTGAATTGATTTGTAATTGTCTGAACCAGATTCTTACATTTCCTTCAATGGACTGATAAAAAATCCTCATATATACATCATCATGTTGGATATTCATGCTGTCAGGAAAATATAAGAAGGAAGATAAATTATCTTCAGCAGATGGGTCTGTATCTCCATTAAACATAGGAAGGTGTTTTAGATATCCATTTGGAAAATAATTCAGTTGACTAGGAATAATCAGTGCAATATAGCGAGCTTGAATGATAGCTCGAAAACCAGCCATTATGTTTGGTGAATGTGGTTAAGATGATGAAGAGATGGTAGTATGAGAAGATGATGAAAGACTAGTAGAAGAAGAAGATGATGAAGGTGTAGATGGTTCCCTTTGATGATACGGGAAGAACTGGTAGAGGCTCTAGGAAAAGGTTATTGGATCACTAACTTCTGCAGTTATGGAACAAATTCTCCTTCGCCCTCAAATATAGGATTAGTGTACACATAAATACTATCTTCTGGTTTTTCTGAAGAGGTTGGAAAATTCTGAATGACAGAAGAGAAAAAACCACATGGTTTTAATTTAGGTAATTTTACCCCTAATTCAGTTTCTGACATAGGATATTCTAAAATAGTTTCAAATATTTGATAAGAATATAATTGATAAAGAAGAACGGTTGACTGCAAATTAAATCCTTTAGAAAAAATATCTAAACCTTATTGGTGGAAGATATGATTATCCAAAAGGGATTGATGCAAGACTAAAAGGATCAACTTTTGAAACAACAGGTTGAAATGAGGGAGAAGCTAAAGATGAAGCTTCTAACCTACTCCTTAATGAGGAAATTCTCACCAGTATCTCTAGATCTTATAGTGTGGAATAGAGATGAATTTCTAAGTGAGTTCTTACATTCTTTGGTGAAGCCAAATTTATTAAGTGCAGTCGCTAGGTGAATAATTTTAACTAACTAACCCTTTATTCACCTTAAAGGGAAATATTAATCATTTTCCAAGGGAAAAATAATTCAAAATTTTTCCTTCCCCAGAAACAATGCCAATCTGATGTTGTACCTATGAGATAATTCTAGGTTAGGTAATTATGCGAGAGGATCTAAACTTTTTTTTTTTTAATTTTTGGATGACTAGTGTTTTAAGATTAGTTGAGTAGAAGTTTGACCTTAATTGAACTTAATATTGAGAAAGGGTTGATTCTTTACCTCTTGAAAATAATTTAGATATAAAAATGATTGTAAGGCAGAAGTGTAAGAGGTAGGGATGACCTAAATAATCAAACTGAATATTTATTTAATCATGAGGAAAGATGCAAGAAAAATATGTTTCGATCCCAACAAAATGCATCTAATTTCATGAAGAAGTGACTATTTATTAATGTAGAGGAGCTATTAGGACAAAAAGTCCAATAAATTAATATTTTTAATAATTTATAACTTCACAGGGGATTTAGGATAAGTGGACATTCATCTATATCATACCTTTATTTCTTCATAAAAATTAAACAGATGTAGGAAAAAACAAAATGAAATGAATAACTAAGAAGAACTCACAAGATGACAAGTTGTTTTGAAGCAAATATATAACCATTTCATTAATATAAAGCAACTTTAGACTAATAAAATTATGCTTTTAGAAGATCATCCCAAGGGTTCAACACATTAAAATTCGACTTTGCAAGTATTTATAAAATTTTATTACAAATATCAAGATTCAAATATCTAGATATGTTTTGAAAATATCAAGAATTGGTTTTACAAAAATAATGCAAAATTGTAGTGAAATAAAACTGTTGAAGTTTTTGGAACTATTTTGGAGTATTTTGGTGTTGATATAGCCTGATTTTGTTATCACTTTGTTGTTGATCCTTTCCAACTCATCAATCCCATAATTTACACAATTCTTCCTATATTTCATCATCTGGAATTGTGTATTTGAGTAATTTTCTGAATGTTTCATCTACCTCGACATATTTTAGAAAGTAGGCTTAACAAAAAATAAATGACTTATCTCATGCTTGATAAGTAAATCATAAGTGAGGCCTTACATAAAATATTGTTCAGTGAGTCTTCCCTTTATATTTGTAAAATATCGATTTATTTATAACAATCAAATAAATATTTTGTTGATATTCATTTAAGTTAATAAATTTATCTCCTATTCCTTATAACCTAGGCATCCCTTTTTGGTGTAACACAAAGAAATTCCTATGAAATTTTTATATTCCCGATTCCAAATTGTGCCACCTGTTTTCCAATTGCAACATCATATTTCTTTTAGTGAGAATCCTTCTCACTTCTAGAATAGTTTTGTCTTGTTTTTTATGTCAAATTATTCTAACTTATATTTAGATTTAGAATTTAGAATTGTTATAAGAGTTGTACCTTTACCTGGTTTCATAGCCAATTCGTTCTTCACATCTACTATTAATCATTTGGATCTTTTCACTAGTTCATCTTGTTAAAATATGATCTCAAGTGAAGGCCATATTTCAGTGATGGCCTCATTTATTTCTATCCAAATGTTTTATTTTGCTTGTGACATAGTATCAACAAAAATGGATTGACTTTCTAAGAATTGAATTCTTTGTGTGAGCTTATGAGTTTTCTGTAATTCTTCCAGATAGGAACTATTTCCCTTCAATTTCTTCTCTTGGAGACTAGTAAGTCGACCCTTCAAGTTTTTTATTTATTATTGTTATTGCTAAATATGTTGTTGGATCTGTGTTTTTTAATGTAGATGCACCTACTGAAGTGGATGTAGGTAGAACTATTGCTTCTAGAATTGTTGTTACTAGAATTATTGTTAAGGCAATCATTTTTTCTGGGCCCGCCTATTGCTCTTTTTCTTTCAAAAGTTTTTCAAGTTCCTTTTTTCGTAATTTCTATTTCTACATTTTTTTCAATTATTATTTTGAACATATCCTCCTTTTCTTTTTCTAGCTCTCATACTTCTTTATTTTGTGGATCTTTTGTTGTTGAGAGCTTAAGTTGCTTCCCTAAAGAAACTATGTCTGCATTTTTACTCTTACTAATTTCCTCTCCTGATTTCACATTAGTGGGATCATATCACAATTTTATCGCGTAATCTTCTAAGGATTTTATCTTTGTATCCTTCGCTAGTGAGGATATTTTCTATATTTTCAATTGAGATTGGATATTATTCACTAAGGCTTGAAGTCTATATTCTTCCATAGTTGAGTTTGTAAGAGTAAGTAATATCATTTCACGAGACTGTTTATGTAGATATATCTAGTCAATTGCATGAATTAAATATATATCAAAAGAAAAGACAGGTTTTATATAATCATTTGCAGTTCTAGGGTCAGTGAATTTTGGTCCTATGAAATCAATTTACATCTTTCCATTTTCTCTGTCAGAGGCTAAAAGTAGCCTCTGCTATGAATTTATTGTGTGCTTCCAAAACTAAGTGTAAGTGGAATATTTCAAAGCTTCATTCTTTTGCTTTTTTCCTTTGTAGACAGCAAATATGCTATGTTCCTTTTAATTTTGTTACATTTCCCATGTATGTGATGATGATGCATCTTGAGAAGCTGAAGGAGATCCAAAAATTGTTCCTTCTTATGTAGAATATGGTGGTACAAATGGACTTGTCAAAACAATTTGATGTTATTGTGTAGTATCCTCTGGATGTGATTCATCTATTTTATTTGTCTTTTGCCTCTTAATGTATATCTTGATTTTTTACCTGAGATCTCTGTGACCATAGTGGAAACACTTTTCCTTGGTATTTTTTCCTACTTTTCTTTAGGCACTATTCTTGGTGATTTTGTTACTAATATGGTATGCTCTTCTGCTTCCTATAAGGTTCTTTCCTCCCATTCATCCTGGTTCATATAATATTCTATTTCAGGTCTAGGAGTATGTGCATATCGAGTAGTGTTTTTCTCTACCCTCAACTTAGAAACTATGCCTAATCATCTATATGACCCAGTGAAGTTCAGATTGAAATTCATGAGTTTTAAAAATCCATCTACATCCTTTCCTATTGATATAAAATTAAAAATAAAAGGCCCTATTTGAGTTAATTTTGAATTTTTCTTTCTTATTTCCTGCTACAAAATGAAACTGGTCCATATTATTCATTTTCCTAATGTATTATAGAGAAAAAATTTGGATAAGGACAAACTTGAGAAATTTTTATGGTGGAACTCTCACCCATATACCCTAATATTTGTCTAATTTTGGTACAAATACCAATTTATTATTCTATTTTTTTCATTAAGATGTAGGATTCTCTTGATCTTTGTCCTAGTCCTTGATCGTTTTGCATCATTTTTTAACAAAATTAAAACCACATGTAGAAATTGATCCAAAAAGTCATCGAATGTGTATGCAGTGCTATTGTTTCTCACTAAGGATGTCCAATGGATTACTCACTATGGATTTCCTTGGTTTTTCATCTTTTGTGAATGAAAAGAGAATTTGTCTCACTGATAAAATAGAAACATAATTAAAGATAGGAGAGGGATTTACATTTGTTTTGAAAGTTGACACAAAACTAATTATAAGCTAATCAACTCTGTTGATCAGAATAATATCCTAACAAGCATATAAAAATAGATATAGTTTTTTTAGTCATCTCTCAAAACATTCATGATTGATAAGGTGGAAATTTTTTAGGCAATTGAACATTTTCCAGTAAGATGGTTTCAGAAATCCTGATTCTTTGGAGAAAAGAAATATTTTTGTAGATTTCCATAAGGGATAAATATTTTAATTAGTCAAAATGTTAAACATGACATTAAAACATTTCTATTATACACCTAAAATCAATCTAACTGATTAAAAGAAAAAAAAAAAAAAACTAACATTATAAAAAAATATAAAAAACTATTTACTTGTGATCTAATGGCCCAAAACATTTCAATCCTCAAACACTTGATCCAATGAATCAAACATGGACACATTGGCAGCTAGGAAAGTTGTTTTCAAATAAGAACGCCTTACAGAGAAATAACCACATGCCACCTAGTAGATGAGGATGAGGTAGTTACTAACTACCAACATAACTAGTAAAAATGTATTTTTTATTTTCTTGTCTTGTATTAGAATCATATAGTACTGAAATGAGGTGAAAAGTAGAGTGATAGAAATAAATAAAAGAAGATTAATTTCCTTGCACTCCATTAAGTTTGGAGGACACTTTCAAGAGAGAGAGTCAATGTTGTGTGGATCCTTATATCTCCAATATTATTTTCTAGAACAAAATGCCAAGTATTTACCTTCATTAACAAGTGTATTTAATATCTGTCATTTTATGAACTTTCTTATATTTGTAATTGATATGTAAATAAAATTTTTTTTGGAGTATACATGCAACACCAAAAAAAATTATAATTTTCTTCTTTTTTTCATTAGGTATGGTTTGTGTATATGTATATTAAAATTAGTGAATTTATGATATTGATCCACATATGTGCAAAACTTATATATATTTTTAATATGGATGTATTATATGAATAGATTAACAAACTTTACCATTGAATGCACATTCAATAATTAAAGTTGGAGTTTAGTATAAGTTCTATAAACAAATAAAAAAAACCAACATCTTCAAAATAGAATATCGAAAAGTTAAAGTAATGTATGCTAGAGTTTAGTATAAGTTCTATAAACAAATTAAAAAACAGAGCAACATCTTGAAAATAGAATATTGAAAAGTTAAAAGTAATGTATGCTAGTAGAATTGTTCTTTTCATGAGAAAGATTCTTGATATAACAATAAAATAATAACATAATTGAAAAATAAAACATATGGAAAAAGATATTCTATCGTAATAGAAAATAAGGACAATCTCAGCTATAGTTCTTGCGAGAATTTAATCCTTAAAGAATACGAAGAAATTTTCAAGAATAATAGAAAGTTTTATCAAGTGAAATTATGAGAAACTTCTTACACAAAGAGAGAGGTTGTAATAAAGAAGAGATCTAGATTTTATTTTTTAAAGTATAAACGGAGAACGAACAGTGGTAGAAATATTCTACAATGAATATCAAGGAATTTTTATTATATTATATGATTATTATTCCAGAATGAATAAGGGAAATCTCTATTATAATATTAGTATAAATACATTGATGAGAACATCCAAATAATAATAGATCTAAAGATTATATGAATTTATATTTAAAAACCAAAACTAAATATATAATACAAATTATGACACAGAAACTTAGTTAAAAAATTTACAGAAATAAAAATAACACATTTGAGTAGGTTTAATGTCGTGTAAGTTTAACAAGTTATAAATAAATAAATATACTTATGAATTTGTATATCTATAATTTGTGAGGATCAAATATTAAAGCTAAAGCTTTATTCTAGGTCTAAGTAAACCAAAATGTAGGATCTGGGGTTTTGACTAATAAACCCCAACTTGTAAATGACAAAGAAAGAATACAAACTATAAGAAATTGTATTTATTTCAGATAATATTAACTCTCCAGTCAAATCCACAAGTGCAAACCTCGAAAAAGAGAAATTTTAACAAAGGAAAATATTGAAATTATATAGTATGACTTCACACGTAAAATTGTACACAGTAACAAGGGTGAAGCTTGAAACCCTTGTCTAAATACCCATATATAATCTTGTGCAAAGAGATTATATATATAAAAATATATCGCCTAAAGAAAATGGACGAGGATAAATAAGATTAAACAAGGAGAGCTGCATAGCAGCAAGTCCTTGTCTTAAAAGGGGAGGCTTAAAAGGGGAGGCTTGCATGAAATATTTAGTATATGAAATGAACATATCTTATATAATTTAGTTTAGTTTATTAGTGTATTTTTGATTACATAAGTTAATTTAAAATTGTATAAGATTAAATATTGAAATTGCTATAGAAGGGAGAAATAAAAGAAAATGAATGAGGATAAATAAGATTAAACGAGGACAGCTACATAGCAGCAAGTCCCTAACTTAAAGGGTAGGCTTGCAAGATTAAATATTGAAATTGCAGGGAGAAATAAAAAAAATGGACGAGGATAAATAAGATTAAATAAGAACAGCTGCATAGCAGCAAGTTCCTGCCTTAAAGGGGAAGCTTGCATGAAATATTTAGTACATGAAATGAAAAGATTAAATATTGAAATTGCTATAGAAAGGAGAAATAAAAGAAATTCCATGAAGATAAATAAGATTAAACAAGGACAACTACATAGCAGCAAGTCCCTACCTTAAAGGAGAGGCTTGCATGAAATATTTAGTACATGAAATGAATATATTTTACATAATTTAGTTTAGCCTATTAGTGTATTTTTGATTATTTATATAAGTTAATTTAAAATTGTACAAGATTAAACATTGAAATTGCCATAGATGGGAGAAATGATTTTAATGAATTATATTTCTATTTATTTTTATTTAGAAAATAAAAGCACTAATAATATATCTTACATAATTCCCCTCGATCGGGGTGTACACTTGCCATCATGACAAGGGGAGGCGGCAACTTGGCAAGCGCTCCCGTAAATAACAATCAAGATCATTTAAATGACTTGTCAGACTAGCGAAGTGGAATGTGCGAGCGCCGGCAGAGGTTTGATGGCGCATGATGGCCAGGGTGTGTGTCAGACAACCAGAAAAGCAGGTGAAAACTTGGTAAGTTTATTAAATCCGCCCTTTCATTCTTGCATGCATTATCCCTTGCATGCGAAAGACTGGAGGAGGCAGCGAAGGCGAACTACAGCTCTGCAACCAGGATATAGCATGACTCTGTCCGGGTATGTTTTGACAATAACCTCAGTACTTCTGATGTTAAATGCAGCAGATATGGTCTACAGTGAAGATGATAGTTTAGGATTTCTGTCATTTCTGTCGTTTGTTAAATGTCTGGAACCAGAACTGAACCCGGTCCCTCCTTGTTTCCGCGACCCTTGTTACTCCCAAGTGCTGATGTTAAATGCGGCAGATGTGGGCTATAGTGAAGAGGATAGTTTAGATTTGCGATTGTTTCTGATGTTTCTGTCATTTGTTAACTGTCTGGAACCTAAATTGAAACCGGTCCCTCTTTCTTTCTGCGACCATTGTTACTCCCAACCACCTGAAGCAAGCTCTGTGCGAAGGTATGGGAGTAAAACCCTCAGTTTTCTGTGTAAACACTGTGATAGCCAGGTTCGTATAGGGCGACAAATCCTAATTACAAACCCCCTTCTATTCATTCCTGGTAGGAGCAAAGGTAATATGAAGAATCATAGCAATAACAGAAGGCTTGATTTCCTTAGTCATAGTCATGGTCTCAACTACCTAATTGTAGAGAACCTCAGCCATACAATGTTATTTTCTTATCCGGGCGTAGTAAATATAAATTCTATGACTGTCAATGTTTACCATATGAAGAGGAGGACAGAGTGGTTATGGTCACCCGCGCAGGAACTGAGCCAGCTTATCCATTTCTCGTTTTATCCTCAGGACATTCCCCACAGTCAAACCAACTATCCCAGTCGTAAAAAGTTGGCCGAATTTCCGTCTCAACTTAGGTCCCAGGGCACCGCGAGGTGCATGCTGTGTTTTAATACATTTTCTTATTTTGTTTACTTATGCATGCCAGTGTTAGTTCAAAATTCACACCCAGCAATGGGAAAGCGACACTACCGGGCATCGGATAAGGGAAAGCAACCTGCTCAGCCAGAACCTGTTCCAAAGAAAAGGGGGCGGAAAACGTATTTGGAACACCTGGAAACACTGGCAGTTAATTATGTCATGAGTAATCCCTCGGCAGCCAAAAATGATATTCGTGGTTGGGAACAAGAAATCCACCAGGAACCAGAGGATAGTGAGATAGAGGCAGAGATTCTGGATTTTATTACTGATCCAGGGCATACAAGGGGCAGGCTTACATTGTTTAATCAGACAGTCCATACATATTGGATTGTAAAATGTCTACTAGCAAAAGCAATCCAGAGTAATCACCCAGCTCAAGTAAAGATGAAAGAAATGCAACCAGACCATACACAGGCTCAACTCTTGGAGATTCAGGACAATCATCAGCATCTAAAGATCACTCAATACCAGACTGCAGACAGGGTTAGCAGATTAGATGAAAAAGTGGGACGTATGGAGAAAATCCTTCAGCAGATTCTTCAGCAACTTAACCAAGCAGAAATGCCAGGGACTAATGTCAAAGACCCTGCCCCAGTCTCCTCATCTAAGGATTAGAAGATGTCTGATTTGAGGGTTTTCTTGTTAATTTTGAACTTTTAAATACTGTTATGTTTGTAAATATTAAAGTAGAGAATCAGGTAGTGCAAGAAAGTCATAGACGCAAGAGACAATTTCAATTTTGGGATGCAAATCATGTTTTTAGAAGGCCAATAAACTTGGTTTCCCTCTTGGGCAGGTTGAGGCCAAGAATGACTTTATATTTTTTGTAACCTGTCTTAAAATATAAATAGAAATGGCATGGTCACACCGAATTTACAAAAAAAATATATATATCTTACATAATTTAGTTTAGCTTATTAGTGTATTCTTAATTATGTACTTAAGTTAATTTAAAATTGTACAAGATTAAATATTGAAATTGCTATAGATGGGAGAAATAATTTTGATGAATTATATTTCTATTTAATTTTATTTAGAAAATAAAAACACTAAATATTAGTGCTGATTATTTGACTATTTAGATAAGTTAATTTACACTTAATCTGAATTGAAAAAGATTAAATATTGAAACTGCTGTATAGAGGAGAAACATTTTCATGAATTATATCTCTATTTAGTTTTATTTAGAAAATAAAAACAACTATGTGTGATTGGCATATTATATATAGCAATATAAAATTACCAAAATAAACCAATGAGTAGAGGAGAGAAATATTTTGATGAATTATTTAGAAAATAAAAACACTGAACTATTAGTGTTGATTCTTTGATTATTTAGATAAGTTAATTTAAACTTAATCTGAATTGAAAAAGATTAAATATTGAAAAAGATTAAATATTGAAACTACTGTATAAAGGAGAAATATTTTCATGTATTATATTTCTATTTTTCTTTATTTAGAAAATAAAAATAGCTAAATGTGATTGGCATATTATATATAGCAATATAAAATTACCAAAATAAGCCAATGAGTAAAGGAGAAAAATATTTTGATGAATTATTTAGAAAATAAAAACACTAGACTATTAGTGTTGATTCTTTGATTATTTAGATAAGTTAATTTAAACTTAATCTGAATTATTAGTGTTGATTCTTTGATTATTTAGATTAGTTGATTTAAACTTAATCTGAATTGAACAAGATTAAAAACACGGAAGTGTGATTGACATATTATACATAGCAGTATTAATTTACCAAAATAAACCAATGAGTCATATTTGCATATTATAAATAGAAATATTAAATTACCAAAATAAACCAATAAGTCATATTAGTGTTGATTCAATGAGTCATATTTGCATATTATAGATAGCAATATTAAATTACCAAAATAAACCAATAAATTATATTAGTGTTGATTCTTTGATTGTTTATATAAGTTAATTTAAACTTAATTTGAGTTGAGCAAAATTAAATAATTAAATATTGAAGAGGGATGGAGAAATATTTTCATGAATTATATCTCTGTTTAGTTTTTTTTAGAAAATAAAAACAAAATTAAATATTGAAGAGGAAAGGAGAGATATTTTCATGAATTAATAGAAATCTTAAATTACCAAAATAAGCCAACAAGTCTTTTTGGGAGAGAATATGAATTTTATTTCTATATTTTTATTTGGAAAACAGAAGCAATATTAAATTACCAAAATAAAGAGTCCTTTTGGAGCGAATATGAATTTTATTTCTATATTTTTATGTGGAAAATTGAAGCAATATTAAATTACCAAAATAAAAAGTCATTTTGGGGAAATATGAATTTTATTTCTATAATTTTATAATTTTATTTAGAAAATAGAAACAACTAAGTAATAGTAAATTATCAAAATAAAGCAAGAAATCATATTAAGAGAACAATATTAAATTACCAAAATAAACCAAGGAATCATATTGGAAATATCTAATATAGTAGTATGCAATAACCGAGCACATATATTAAGCGAATATAATATAGCAATATGCAATAATCGAACACATACTAAAAGTGGCTAGAACAATTATCAAAAAGTCAAACCAAACACATATATTCTGTCAAAAAAAATATGAATTTAAATATCTTATGTTTTAGTTTTTAATTTAAATAAAAAATTATAATTTAATTAAATTATTGTTTTTTATTTTTGTTTTTAATTTAAATAAAACAATATAATTTAATTAAATTGTTTTAAAAAATTGTTTTTCTAAATTTTGTAAAAAAAATATTGAATTTAAATATCTTAACTTTTAGTTTTTAATTTAAATAAAACAATATAATTTAATTAAATTATTGTTTTTTATTTTTAACATGGCCTAAGCTCACTCCTCGCTCACTCCTCATAATAGAAAAAGGAAAATTAGATAATCTCCAATAAATAAAAATTATACAAAATAATTATACAATTAATTTATATAGGTAGTGGTTTTTTGGATTGAAATAATTGAAGAGGTGGTTGTATTGGAAGTCAAATGCCTAGAACGAATAAAAACTATACAGGTAGTGATTTTTAATTCCCTGCACTCCTTAAAATATCATTTCATTGTAGTTTTTTTATTTATCAAATGACCAACTGGCCACACAATTGAGTAGAGTAAGTTAATAAGCCAAATATAATTTGGAATGCACAAACTCAATTATATTTTCCATAATTCTCTCCAAATTCTGGAATTATGTGTTATGTACTGTAGAGTAAGTTAATAAGCCAAATTTAATGTAAAATATAAAAATTGTATTTATATTTTCCATAATTCTCTCCAAATTATGGAATTCTGTGTTATGTACTGTAGGCCTTCATGGTATGTTTCCAAAAAAAACTTTGAAACAAAAAAACCAAATTCTGAAATTATGTGTTATGTACTGTAGAGTAAGTTAATAAGCCAAATTTAATGTAAAATACACAATCTCAATTTATATTTTCGATAATTCTCCCCAAATTCTGGAATTCTATATTATGTACTGTAACCCGCACCTTCATGGTATGTTTCTAAAGTACCTTCCAAAAATACAAACAATAAAACACAATTAGTTTAAATTTTCCAATTCTCTCTGGACATAAGAAAATACTTTGGATTTATTTTGGTAGGTTGTAGTATCTTAGTATTGGTAGCTACTTGAGTGTTGGTCACTAATTTTCAGAGAATAGTAAATGATTTGCGGCATTAAACACATGCGGATATACTATAAATGATATAAGTATCCCTGCAAGAATTACACCAGCTGAAAAAGTTCTGTGTATTAGTACATTTGTACTTTGACCTCGATCTAATTCTAGGTTAAAATCTGGGCTTAAGGTTAACAAATTTTTATATATGCGTTTTTTACTTTTGTTATTCTATTACTTTTAGAATATCTATACATTGACTTTAACTAGAAGCCTTATTACATATTTTATGGATTGATTAAAAAGTGTTATTGATTTAATTTAATATCTAAATGCATATTTTCTCTTGGCTAAAAAAATAGACTCATTCAACTCACTCCTTTAGAGAAAACCTATAAGTAAACCTAGTTTTAAAAACAAATTTCTAACTGATTCAATCCTAAGACCTTTGAAATGACACTCTAGTGTAGTTCGCATTTTTTTGCGGGATGCCATTTTTTCATGGTCCTTGGTGAGTTTCCATTAGGTATTTACATCCAAATTTCATGGCATGTCATTCAACTATATTATAACTATATTTCATAATATTCTTTTATATTATAGTTATATTTCATAATATTCCTTTTTATACTTGGTGATTATCTATTGTGGTTTATGAGGGGTGGAAGGCTATTAATTTATAAGAAAAAAAGATGGAAAACAAATACGTTTTAAGCCATTGTTTAAAACAAAATTTAACATCATTTAAATTTTTAAATTTTTTTAAAACGATGGCCATGATATCCAAGAATTCCGAACAGGTAACCTTCACCAAAATTTTTGGAAACATCCAGCGACAAGACACATGATTCCAATTCTTGAAGTAGTTTGTCATCTTGCATCTTCATGCATGTGTGTCACTTGTTTTTATCAAAAGATCATGCTACAACATCTCTGTACTTTTCTATAAGTATAATAGTTTAGTGGGGTGAGAGGAATGAAGCTTTTATACCTACCTTCAATCAAGGTCTCGAGCATGCACATCTAACCTTCCTTATTTCAGTAGCAATCAGGACTAGAAACAGCTAGGAAACAACCATGTGTATGGCCCTCTGTATATGTCTATGCTCTCGGTTTCTTGTTTAAGCTTATCTGGATAATAGATTAGAAGCACTCGTGACCCATTTGTATCTCTTTAATGGGCTTGATCAGCGAACTAAGTAAATTGTTTTTTGGAAATTTTCATTGTGAAATGCCCTGGGCACCAGTCAGACAGTTAAGTGTGAGATGCTTGCAATGAATGTTGGAGAAACCGTTCGTTAGTTGGAGAAACCGTCCATTCAATTAGATCATTCGGGCCAGTTAACTCGTTGTCTTCTGCATTTGGCAGATGATGGATCTTCATAGTGTCCCCCTCTTACTCTTCTCGACATTTTTCATGATGAAAATGTGCTTAAACAACTTGTATGTGACAGCAACAACAAATTTTTACTGGTGAGTTTTTATTTTGATTTTTCTCGCATATACTTAGAGTTTGAAGGCTTGATTGCTAAAGTATTTCTGAAAATGTTTCATTCTGGGCGGAATATTTATTGTTGCACAATGTATTTCTGAAAATGTTTCATTCTCCACATAATATCTGTTGTTACACAATGTAAACATTCACGAAAATAATACTTATACATACATCCACAAGTTAGCTATAAAATTCATTTTTCTTATTTTAAATTAAAAATAAAAACTAGAGATGAAAAATGAGTTTTCACCTAAATTTTATGAAATATCTATTTCTCTCGAAAATAGATGTGATTTTGTGTACTCGGGATTTTGTGTTCGAACACAAAGGAATATGTGGTTTAGTAGAAGATTTTA
The DNA here is from genome assembly GCA_034641835.2 of Pinus albicaulis. Taxonomy (NCBI): domain Eukaryota; kingdom Viridiplantae; phylum Streptophyta; class Pinopsida; order Pinales; family Pinaceae; genus Pinus; species Pinus albicaulis. The sequence goes on from CM076582.1 coordinate 1,293,320,297, forward strand.
TTACTTCTTGGAAACTATTGTACTTTTTTCACTTATTATTTCTTGGAAATCAACTGAGTGATTTTGTATCAATCTCGTTCAAATAAATAAAACTAAACCATTGATTTTGTACCAGTCTCAATGAAATAAATAAAACTAATAAAACTAAACCATTGATTTTGTACAGTCTCATTGAAATAAGAAATAAATAAAACTATGAAATAAATAAAATTGAACTGTCTCACTCAAATAAGAAATAAATAAAACTGTGGAGTGATTTTATACCAGTCTCACTGCAATAAATAAAACTTGATGAAAACTAAACCACTGATTTTGTACGAGTCTCAGTAAAATAAATAAAACTAAACGATTAGATTAATAGTATATTATAACCAAGGTGTTGTAAACTGAGCTGCTCTTATATTGCTTTACTTTTGAAGGCACCACCTGTGTTCGCTTCCTGTGTTCACTTCAACTGGCAAACATCTTAAGAAACTGAAAGGTGTTATAAACTTAGCTCCTCTTATATTGCTTTAATTTTGTAGGCACCGCCTCTGTTCACCTCAACTGGCGGACAACTTAAGAACCTAAAAAGAATATGCCTGTAGCTTATGGTGAACCTAGTAAAGTGTAACTTATGATGATCGTGACTTCTTGTTCTCCAAGAATTCTAAGAATTTTGTTTTGCAGAGATTTATTTTTTTCAAGAATTACAGAGAATTTATGTTGCTGCATAAACTAATTTGGAGAGATTGGAGAGATTTGTATAGAAGAAAAGAAAAAACAAAAATAACATGTTCCCATATTATTATGCCGGTATTATGTCATGTGTAGAAAAGGGGCAAGAGTCGCTATGCCGCATGTAGCAACAGTATTATGCCGTGTGTAGCAAAGCATCAAAAGTCATTATGCCCAGTGTAGCAAAGGGTCAGGAAATAGTGGTGATAAGACCATAGCAAGACTCGTTACCGAGATCGTGGCAAGACACAAGGAAGACACACGGAGCCACGAGGAAGCATTTAATTTAAAGTAAATAAGCATTTCATTTAAAGTAAATAATGCTAGAGAAATCTTAGCATTACTCAATCATGTGAGAAAGACTTATTAATACTGTGCATATTTCATATTTTAACTCTAAGTCCTGAAGCTCTTGACGTCGGTAAGAGGCCAAATAAGACCTCCAAATGTCTGATTAGATATTAAGAAACTTTGTCCCTATTTAATACACCAAAAAAAAATTATTACATGCAAGCCAAATTTTAGGTTTAATCATATATTTGTTTATATACCGACTCACTTTTTAAGGAATATCGATTACAAGAGACGTTGCCGGCCCTTTGGACAGAGACTAATAAGAATATAATGCTTACGAGTCTGCGGTAACATGGATAAAAACTAACTAAAGCGAAAAAAAACCTAAAATTATTAGTATATTAAAGAAAGATAAACATAAGAATGTAAATTAAATTCATACCTATAACACGCCAAATCCAACCATTTGGAATCATATCACATTTCTACTCAAAGAGATATAATAAGGTCTAGAGAGAGTGTAGGATTACAATTATTTGGTATCCATAGAGAATGGTAGAGTTAAGATGGGTAGCACAGAAAAGCAGCGGTCTCTCAGCGAACCCAACTCGAAAAAATCATAAACGAGCTGTCAAAAACAAGGTCCTTAAAATGAAAACAATACCATAATGTAGACCGATGATAACCCAAAACCTCATCGCAACTGTTGATTCAAAGGTTCACAAATTTCAGTGTTACTCCACACGAAGGTCGGCGGAACACTCATCGTAGATATTGTGCCACTAATATAAAAGGAGAACATGTCAGTTGTTCCTTTGATTTCCACCTCAAATGTATAGCAAGGTTAAATATATATGTGTCCATAAGCACGAATCCAATAGTTTAATGTACAGCATGCAAAGAATTATATACAAGTTGAAATCGATGTGATTTTGTATGTGAGGGTAGGGAATTTATAAAATGAATTAAAAGGTCCGTCAGGTGTTCAGACTTCCACTGAGCATTTGAAAGTATAAATACCATATGTATGGACACATTTAATACGCAAAAGACCCAGAAGTCTAGGAAGATAGTAGTGACATCCTTTGGAAATAAAGCCTAGGAGAAAATGTAAAGGAGAATGGGGTGAAACCCATAATGTCTTGTCATATATATATATATATCTATAATGCTTAATAAATCAATGTGGGAACATTCTTGGAATATATTTATATTGAATTGGGCATTAGAATAATTCTAGTAAGGAATTTAAGAGAAATATAAGTCTAATTAAATACATTTACATTCATAATAAAGACATATTAAGATGGATCTGTTTTCCTCTAAGATAATTATAGGTTAATTAATTATGCGAGAGCATCTAATATATTTTGTTTTTTTTGGAGTTTTTGATCAAGGTGTTTTTGGATGACCAATGCTATGAGAAAATAACACGTAGATGTTTAAAAATTCTAATAATATTGAGTATTAAGAAAGGGTTGTTCTTTTACTTCAAAATAGTGATTTGATTTTGTATATGTGAAAGACAGAAATGTTGGAAATACTAAGAGAGGGGTGAATCAATATTTTTTTTCAATTGTTATTATAACCAGTTAGATTCTACACAAAAATCAGAGAAGTGAATAATTTTATTATAGAATGAAGGATAATGATCCTTTTTAAATGAATGAGTACAATGATTGCCAAGCACCAACTTGGACTTAATGAGGCTCTGACCTCTAGGGATTCGACCCTATCTTCACCAAGGCACCAGCCTTGAGTTTAGGAGCCCCTACTCCAAGGACACCAATCCTTTCTTTGCTTCTTCACTGGACTGTTAGTTCAAAGATGTTTTACCAGCCTGCATCACTAATTATGCGTCATACTGCACCATTTATTTAGCACCACACTTCTCCATTAATTCTGTCCCACTGTTCTTGCAACACACTCCACTTATTATTCTATTCCACAACAGCACTTCACCAACTATATTAAGGAGTCAAAACTTAAGTGTTGAAACCTTAGTTCATAGCCCTGGCTAGAGTGACACTAAGGTTTAGCAAGCTTCAAACCAGTGTACTGCATTTATCATAGTCAATGAATGCACTATGTGAAATAATAATCCAAGTTAGGTGTGCACATCACTTCCTCCACTTCTTTCTGAGTTCTGAGCTTTAGTTAAACCAAGAATACATTGATTTGAGGCAGAGGACAGAGAATCCGAGGACTGTTGTCAAGATGTTATTATTCAAGAGCCTTGTCACTGAAATCTGATCACTGTGAAAAGGTCCAAGCCTAGTCAAGGAATCAAAGTTAGAAGAAGGATCTGAGTTAATACATTTCAGTTATAGAAATCTACCGAGATGAATACCTCAATTTAAAGTTGAGGCATATGTTGTTCCACATATCCACAGTTTTATTCTCCAACAGAAATCTGAGATGTCATAGCTTCCAAAAACTATTGTTTTATCCACAGGTCTGAGTCTCCTATTTACCACAGCTTCTATGTTTAAAGTATAAGCCCAACAAAATATCCACAGACTCCTTTTCTTCTTTGTTCATGAGTTGTGAACAATACCTTTTCATTTTCTATGATGATGACCGTAGTGATGGTCCAAAAGTGAAGTTCGAATCATGAATATATATGGTGATTTTGTTTAAACGAACGTCAATAGTCATGTCCCTAAGGCAGACTGACTTTAAAAACAAGTCGGCTCAAAAGGAAAATAATTATTCTACAACTTCAAAAAATCATATCTTTCAAACCACAGGGAGTTTTGGGGCATATGAGGACTCGTTGGAAAGAGGAAGGAGTCTTCTTCAAGATGGATAATGGATCACTTTGATATCTTTCATTAAATGTACCCAACAAACCATTTTTCTTGATGGTTGTCCTTGTATTCCTGTGCATAAAAATTTATGGACAGTGAGCCTTTATTTTCTTAAATATTTTTCCCTAGTATTTCTTGTGCATGGGAGGATAGTAGCTTGAACAGAGCTACTATGGATATCTTCATCCAAAAATCATTAATGATATTTCCATCAATGCAAATTATTGACCAACAATCTCCCCCTTTGTCATTGATGGAAATATTCTAGCATTTTCTCCCCCATTGACATCAATGGGAAATGGGGTGCCTACGTATTCCACCTGTCATGCTGCTCCCCCTAACATACTGTACCCCTGACATGCTGCTTGATTTAATGTGATTCAAGAGCAATGACGCCCATCTTTTGGCGAAGATACTCAAATGCTTCTCGTGGAAGGGGTTTTGTAAAGATATCCACAATTTTCTCTTTTGTATTGACATATTACAACGTGATATTGTGTTCAGCAACTTGTTCACAGCGAAAGTGGTATTTGATTGGTATATGTTTGGTTCTTGAGTGCATCACCAGATTCTTTGAAAGAATGATGGTGCTTGTATTGTCACAAAAAATAGTAATTGGTTGCTTAGTTTCTATGTTGACATCCTTCAAGGCTTCCTTCATCCATAGAATTTGTGTACAACAATCAGCAGTAGCTATATATTCGGCTTTAGCTGTAGAAAGGGATGTAGATGATTTCTTTTTGTTGAGCCAAGATACAAGACAATCTACCATAAAGAATGAATTTCCACTGGTGCTTTTTTTATCATCCATGCTTCTAGCCCAATCAACATCAGAATAAGCTGTTACAATAAGAGTTAAACTCTTAGGATACCAAAGACCGAAATCAGTCATTCCTTTTAGATATCTGAGAATTCTTTTCACAGCTGCTAGATGAGATTGTTTAGGACTTGATTGAAATCTTGCTACCATTCCTACTGCTTGAATAATATCTGGTCTTGTAGCAGTTAAGTATAGGAGAGCTCCAATTATTGACCTGTAAAGAGTTGCATCTATTTGGGGCGTATCATCGTATTTTCTTAATTTAACATCTGTGGTCATTGGTGTGCTCATAGGAGCACAATATTCAATCCCATATATTTTAAGCATGTCTTTAAGATATTTTTCTTGAGATATAAACATGCCTGTAGAGGTTTGAGATATTTGTAGCCCAAGAAAGTAAGACAACTCACCAATCACTGACATCTCGAATTTTTTGGACATATTTAGAGCAAATTCATGGCTCATTTCTTCAACATTGCTAGAAAATATTAGATCATCAACGTAAACAGGAGTGATCAGAAGTTTTTCTTTCTCCATATTCATGTAGATATTTCTACCTGCCACTCCCTTTTTGAAACCTTCTTATTGCAGATAGTGATCCAAATTTTCATACCATGCTCTAGGGGCTTGTTTTAATCCATACAAGGCCTTTTATAGTTTGCATACAAGGTATTTTCCTTCAACAAGATCAAATCCTTATGGTTACTCCATGTAAACTTCCTCCTTGAGATCTCCATTAAGGAATGCTAATTTTACATCCATTTGATAAACCTTGAATCCTTTTGAGAAAATAAATGCTAAAAACATTCTTATGGCTTCCATTCGAGCTACTAGTGAAAAGGTTTCTTTGAAGTAAATTCCTTCGATTTGTGAGTATCTTTTGCAAACAATTCTGGCTTTATTTCTGATGATTTGTCCATCTTCATTCATATTGTTTTTGAATATCCATTTTGTTCCAATTATATTTTTATCTTTTGGGCGAGGTAATAGTTCCCAAGTCTCATTTTTTTTCGATTTGAGACATTTCTTCTTCCATGGCCTTTATCCAATGAGGATATTTTCTTGCTTGAGAAAATTTTTCAAGTTCTCTTAAAGATAATAGAGCCACATCATCTTTTCTAGGGGTGCTTCTGATCCTTCTTCGAGTTTGGATTCCTTCATCTATATTTTCGATGACCTGTTCTTTTGGATGATATCTTTGAACAAACTTGATCTTGGAGGGTGTTTGTGAAGATTCATTTTGAGGTTCACTTTGAGGTTCTTCATTCTCCTCTTCTTTTTCAGGTTCTTTTTCTTCAATTTGTTCAAAGAAAGGCTAAACTTCATGATCTTCAATTCCTTTTTCTGGAAGGCCTTCATTAATATTTACATCAATGCTTTCCACTATTGTTCGTAGACGATAGTTGTAACATTTTTAAGCTTTGCTCCTAGTGGAGTATCTAGGAAATTTTCCTTCGTCAACTCTAGAACCAAATTGACCTGGTGAGTCATCATTTATGTTTATGAAACATTTGCTTCCAAAAACCCTGAAATATTTTACTGAAGCAGGTCTTCCTTTCCATAATTCATAAGGAGTCTTTTCATTATTTGGTCTTATTTGAGTTTGATTTAAGGTATAAATTGCGGTGCCAACTACTTCTCTCAAAAATTTTGGTTGCAAATCGGCTGCTAGTAGCATTTTCCTTGCCATTTCTTGAATGGTTCGGTTCCTTCTTTCAACTACTCCATTTTGCTGGGGTGTCCTAGTAGTAGAGAGTTCTATTTTGATTCCATGTTCTTTACAGAATTCATCAAACTTTTTTGAGGTGAATTCTCCTCCTCTATCCATTCTAAGACATTTAATCTTGGAATCTTTCTCATTCTCAATGAGAGCGTTAAGATTTTTAAAGCATTCAAATGCTTCGGATTTATATTTTATGAAATATATCCACATCATTCTAGTATAGTCATCAACAAATAGAGCAAAGTACCTTTCACCCTGAAGAGCTAGAGTTCTAGTTGGCCCACACAAATCTGCATGAATGATTTCCAAAGGTTTTGTTGATGAGAACTCCTTAGTTTTGTGGCTAGTTCTGATTTGATTTCCATGTTGGCATGGGCCACATACAACTTTATTTGGTTTGCACATTTTTGGAATATCCCTTACTACATTAATTTTGCTGATGTTGACTAGGTTATCAAAACTTGTATGCCCTAATCGCTTGTGCCATGACCAAATCTCATCTGTTTGACTTAAGTAACATTTATTTTCTTCGATTATACTGAGTATGTAAACATTATTTGGTGTTCTTACTCCTTTCGCCGCAAGTTCTCCCGAGGATGAGTCTCTTATTTCATAGTTTTTTGTACTAAAGACAACATTATGTCCTTAGTCACAAATTTGGATAAAACTTAAGGGATTGTGTTTGAGCCCTTCTACCAGAAAGGTATTTTGAGCCTTTCCTAGTCCATTGAAAAGGGTAGAAGTTCCTTTTCTAGTGATTTTAGCAAATCCACTTCCAAAAGATACATTTCCATTTTTCTTGTTCAATGAGATAAACTTATTTTGGTCACCTGTCATATGTCTTGAGAATCCACTATCCATGAACCAATGATTTTCTTCACTATGAGCACATAGAGCTAGGCCACATTTATCAGTTTTTAGATTTATGTTTTTAGCTTTCTTCCTTTTGAGAGGACAATTTTTTTCATTATGATCATAATTATCACATAATGAGCAAGACGGATCAAACTTAACCAAGGGATCAAAACAATTGTAAGTTTTGATTTGTCCTTGCTCTTTAGGACCATGTAGTTAGTTTGTTTGATTTTTCAATCTTAGTGCTTCATTCTTATGAGCCTTGCAATGTTTAGCTTGATGCCCAAAGTTTTTACAATTGCAACAATGAACTAGAAAAATAGTTTGATACCTGTTGTAGTATCCATATCTTGAACCAACATTCTTCCTTGGAGTTGCTCTTTCTTCAATTCTTGGTTTCGATATGGGACTTTGTTCCTGACGAGATGACTTTTCTTCTTTAGGATGGTGAGAGAGTACATCAACATAACTTCTAGCATTATTCTTTGTACTTGATGATTCTCCTTTGAAACCAATTCCAGACTTTTCATGTTGAGGTTTTTGAGTATTAAGAATGTTTTCTAGAGCTAGAGAGCTTTGCCAACTCCTTTTGACTTGCTCTGATTCCTTCCTTAGAGATACTATTTCAGCTTCATGTTTTTCATAGATATCATCCTTCTCTTTTAGCTTAATGTTAAAAAAGTCTTCCCTTCTTTTTTCTTCCTCTCTTTCTATTTTGAGAGAAATTATATTCTTTTGTAGATTCTCATTTTATTCAATGGAATTCATCATAAAACTATCCATGTTTCTTTCATCTTCTATTCCTGAGTCATCATCATTTGTGAATGCCATGAATAACGTTTCTTTGCTTCCAACATAATCAGTTTTCTCATCTGATTCATCATCTCTTTCTTTGTTATGACACATATTTCTGGTTGATTTCTTTTTTATGACTACAAATTCATCTTCACCAGACTCATCTTGTTTGGAGAAGAAGTTCTTTTGATTAAACCCTTTGTTTTTGTACAACATCCTTTTAGAGTCATTTTCATCATCACTATCATCTTTATGGGGACATTTTGTAGCGTAATGACCTATTCTTCCACAATTGAAAGAAATAAGAGGGTACTTACCTTTTAGCTTGGATCCCATTTTTAGTCTTCGTACAAATGTAGCTAATCAATTTTTAGTATCAGATTCATCGCTGTTGTAATTCCATCATTTTCCTTCTTTTGTAGATCTTGAGGCTTTGAAGGCTGCTTCTTTGAAATTTGGACTCCCTTTCCTCATCTCATATGTAATGATAATTCCATGGAGTTCATCCATCTTGAGATTATCTAGATCCTTCATTTCTTCTATGGCACTTACTTTGGAGTCAAATCTGCTGGGAAGCGATCTCATGATTTTTTGAACTATGGTGCTTTCTTCAATATTTTCTCCTAGTCCTCTAATAGAGTTAACCACTTTAGCTACTCGAAGGAAATATGATGCAATATCTTCTTCATTATCAATTTTCAGACTCTCAAGTTGTATTCTATATGTTTGAAGCTTTTCCTTCTTTGCTTTGGAGTTGTCATCATATAGAGAAACCAACTTATCCCATCTTTGGTTGAGTCACAGTTCATGACTTTCATAAATTAGGAATCGGTAATTCCACTAGTGATGGAATTTAAAGCTTTGGAATTAGCAATGTAGGTTGTACTTTCATCTTGATCAGTTGGAAGATTAGCGGGAGCTTTGTACCCATCTAGAACATAGTGCCATAATTTAGGACTAAGAGACATTAGAGAGTAGGAAATCCTCTTTTTCCAAAAACCAAAATTTGTTCCATCAAAGATAGGTAGCTTCCCTGTTGCTTCCATGTTCTTCATTATGCCCGAGAATCCTTCTTCCAACTGTTAGAATGATATTGAAGAAGCCTAGCTCTCATACCAATTTTTGCAAATACTGAGAGTGGGGTGAATCAGTATTTATTTTCAATTGTTATTATAACCAATTAGATTCTACACAAAAATTAGAGAAGTGAATAATTTTATTATAGAAGGATAATTATCCTTTTTAAATGAATGAGTACAATTATTTCCAAGCACCGACTTGGACTTAATGAGGCTCCGACCTCTAAGGCTTCAACCCTATCTTCACCAAGGCACCAACCTTGAGTTTAGGAGCTCCTACTCCAAGGACACCAATCCTTTCTTTTCTTCTTCACTGGACTATCAGTTCAAAGATTTTTTACCAGTATACATCACCAATTCTACACCATAATGCACCATTTATTTAGCACCATACTTCTCCTTTAATTATGTCCCACTGTTCTTGCAACACACTGCACTTATTATTCTTTTCCACACTAGCACTTCACCAACTCTATTAAGGAGTCAAAACATCAGTGTTGCAACCTTAATTCATAGCCCTGGCTGGAGTGACACCAAGGTTTAGCAAGCTTCAAGCCACTGTACTACATTTATCATAGTCAATGAATGCACTGTGTGAAATAATAATCCAAGTTACGTGTGTACATCACTGCCTCCACTTCTTTATGAGTTCTGAGCTTTAGTTCAACCAAGAATACATTTATCTGACGCATAGGTTAGAGAATCCAAGGACTGTTGTCAAAATGTTATTATTCAAGAGCCTTGTCACTGAAATTTGATCACTCTGAAAAGGTCCGAGCGTAGTCAAGGAATCACAGTTAGAAGAAGGATTTGAGTTAATACATTTAAGTTATAGAAATAGACCAATATGAATACCTTAATTTACAGTTGATGCGTTTGTTGTTCCATAGATCTGCAGTTTTGTTCTCCAACAGAAATCTGAGATGTCAAAGCTTCCAAAAAATGTTGTTTTATCCATACACCTGAGTCTCCTGTTTACCACAGCTTCTGCATTTAAATTATAAGCCCAAAAAAATATCCACAAACTCCTTTTCTTCTTTTTTCACAAGCTATGAACAATACCTTTTCATTTTCTATGATGATGACCGTAGTGATGGTCCAAAAGTGAAGCTCGAATCATGGATATATATGGTGATTTTTTTTAATCGAACGTCAACAGTCATGTCCCTAAGGTAGACCGACTTTAAGAACAAGTCGGCTGAAAAAGAAAATAATTATTTTGCAACATCAAAAAATCATATCTTTCAAACCATAGGGAGCTTTGGGGCATATGAGGACTCGTTGGAAAGAGGAAGGAGTCTTCTTCAAGATGGACAAGGGCTCACTTTGATATCCTTCCTGAAATACCCCCAAAAAACCATTTTTATTTTATACTTTTCTTGTATTCCTGGGCATAAAAAATTCTGGACAGTGAGCCTTTATTTTCTTAAGTATTTTGCCCTAGTATTTCTTGTGCATGGGAGGATAATAGCTTGAACAGAGCTGCTATGGATATCTTCATCCAAGAATCATTAATGATATTTCCATCAATGCCAATTATTGACCAACAAGAAAATGTAAGAAACTACGTTCTAATAAATATTCAAATTGAATGCTTAGTTTATCATAAGTAAGAAAGGGTGACAAACAATGTTTATAACTTAACAATATATATATATATATATATATATATATATATATATATAACCTTAGGAAGGTGATTGATAATTAATTGATGTAGAGGGACTTATATAGACAGATATTCTAATAAATCAATCTCTAAAATAGATGATAACTTTAGAGGATTTAAGGTAGACTCATATTCAGTTTTATCTTATCTATTTATCTCCACAAAAGTTAAATTTATGTGGAAAACATAATGAAAGGTAAACCATAAATACTTACAAGGAGAAAAACTATTTGAAAAAAATCCAAAATCCTTTCATTAATGATCAATGATCTTAGCTCATATAATTCTACATTACAAGTGCTCATCCAAGGGTGAAACACTTGATAAATCAAATGGATATTTATTTATACAAAATTCTATATTTTACAAGCATATAAACTTATTACAAAAATAGTCTCAAAATATAGGAATACAAAAATTGTTGAGTCAAGATCTCACTGTATTCAAGGAAGTGGTTGATGATGTGGCCCCAAAATGTGCTGCTTTGCTAGCATCTTGTTGCAGATTAAATTTACTTGATAGTTTCAAAAAAGTGATCCCATCTTTCTTGAATTGGTATTTCTAGTTTAATCAATATTCTGTAAAATTCATCCACTTCGATATATCATTAAAAAGTAGAATTATTGGTAAAAATATGTTTGATTTCATGTCTGATTATTAAATCAAACTCTAAAGACTCCAGAAAATCCTTCCCTATCAGATGACCCTTAATTCCTGCAAATTTGTCTTTATCAATTGAAATTGTATAAAGATTTTTGCAATACCCATCCAAATTGATTAACCTTTCATTTTGTGCTAATTATCCTAGAAATCCTCTTTGATTATGAAATTTGAACTTGATATGAAACCTCTGGACAACAATGTCAGCATTTTCGCACTTGGTTCCCAACTGAGTTAACAAATTCTTTTTTTGCAGAACCTTTTTGTTTTCTAAAATGGTTGATGTTCTATATGCACTATGATTATGCTCTAATTCATATATGTTCTTGAATTCAACACTTTAATGATATCTCGAGCTTCAACTGGTTTTTTCTTAAGCGTTTTTTTTTCCTTCTTAATGTTTGTTTTTCATTTAGTTATCAGTTCTTCATGTTCAAAGATAATTTGTATGGAGGGCCATACCTCAGTCATAGCTTGACTTATTTCTGTCCAGAGTTTTTCCTTGACTTGGGCCAAGGTTTCTTCCAAACATAATTCACTCTCTAACTTCTGAACTTTCTATGTTAACCTATGGGTTTTCTGCATTTCTTCCATATAAAGAGTATCACTCTTTATTTTATGTGCTTCTATATTCTTGAATTTCTCTTGAAATTTATAATTTTCCTGCTTTTGAGGAGAAAAATCTTGCATAAGTTTGTTTGTGTCACCTGCTGCTAATGTAGACTCTTTTGTTGTTGATGAAGAAATTGGTGTTGTTCCTACAACTATGATGGGTGAAACTGAAATTGGAATAATATCCATCTGAGTATATTGTGCAACTATAATGGGCGAAACTGAAATTGGAATAATATCCATCTAAGCAAATTGTTCTTTCTATTTGAGTAGACCTTCAATATGTTCTTCCATCTTCTTATTTTGTATGTCTTGTTCAATGATAAGCTTGAGAATTTCCTCTATGTTTTTTTCACTTTCATTTATCTCCTTGGTTTTGGGATCCTCTATAGATGGAAATTTGAGTTACTTTTGAAGAGTTGCAATCTATGCATTCTTCTTGTTGAGGATTTATTCTACAACTTTGACATCTTTAGGACCATATCCAATCTTAATCACTAGATCTTCTAATGATTTGAGTTTATTATCTTTGGCCAAATACAAAAGCTTCTCAATATTTAATTGTGAATATACATTTGAAAGAGATGTTCTCAATTTTGATAATGTCATGCCATGGAAGTGTTGGACATTATAAAGAAAATAATTTCTCCTGACTGTCTGTGCATATCCATTTGGTCAATAGGATGAATCTCATTGGCATCAAAAGAACAATTTGTATTTTTTTAATCAAAAGGGGCTTTTGGAAAAGGGAATTGGGCATGTAAGAAAGCCATCTATATCATTCCCTTTTCACTGTTGAGAACTTTCAACAACCTATGTGTAACAGTTGCATTTATTGTTAACTAGTTAAATGAATTTTAATATTTGTTAAGGAAAAAGGGCTGAGATAATTAATAATTTTCTGAAAATGTTAATTTTCCTTTTTTTAAATTATGAATAATAAAAATTAGTTATGGAGAGCAAAAATTTAAAAGTTTATTGGTAAATGTTTCCAAGAACTGAAACATGGTTAGACACTTTGAACAATTACCTGCTCCTCTAGGGATAAGAGACTCATCCCAGTGGGGAATGGGGTTCTATTCATGGGCTAAGGAAAGAGTGAGGATTTCTTGAGCTACTGGAGACTAGTGGAAAACAATCAGAAATTTCCTCAAATTTTCTTGCACTGACTGGACTTCGAAGTCCCGAGGTTAGAGAAAAAACATCTACTGTCAGCCTAAAAATCTTCAGGTGGATCTCGGGGGCAAGAGGAGGACGTAATTTCCTCGCTTGAAGTTTGGGTGGACACCATGGCCTAATACAATTTTTAGAAATATTTGATTACTATTTTTAGAAATTAAATTTGACACAAAGGTTAAATCTAAGTTGAATATGTTCAATAAGTTACTATAGAGGTTATTGGAAGAAAATTTTTCATAAGGTGAGCATTTCTTATCATGATATAGTGACAAGCTAACAACTAAAATTTGTTTAATAAATTATGGTAAATTCTATGATTTATTTGCTATAGAGAAAATAGAAGTACTCTATATAAATTATATTGCAAAAAAATCTATAAATTCTCTGATTAATTTTCTGTAAAGAAATAGAATTACTTTGTGTAAATTTATGTTGTAGAAAAATTTATTAACTCTATGATTTAATTTTCTATAAATAATTAGAAGTACTCTGCGTAAAACTATTTTACAGTAAATTATATAAACTCTGTGAGTATTTCTAGTAGAAATATCGAAATCCCACAGAGTATTTTATCTCGTTAAAAGGAAACTAGTGTTAACTGTATGTTACTTGAGTTATTACAATGAATAAAATTCTCGAAGTAAACCCAGGAAAAAGGAAAATAGACAAACATTGGAAAAGAAAGTAAATAGAACTCTCCAGAACAAAAACTTTCTAACATCTAGTGTAGAGAGAAAGAGGCTTGTGGTTCTAGGCACAGGGATAAACCCCAACCCAGTACTAATTTCCTCATGTAATTATCTATACGCAGATAGAACAATAGGTGGTCCGGACATTGTTAAATGCTCTACACATAAAATAATTTTCATAGAAATTACATGAAACTTAAGCAAAAAGGAATAACAAGAACTGGAAAATATCATATTCGTTGAATAGACAATAAATAGCGAATTCCAAGTGAAAATATAAACATATATAACAGTGATAATTATATTATTTTTCTAAAAATATAAACCAAAAAAATGAGTAAAGAACCAGAGTAATACAACCTTACGCAAAGAAGAATAGGCTCTTCATTTCATTTAAAAATATGGTGTAGACCACTATATTAAAATACTACAAAATCAGTTCAAAATCAATACAGATAGACTGTTATAGGTAAAACTTGGCATCCTTTGCCATAATCAGAAACTAAAAATTAAATAGGGGTGTGAAACCTTGAAATAATTCCTTCAAATGTACTCTTGATTTATCACCATAAACATAAGAATGAATTATAAACTAAATCGTTTGAAGTTTGGAAGTTAATCAGAGGCAGATAAAACCCTGAAGATCAACTACATTCATAAATGGTACTTAGAATAAGCATAAAATTCGTAAGCATATATAAGATGAGTTCAATAATGTAAGGAAAAAATTGGAACACTGAATACGACTTTCCAAAGAAGGGCCAAACCTGCAACAAAAACCTGAACAAGTTAAGAAATCCGTAATAAAAGGTTGTGATGTTATAAGAGAAATAAATCAATGCATTTAAAAGAACTACACAGAGTAAAAATTTCACAAAAAAGGGTTTACGTGTGGAATAGAAGTCCACCATTGCAAATTCTCATTTCACCACCGATATTTGAGTGGAAAACACTAGAGAAAACGATCAGAAACGTAAGAAAAACTGGCTACGGAATCCAATCCCTAACTCTGAGTGTTGTAATGAAGAAAAAACTTTAAAAGTAAGAAGAAAATTTATACCTTCGCCGTGAGTATAAAGGAAACTTAAGTTTGGTTTTGAGATTACTGCCATGGTGAATAGAGGTCACAAAATCTAGCTATCATGGCATGGAAGACAATAAATACATTCTAGTCACTCATGCACAGGTTAAGCAGTCGGCACCTCGATGAAGTGATGGAAAAAAAGTGCGAAGTAGGAGAACCAGTCTCGGAGAACATAAGAAACAAACTCCCGAAGTAGAAGGAGAATCTATTAACCCTGAAACCAATGACAAAAGTAAGACTGCTAGGGTTAGCGAGGGTTTCACAATGATGCATTCCTACCAGAAACGTAAGCCCTTGATCTCACAAGATCAACGGTGGATATCGCAAACAAAAACCAATAAAATCCACATTCATTTATGTTAAATATCACACCTGTACATTGATATTTATTACCTATACTTTCATATTTATTAACCAATACAAGCCAGCTATTTCTCGATTAAAATGTTGGGACAGATGTTAATTCAAGCATTTGACAGATCTTTGTTATAAACCTTTTTAGAAACTATGCAAATGTGACAATTTTTATAAAACTATATTAGATGCTTTAGTACAAAAATTAAAACAATACATTTTTCCATAACATTGTATGCCATACCTTCGAGGTCAAAAAAACTATGTTGTATTAATGTTTAGCTTATGCAATAAATCTACAATGTGGATAAAGGATTATAGTAAAGAACAGATAATTACGTGTTGAAAAATTGATTATTAAAGTTGCAATGTGATATAGTATTTACTTATGGTGGTATCAAAGCAGCATTCATATGTTGGAACCCTAAGTGTCAAATAAAAATTTATGCTATGTGTATTTTAATGCATAGGAAAATATGTATAACATGAACATAATCAGAAGGGGATCAATGCAACAACCACCCCAAGACATCGCGGAACCCTAAACACAACCAGTTTTGAACCCCGAGATGTGGGTTCAGCTGAGTGTCGATTAGAACCAGCAAACAAGTAGACAACTGGAGGAACAACAGCATTAAGCCATCATACTATTGAAAACAGTACAAAAACTTCAAGAGGATATGGTGCGAGTTCGAAGGGATAATGAACGATTAATGCAATAGAAAGATAAAATACTCAAAAAAAAATCGGACAAATAAAATCAAAGAATGAAACATCCCAGTGCTAATACGGACATGCAATACGACGATGAAAAAAAAACAAGAGAAAACACCACTGACATAGTGGAAATAATCCCATCATAGCGAAGCAACAAGAACAAAAACTACAATGAAGCAGAATCCGGTAATTTGTCGGATCAACAAGAAGTGAAGAAGCAGAAAGTAGAGCTTCAGGGGGGATTTCGGAAAATAAAATAATCAACATTTGATGGTGAAGCCGAGGAAGTGGCAGAAGCATGTTTCAGGTGTACGAGTATAGTAGCAACGTGAAGGCCAGATTCACCATATACCAGCTAAAGGAGAAAGACACACTGTGGTGGGAAGAAGTGAAGAACGTTTGTAGCATTGAGGAGCAAGATGTCAATTGGGAATCGTTTCAGCAATACTTTAAACATAATTATTTGACAGAATGATCCTATGCTGAAAAATCTAAGGAATTCCATGACTTGAGCTTGGGACAGATGACTATGGATGAGTATATCACCAAGTTCACCTCCCTGTTACATTATGTACCATACCTTCAAGAGGGAAATGCTAAGGTGCAGAGATTCCTGAGCATACTGCCGACACATATGAAAGAGTGAATTGAATTTGTAAATCCTAAAACCATGAATGAAGCCATTCATAAGGCTCGAATGTGCTATCAGTAGTCCAAGGCTAAAGGTGAGGTTGGAAAAAGTTGGAAGCCAGGGAAATGACAAAAAAGTAGCACAAATTTCACAAACACCAAAATCAATAATTTTAAGTATTTTTCACAAAGTTCTTTCAGTAAACAATTTGGCAGAAATCATCAGCGAACTTGATGACTAGCAGAATAAAAGCCTACAGAGGCATCCATCAAACCTGAGCAAGCATAGGTTACCAAGCCACCTCTACAGTGCTGGGGGTATGGTGAGGCACATTATTATAAAAACATCCCACATTGAGCAAGAGATGACACAGTTGCAAACGTGTAGGAAGCTTCCATAGTAGGTGATGTGGCATGAAGCGTTCCTCGTATCAATGCAACATTGGAGGATCGATAAGAAGATTATTAACCAATAATGATTGAGTTGGAAGGTAAATTACTATCTCAATTTGTCTCCATTTTGGTACATGCAGGTGCAATTCTAACTTATGTTAGTCAGAAAATAGTGGAGTTGTGTAAATTAAATAAACAAAAATTTGAAAATTTGTGGCTGGTATAGCTAGCCACATGAGAAAAAACAAAGGTAACTGCCAAGATTTCAAACTGTACATTAGAAATTGCAGAATAATAGTTAAATATAGACCTAAACATACTGCCATTAGGGTCCTATGATATTTTTCTAGGCATGGATTGGCTGGAAAAACATTGGACCTTAGTGGACTGTAAGGAAAATATTATCTATTACAGAATGCAAGATGGAACATGCAAGGAGATTTAGGAAATCAAAAAACCCCTACAGCTACGTCCAATAATAGAATCCCAAATGCATAAATGTATGATGAAGGGATGCCAGATATATGGTATTCATGTGGGATATGCCAACTCCAAGGAAAAATAACCTTTAATGGAAAACATACCAGTGGTACAAGATTTCATGGATGGCTTTCCAAAAAATATTCTAGGATTACCACCAAGGCGGGACATTGATCTCACCATAGAGTTAATGCCAGGAGCCTCTCCTGTGTGAAGGGCTCCTTGTAGAATGAGTGTTCCAGGATTAACGGAATTGAAAATGAAATTACAGGAACTGCTGGACAAAGGTTACATTCGTCTGAGTGTGTCCCCTTAGGGAGCATCAGTGTTGTTCATGAAAAATAAGGACGGAACCATGTTAATGTGTGTGGATTATCGACAGCTTAACAAGTTAACCGTTAAGAATAAGTATCTATTACCAAGAATTGAAGATCTATTTGATCAGGTGAAGGAGGCCACCGTGTTTTCAAAGATATATTTAAGATCTGGATATCATCAAATTCGAATCAAGGATGAGGACATTTACAAGACAACATTCTGTACTAGATACGAGCATTATGAATTTGTGGTATTACCCTTCGGGTTAACAAATGCACTAGCAACCTTTATGAGGTTAACGCATGGAATATTTCATCCTTTCCTGAATAATTTTGTACTCATACTTATAGATGACATTTTAGTCTATTCTAAAAACCAGGAAGAACATAAAGAGCATTTCAGTATGGTGCTGCAAATGCTAATAAAACACCAGCTGTATGCTAATTTCTTCAAATGTGATTTCTTAAAAAAATAAATCCAATACCTAGGCCATGTCATTTCAGAAAAAGGGATTATTGTTGACCCAAAGAAGATTAAAACAATTATGGAATGTCAAGTACCCCAAAATGTGGCAGATATTCAATCCTTTATGGGATTAGCTAGGTACTATCAGAGATTTATTGAGGGATATTCCAGAATTTATTTTCATATTACTTCATTGCAGAGAAAAGGAAAAGCCTTCAGGTGGATTTTTGAATGTCAAATAAGTTTTGAAAATATGAAACAAATTTTGACCATTGCACTTGTATTGAGGGTAGCTAACCCCAACAAAGAATTTGAAATTTGTACTGATGCAAGCAAAGAAGGTGTTGGGGCAGTTTTATCACAAGAAGGAAAAGTAGTGGCCTATGAGTCAAGAAAGTTAAAATATCATGAATAGAGGTACTTATCCTCTGATCTAGAATTAACAACAGTAGTACATGCGCTCCGGTTATGGAGACACTACTTTCTAGGTAAAAATTTTGTGCTTAAAACAGATCATAGCAGCTCAACTAGTTACTTCAAGAAAGCTAATTTAAACTCCAGGAAAGCAAGATGGAATGCCTTTCTAAGTGAGTTTGATATGTACATCCAGAACGTGAAAGGTAAGGAGAACCGTGTGGCTGATGCTTTAAGTAGAAAAACGCATTGTGTTTACAAGATTTACTACAATCAACTTGAAAATAAATTCTTAAATCAAGTGAAAGAGGAAGCCCAGAAAGATCAGAAATATAAATTCCTATGGAAGCAAGTAGAAGAAACCAGAAAGAAAGGAGGTATTTTTGAATATGGAGTAAATGATGATCAGATGCTAACCTTTAGAGGAAATTTGTATGTACCAAACCATGTGGACCTAAAAGATTTGATCATGGATGAATACCATAGAAGTAATTATGAGGGTCACACAGGATACCGGAAAATGTTAACAGCCATCAATAAAGTATATTTATTACCTGGTATGCACACAAGTATTTCTGAGTGTTTAGCTAAATGTTTAGAGTGTCAATAGGTTAAGGTGGAGCATCGAAATCCTGCGGGATTGTTGCAGCCCATACCGATACCTGAATGGAAGTGGGAAGTTATATCCCTGGACTTCATTATAGGTTTACCATGAAAAAAAAATCCAAATGACTCCATCATGGTGGTAGTGGACAGATTGAGTAAATCTACATATTTTATACCTCTGTAGTCTACTTACAAGACTGTACAGATAGTAGACATATTCATGAGGTAAATATTCAGGCTACATGGTATTCCAAAGATGGTTATCTCGGATAGATATATTAAGTTTACGTCAGCATTTTTGGAAGAATTTGTTTACAAGTGTGGGGACCCAGATAAAATTTAGTACAATTTATCATCCCATGACCAACGGTTAAGTAGAGCGAGTAAACCAAGTATTGGAGGACATGCTATGCATGTAGGTGATGCAGCAACCAGCCAAATGGGAATACTATTTGCATATAGTTGAATTGTCTTACAACAATGGTTATCAGGAGTCCCTTAAGATGAGTCATTTTAAGGTATATTATGGGAGGCAGTTTCGCACAACCATAAATTGGAGCAGCCCTAAAACAAAATTAAGGTTGGGCCCAGAAATGCTTGTTGAAATGGAATTATAAGTATAGAAGATAAGACAAAATTTAAAGGCTGCACAAGATCGGCAGAACTAAGAATATTAAAAGACGTTTTATAAATATTTCGAAGTGGGAGACCATGTATATGTGTGGATAAAACCTAAGAGGAGTACCTTGCGGTGGACCTCTTGTGCCAAGTTGGCTCCCAGGTTCTACGAACCCTTCCAAATCTTGGAGAGGGTAGGACTTGTGGCTTATCGGCTAGCATTACCCGGTCACATACGAGCACACAATGTGTTTCATGTGTCCTTCTTGAAGCGTTATGTGCATGATTCAAAGTGCATAATTCATTGGAAAAATATACAGGTAGGATAGAATTAAAAATCCTAACTTGATATATGATTTATTTATGAGAATTTGACATGGAACTTTGCTGTTCGCAGGTAGAGCCGGACGACGAGTTTCTAGTCGAGCCGCAACACATACTTAACTGAAAAGAAACTATGCTGCGAAAGAAAGTCATCACCCAGGTTAAAGTGCAGTGGATGCACTTTGGTCCGGATGAGGCTACTTGGGAGGATGAAAGGTTTGTGCATAAGGGTTATACATAGCTATTTGCTGAGCTAGAGTAAACACCAAGGATGGTGTTACTTCCAGGGGGAATTTGTGACAGTTGCATTTACTGTTAACTATTTTATTAACTAGTTAATTTACTTTTATTATTTGTTAAGGAAAAATGGCTGAGACATTTAATATTTTTCTGAAAAAGTTATTTTTCCTTTTTAAAAATTATGAATAATAAAAAATAGCTATGGAAAGTAAAAACTTAAAAGGTTGTTTATAAATGTTTCCATGAACTGAAAGATGGTTAGATAGTTTGAACATCTACCTACTCCTCTGGGGAGAAGAGACTCATCCCAATGAGGAATGGGGGTTTTGTTCATGGGCTAAGGAAAGAGTGAGGGTTTCCTGAGCTGGTAGAGACCAGTGAAAAACAATCAAAAATTTCTTGAAGTGCTCTAGCACTCACTAGACTTGGAATTCTTGAAGTAAGAGTAGAAAATCTACTGCCAACCTATACCTCTTCAGGTGGAGCTCGGGGGCAAGAGGAGGACGTAACCGCCTCTCTTGAAGGTTGGATGGACAACACAACCTGATACATTTGTTTACAGATAAGCGATTACTGTTTTTAGAAATTAAATTTGACAGCATGGTTGAATCTAAGTTGAATATGTTCAATCAGTTACTA
The DNA here is from genome assembly GCA_034641835.2 of Pinus albicaulis. Taxonomy (NCBI): domain Eukaryota; kingdom Viridiplantae; phylum Streptophyta; class Pinopsida; order Pinales; family Pinaceae; genus Pinus; species Pinus albicaulis. Next base: position 1,293,341,481 of record CM076582.1, read on the forward strand.
TAGAGGTTCTTGGAAGAAAACTGTTCACGAGGTGAACATTTCTTATCATGATACAATGACAAGCTAACAAATAAAGGCGATTTAATAAATTATCGTAAATTCTGTGATTTATTTTCTGTAGAGAAAATATAAGTACTCTGTATAATGCTGCAAAAAAAATATATAAACTCCGTGATTAATTTTATGTAAAGAAATAGAAGTACTTTGTGTAAATTTATGTCACATAAAAATATATAAACTCTGTGATTTAATTTTATCTAAAGAAGTAGAAGTACTCTGCGTACATGTATTTTACAGTAAATTCTATAAACTCTGTGAGTATTTCTAGTAGAAATATCGAAATCCCACAGAGTATCTTATCTCGTTAAAAGGAAACTAGTGTTAATTGTATGTTACTTGAATTATTACAATGGATAAAATTTTTGAACTAAACCCAGAAAAAAATAAAATAGACAAACAGTGGAAAATGAAATAAATAGAACTCTCCAAAATGAAAATTGTCTAACATGTAGTGTAGAGAGAAAGGGGCTTGTGGTTCTGGGCATAGGGATAAACCCCAGCCTAGTACTCATTGACTTGTGTAATTATCTATACATAGACAGAACAATAGGTGGTCCGGAAATTGTTAAATTCTCTAAACATAAAAAAAGTTTGATAGAAATTACAGGAAACTTTAGCAAAAAGAAGAACAAGAACTGGAAAGTATCATATTCGTTGAATAGACATTAAAAACCCAATTCCAATTGAAACTGTAAACAGATATAATTGTGATAGTTATCAAATTTCTCTGAAAATATAAACCAAAAAATCGAGTAAAGAACCAAAGTAATACAACCTTGTGCAAAAAAGAATAGGCTCTTCATTTCATTTAAAAATACGGTGTAGACCACTGTATTAAAATACTACAAACTCGGTTCAAAGTAAATACAGATAGATTATTCTAATTAAAACTTGGAATGCTTTGCCATAATCAGAAACTACAATTTAAACAAGGGTGTGATACCTGGAAATAATTCCTTCGAATGTACTCTCGATTTATCATCATAGAAATAAGAATGAATTATAAACTAAACCTACCGATGTCTAGAAGTTCTCTAGAGGTGGATAACACCCTCAAGATCAACTATATTCATAAATGGTACCTGGTATAAGCATAAAAGTCGTGAGCGTAGATAATAGGATTTCAGTAATGCAAGGAACGAATTGGAAGACTGAATACGGATGTCCAAGAAAGGGCCAAACCTGCAACACAAACCCGAAGAAGTTACAAAATCCATAACAAAAGGTTGTGATGTTATAAGAGAAATAAAACAATGCATTTAAAATAAATTTCAGAAAAAATGGTTTACCTGTGGAATAGAAGTACACCATTGCAAATTCTCATCGCACCACCGATCTTTGAGTGGAAAACACCAAATAAAATGATTAGAAATGCAAGAAAAAATGGCTACAGAATCCAATCCCTAACTTTGAGTGTTGTTATGAAAAAAACCTTTAAAATAAAGAAGAAAATTTATACCTTCACCGTGAGTATAAAGGAAACTTAACTCTGGTTCTTAGATTGCTGCCATGCCGAACGAAGATCACAAAATCCAACTATCATGATGCGAAAGACAGTAAATACATTTTAGTCACTCATGCATAGGTTAAGAAGTTGGCACCTTGGTGAAGCGATGGAAAACTAGTGCAGAGAAGGAGAACAAGTCTTTGAGAACAGACGAAACAAAATCCCAGAGCAGAAGGAAAATATCTTAACCCTGAAACCAGTAACAAAGTTAAGACTGCTAGGGTTAGCGCGTGTTTCATTGATGCATTCCCACTGGAAACGTAAGCCCTTGATCTCACAAGATCAACGGTGGATATCGGAAACGAAAAACACTAAAATCCGCATTCATTTATGTTAAACATCACACCTGTACTTTGAGATTTATTACCTGTACCACAATATTTAATAACCAGTACAAGTTAGCTATGTCTCGATTAAAATGTTGGGACATGTGTTAATTCAAGTTTTTGACAGATCTTAGTTATAAACCTTTTTAGAAACTCTGCAAATGCAACAATGTTTATAAAACTATATCAGATTCTTTAGTACAATAATTAAAACGATAAGTTTTTCAATATCATTATATACCATGCCTTCGAGGTTGATAAAACTATGTTGTATTAAGGTTTAGCTTATGAAATAAATATACAATGTGAATAAAGGGTTATAGTAAAGAACGGATAATCAAATGTTATGAAATTGATTATTAAAGTTGCAATATGATCTAGTATTTACTTATGGTGTAGAAAGTTATAATTTGTTTTTAGGTGCATGTTACACAATGATGTGAAGTAGATGTATGCTTCCAAAATCGATTGTATACATTTTCCTTTAGAGCTTCATTCTTCTGTTCATTTTCTAAGAATTTGGAGAAAATATTAGGCTCACCCTATTCACTTGTTCGTGCTGACTGTATAATTCTGGTAATGATACCAATCACTTGTTTTTACTTGATCACTCAAATGAAGAATCCTTTTGGTTTCTAAACCAATCCTAGGCTCATTATGACTTCTTAAGAGATGAGAAAATAGATGAATATAAGAGTCAACAAAATTTCAAATGAAAATTTAGTTGAAATCGACCTAACCAACTGAGTCTAATGTATGAATCATTTTTTAACACCTTGATTATTTTTTTTGTGAAAAATTATTGGTAACAAATCTGGCTGCTGAAAAGGAAACATATAAATTAGTACATAGTTGTACTTGAGCATTCTGTGCGGGGTTAGATTCATCATCTTCTCATGCATATTATCAGCCAGGAATTGACTATAATTATACATGAATGATGACTGACTTTCCTTTGAGAAAATGGAAAAGTAACCCAGAATAGGTGCATCTACTATTCTATCATTTTGGTAGCCTAACAAGAAGTAAATTAAAGAAATAATATTTCTGGTTGCTTCTGGTAACATAGTGGATTGATAGGAGCATTTATTTTTGGAATTTCTACATCATCTAGAAGAAACGTTTTGAAAATCTGAGCTCTCTGGGGAAAGGTAAGTTTATGATATAATTCCATGAGGGCAGCTTGGGAAGAATGGGTAAGGGAATCATTATCTAGTATTAACAACATCTGGTTAATGGTATTAGGTTTAATGGAAATCAGAATGTCTTCATTGTGAGCTACTTTGGTTCCCTTAAGAGGGTCATACCTCGTTTGACACCAAGTGACTAAATCATGAAACTCATGGGTTTGAGGAAAGGTAAACATGGGAAACAAGGTCTCCGATAGGTTGACTTTTTCTTGCTTATCTAGATATTTTTGTTTTAACTAGAGATGTAATTCATAGAGTTCAAATTCACATTTTTTGTCTATGAATTTGAAAAATTGGTCGGCTAATGGGATATGATGAAGATCTGGCGTGGTGGAAACATTTGAATCTTCTTCTTTCATTTTTTTCCAGCCCTTCCCTTTTGGTGCCATTTGTTTCAATAGAGAACAACAAAACTGGCTTCTATGATAAAATAATACCTACAGAGAGCGGTATTTTCAAATGATGATAGGCTCGTGAATGGTTTTGTTGACAAGGACGATAGATAGCAGAGTGGTAACCTGAACTATGATTCTCTAAAAACCTGTAATTTGACAGAGCGACAAAGTGAATCAAATAATTCTACAAGGAATGTATATGTTTATTTATACATGCAGGGGTTATCGTTATGCTGGATGGTTGTTGGAGAACAAGTCGTGGAGGTTTAATGACGGGCGAATAATGATAATAGCAATGGATAATGGTAAAGGGAGGGTATGTAACGGAATGGTTATATGTGGAAGGAGGTAATTGCAAGTCAGAAATGAAAATTGGCAGCAGAGACATGAATGTTTGTAGGGATAAGTGGTCTTCAGAGGGGGTAGACAAAGGTAACTGGTATGGAGCGGTTGGGGGGGCGGTGTGGGGGCGAGGGTGTAAAATGGTATGGAGGTGACACGTTGCAAGGGGCCCACCATATATAAAACCTCTTTTCAGACCCACCCCAATCCCTTTTCCATTGACGAGAAAAAAATAAAGGGGGTGTGAAATACCTTCCCCATCGTTGATCTGAGTAGGGAAAATATCAACAATCGAGATCTTCTCCGAGATAGCGCAAACGACAAAAAGGTTTTTCGTGTTGCAATTTTAGGATAAACGGTAACATGCGATTACTACAAAAATAATTAATCACTAAGGAAGCAATTAATCCTTAATAAAACATAATTAATCCTAATCCTTTGTGGTGCATTTAGTCTAGCTCCCAATTTATTTTTCCCAAGTCTATGTTCAACCAATATTAAACAATTTGGTGAACTTTATTTCTTAATCTAATTACATAAATTTAAATAGTTTTATCATGTTTAAACAGTATGATTCAAAGAAAATTATTTTTGGGTTGTGGCATTCTAACAAGCTGCACACAAAAATCTCTTTATTCGAAACAAAGAAATTTAATTTCTTTTATTGCTTCTATCTATGCCTAGAATTTACAATTTTTTTTGGCTTTATTTTTTAAAGCATCTAATCCTAACATTTTTTAATATTAATTATTTTATTTTCACACTGAGTCCTAACCTTTTTTGGATTTTCATCTATTAATATTCAATCTTAACATTTTTTAATTTTCCATTATTCTTCTAAAATGTCTAGCTTATCAAAACAAAAAATGTTAGAACAGGATAAAAATAGTATAATGAATCTAATAATAAAAGTAACTTGTTTTGTCACTACTAACTTATTGAAAAATACTAGAAAGAGACAATAGTAAATGAAAACATAAGTAAAATACAATGAAAAAACCCTTGTGTTTAAAAGTTGATCCTTAACATGCAACTATAAAAGAATAGTTGATAGTGAGTAAAAAACTGTGACAAATTATTAAAGCATAGATAAAGAAGATACTATATGTGTATTGTACCTAAATTAATTAATTAAAAAAATAGGAACGGTACCTAAATTAATTAATTAATTAAAAAAATAGGCATGTTTAGAAATATTTATTACATCGTGATAGTGAGATAGAAAAACCTAAATTAATTATATACAAATCCAATACGCATATATCAAAGGCATGTCAATCGTAGTATTAGAATATATTAATATATATAGATATATATTTGCACCAATGTTGACATAGTATGTAGTAAAATTATAGATGTGTCTACGGAATAAAATTAGTCTAATAAGAGTATACTCATGAGATAAGGATATTATGACACAAATTCCGAAATACAATGGCTATTGTAACTCTAATGTGACTACCAGGCCTAGAATTTCAAATTCGCTCTGCTCGTCAAATGAAAATTTGATGAAGTTTTTGCATATTTCATGCCTTTCATTTTACATTCTCTTCAAATTTGTAGGTGTCAAAATTCTCTTTCAACTATTCTTGGATTTCAACTTTCATTAATCTCTCCATGAAAGTGCCTTGTTTTTTCCCAAGCTAGTATGTGTTCTGATATAACATACAACAATACTTTTGATCAACACATTATGAGGTTTATTTGTTACAATTAAACTTATCTAATGGTAGCTGAGGATGTTTTGATTTCCAGATTATATGGTCCAATGGACTGACTTTTTTTTTAAGACCTATGAGTCAACACAACATATATTTTGATATAAAATATAATGATTTTTTTTCAGAGAAAAAAATAATTCGCTTTGCAATAATTAATATATATTTTAATTTTGTTTCTAGTAAGATGTATTGAGGGGACTTCTCTTATACACCAATGACTTTTATACTTTATACTTTAGACAAGAAATCATCTCTCAAAATCTTTATCAATATTTTTTTTACTATTGTGTTTATAATGAAATTAGTCCATTAGCATGATAAGCTCAGTATTTAGATGAAATACCTTCAAGACAAACCCCAATATTTCTATAATATAACTTCATACTAAACAAGTATATGGAAAATATAACCAAAATTACAAAAGCCTAATAAAAACTATAATTTTTTCTCCATAGCCTCAACTCAGCTACTTCGACAAAAATATTTTACATGCTCAACAACTTTCCAATTTTTTACATAATCATTCTTCCATAATTACCAAGATGCAATAAAAGCAACCTTGTTCTCTTTATGCTCAACATCCATGACAAAAAATATAAGAAAACTCCACTGTGAGAATTACAACAAACATCTGATCTTTTCTCAAACACTACTAGAAGAAAAATAATGGGACACCACATAAAAAATGAGCTACACTCAAATTTGGGTAATAACTCTACCAAGAGGATCATATTATAAGAAAGACATAAAGTATGCTAATCACAATTTCTAGAGCCCAATAATCAATTTGATAGGAGAACAAAAAATAAAAAACTATTTTCACCAAAAAATAACTAACTACAACCAAAATTACATCCTTACTCCAAATTAACTTATAAGTTTCACATGTGAGATCCACATTGAATCCACATGTAACATGGGAATTAAATACTCCCAATATACTCAATGAAACCATCATATTTTCTGACCATATATTGTGATGCACACCTTATTTTTAAGTGTCCATGTTACACGGCTCTTCATTTTATTACAATTATTCCAATATAATTATTCAAGGAAAGAGATTATATTTTGAGGTTTCCTCCATGCCAATTGGGATTCAATGCCAATTGATCAAACACTCTTCTTTCCCTTAAATTATTTTTCTATTCCAATGAATCCTATGCTTGATTGTTTTCCATGTTTCTAGGTTCGGTAAATTTCCCCTTGCATTGCATCAATTTGTGCAATGTGATTTACTCCACAATGATATATAATTTAGTCCACTATTGGTAGTAACCAACATTAGGAATTTAAAGGGTTTCAATTCCAATAAGATAAACAGAAATTTGAATTATGTGTTTTATATCATATTAAATATATCTTAGACTAAAGGAATTTCTAATATATTCCCTACTTTGGAGGGTTTTGAAGAAAAAGGGATTTCAAGTGATTTCCATTCGCCATTTCAAGCACGTTTACTGTTTATTCAAGAAACCTACAAATGGGTATATTTATGACGGAGGCTCTAAAGGATCCTCTGAAATAGAGATGCAATGATGAGAACGATACAAATAATATATAAGAAATATTGTGACTTTCAATATATGCGTAGCCATTAACTAACCTGGAAGAATTGTCTCCCTGATCCAGAGAATCGACGGGTGCTTCTACAGGAGTAGGCATGAACTTGCGCTTAATTGTGCTAAGAGCTAATCAATTTTTTACTATTTCCAAGGTCTTCAGCCTCCATTGCATCCTTGGCACTCTGCATTTTGGCTTTATTTCCTTTCTACACTTGCTACTTTGACAAAGCCCAAAAATTGTCATTTTGGAGGCCAGGTTTATATGGAAAAAGCTGGAAAATTTTCATTTTGGAGGCCAGGTTTATATGGAAAAAGCTAGAAAATTGTCATTTTGGAGACAAGGTTTACATGGAAAGGCACTGTAGAGTCTTAACTTATAACATATCAGTTTAAACCTCTTCCAACTTGCATACATTCATCAACAAAAGTAACCATCTAATCAAAAGTTATGTCTCGAGAGTAACCATTTAATCCGTAGTTACCATTGTACACCTAAATCAACAGTAATGACTCAAGAGTAACCATTTAATCCGTAGTTAACGCATGTCGCAGCCATTGTACCTGTAATTTTGTCAATTTCTACGGTCAACATGTTAATGGATTCACTTTCTATGGGAAATAAACTAAAGGAAAAGGAATGCCACATACATATTAAATATTATTAATATACCCTGTGTTTATTTTGCTACTAGTAGTTATTATAGATTTTGACAGTTCCAATCACAAATTAAACGTCAAAATGACGGGTAAGTGATGTATATGACACGTCAAACTTGACGTGGAGAAATTTTTACCGGCAGTCAAATATGTTCTGAAATGGAAAATACGTCGCACAGGACGTCAAATTGCAGGCCTGGTGACTAGTATGACAACAATATTGCACATAGAAATAAAAATCTTATAGAAATACAATATAAAATAAAATTAGTTATAACTCAAATACTAATTTCTAAAATTTATACTATTTCATCAATTTTGAAATAACACTCGCCTTCTACTTTAAATTTTACTAGTTCAATTATTCGTAAATAATAAGTTGAAAAATATCCTTGCCACTTAATAAGTGTGGTAAAAATAAAAAAGGTTTTTGGACCCTTGGCATAAATTGGTGATCTGATACAACTTGTTTTGATGTAAGTGTCTTAAAATATATCTAAAACATATTCCCAAAAATCATAAACCTAATAAACACTATATATAATTTAACTTGGAAACATAAATATTTGTTATGTGTTAATGATTTCATATACTAGAAATCACCACTTGATATCAATCAGATATTAAAATTGAGATCGAATGAGTATGATAATGTATTTTTACCCATTAGTTTCATTATAAGATAGATAAGGACAAATAGAATCATTCATAGTATGTTTATAGAATCACCGATATTATGTTTTTATTTCAAAATTTCCTACTAGAACTAAATCATGATTCCTATAAACCTATTTCAGCTATAAGTACCATTTCGTTAATGTAATTTTTTTGTTGGTCAATAAACATGCATTATCAAGTATAAAAATCATCTCCAAACGCCTTTTTTTTCATGCTAGATATATTTAGAGATCATAGGGCCTGGAGGAAAACAATTACACTGAGTAGCAGAGTTTATTTCCGGTAGGCCTACTGGCCATACCATAGATTTACCAAAATTGAGCCACATATACAATAAGAAATCCTCTCAAGGAGGAAGAATGGATGGAAAGACAGGAGGGGCAACAAATAGAGATGCATTATCATGAATATGTAAGTCAATGTGTTCAATCCTTGCCTCCAAAGTGTGAAGGGGATAGTTGGTGCACTGGTGGTGACGTCAGAGGATTTCTAGATTGTCGAGGATTTCATTCAAGACATGCTAAAAATAATTAATATAAGCCACCAGTTCATTCGAGTCCTCATAGAGCGGGTTCCTCATGATATCTGCATTCAATTGGACATTGTGCAATTGGTCTGCAATCATGTCTAGGGTGACTGGAACTAAACATTTCCCCGGATGCTGAGCAGGAGAAGTGGTTGCATCCTCCTTCGTGTTCTGATCGGTGGCATCATCACAGGACGAGTGACTTACCTCATTGTGTGGTTGATTTATTTTAGGACGAGGAGCAACACCACCCCACCACAGACGACGCCTCTGGCATGGCATTGAGGCGAGTGAAGGGTAATTGCACACGAACAAATACAGACAAACAAACACACACGGACCAGTGCAATGCTTCTTGCACGTCCTCCCATATAACCTTCTATATGAAAAAAAAAAACCAAATTGAACAGAATTGAGAAATGAAAAGAAAAATGACAAGACCAATTACCAGATTCAATCGCCCCAGGACTGGAGGCTCTAGACGTTCATTTCCAGAAATCCTCTGCACCACCCCAAACCAAACATGCGTGAACTTCTACCCTCCCGCTGACACATGCATGACTCACCAAGCCTGAGGGACAACCAGAGGCAATAGTCACGAAATCTCCCCTTAAATTTCTGATTAAACTGACCTGAAGCTGCTCCCGCCATGACACCAAAATGGAACCGAACCATAGACAAAGGAGCCAGCGGCATGGTCTGGAGACCAATTCGAACTTCGTGGGAATATTTTGGCACACAAACAACAACACATAAGACCTCAGCGTAGCCACATAACCGCGATCAGCCATTGAGTGCCAAGGTCCCATGGGGCTCCCTAGGATGAGATATGACCTTGGTCCCAGCTATTCCAAATCGCACACCCCTCACCTTCACAGAGCCATGACTACTTCCGACCAAACCACAATTCGAAACCTGAATGATTTGCAAACCCCCACCTCATCGCCTAGCAGAATACACTAAAATTCATTCCATAATGCCAGAATTTAACAATGCAATCATGGGAGTAGTGCCCACCTCCTAGGTATTAATGATGCCCATGACCATTATGATGCATTATGTGGGTGCATCGAAGATAGGCGGGCTTCGTATGCCACCTGATTGCAACACATACTGGCAATTTTGTCACCCCCATCAGGGAACCATTTCATCAATGTTGAATTTCTCAAAAAAATCAATCAATCAATCAATCAATCAATCTATCTATCTATCTATCTATCTATCTATCTATCTATCTATCTATCTATCTATCTATCTATCTATCTATCTATAAATTTAATGTGAAAATGTTAAAATTTTTAATCATTGGAATATTAATATGAATATAGGCGTGTTGAAATTTTTAATATGTTTAATTCATATTTTCAATCTCTACAATGATATCAATATTTTTGTTTTAATCCTTGGATGGACTTATTACCTGAGGGTACGGAAACATGTTTATGAAATTTTGTATAAAAGATAAAATGATAGTGAAAAACTTTTACTTTATTAAGTAAAATGTCAGTAAGATGTCAGTAAGGTGGAAAATGAATAACTTATTGTAAAATAAATAAATAAAAGTTACAGATAAATCATTTTAAAAAGTTGTTTGAGAATAAATAAGAAGAATATTCAATAGAAACACATGAGAGACCCTAAGGGCGCATAAAAATGAAAAATATTCAGCAAAAACCATCTTCCCGTGATGAGCAAAAACCTTTAATAAAATAAGCATGTTAACATCAGGAAGGCTTGTTATGGTTTTGCATATCCCCATAAATATCTCAAGTGAGAGGAACGTGGATGGGAAAAAAAAAACATTAAAGAATCCAAGAAGTAATGATAGTTATTATCATTTCGGCATTGTTAAAATGAATATATATGAAAATGTTTCTTTACTACATTACTTCTTCTTCTTGGAAATAATTGACCACATTTCTTACATGATCATATCATTGGACTTATATGTGTTTTGAAAATAAAAAAATGGAAACGCGATGGAATTTAAGGTATCAATAGAGAATATAATTAATGTAATGTAGTCATTAATATGGAATAAGGGCATTTAATTAGTTTTTTGTGAATTTATTAATTAACGGTTGTTATAATTATTTAAAAATACATACTTTGTAGAAGATAGCTTTAGCTTGGCATCTGAATTGGTGATCATAGTGATAATGAAGTGTTATGAACCAAAGACCTTTGAGGTTCAAATCAACTGATTTATCTATGTATGTGGAAGGGACATACACAAGAATCTATACTGGTGGCAGTTTGAATCAACCCCACAACACAGAAGTATAAAACCTAGCTAGTTATTGATTCCTCTAATTACAGAAATACCTAATATCTAGTTTGTTTAGTTATCATGACATATGTATATATGGAGAAAGAGAGATTGTGTTTTAACAAACATGGCATAGTTTATTTAATGATTCTTTTGACAAAAGTAATTGAAAATACTATTGGTCTCAACAATATCCTTTACTAACTTATCTTAATTGATTATTTTAAATCACGTGCTATTTTATATTTAAATTAATTTCTAATATATTTTGTGTGTAAATCATTTATAATTAATAGTTCCATATTCTAGAAATTAATGTAGGTCATATTATATTCATTGTTATAATGTAATTGAACATAAAAATAATTTTTTTTATTTTTTATTTTTATAAATTACTTAAAACTTACCAAAACTTATGATCTTGTACACTCATATCTATAATGAAATACATAATGCTTTCAATCTTCGTTAACATGGAAGATCCTCTCACCAAGCCCGTCACCTTGAAATTTTTTTAATGCATTTATCTAAAAACTACCATCATTACTAATATGCATAGAAACATCAATAATCTTTCCAAAGATCAACATCATTCTTTTCAAAGAATGGAAACATAAAATTAAAATTCTAGATACTATTTTTATTATAAATCATATTCATAATTTTGTAGTTTTAGTTATTTTTTATTATTTATTTTCTTAGATTTATAATTTTTTTGGGTTTATTATTAATTTCTTTGATTTATAATATTTTAGTTTATATTTCTATTAAATTTATAATATCAACCACATTATATTTTTATTAAATTCATAATTATTATTATTGTTAATTTATATTTTTATCAATTATATTAAATAATTTAAAATTTAATAATATTAATTAATTAATATTAATAATAATAATAATATCATTATTGCAATAGTATATTTATCAATAGTAAATAAAAATGAAACGTTTGACTTATTTCAACCATATTAAATAATTATTTTATATTACATAACTTAAAATTTAATTATAATAAATTATATTTAATATTAAATAATATTTAATATAGATTAATATTTATTATTAATTATAATTATAATGATAATTATATTATTTTTATATTAATTATATTTAGGTTGACACGCTTTTTCTTTTGAATGAGACCACTTTATCTTTTCTCAACATATGTTTTATGTGCACGAGATATGTTGCTGTTCATTCGTGGGTAATGAAACCTGTTAGGAATTCAATTGATGAAATAATTGTGGGTAATGGAACGAGTGGATAATGGAGAGTAATGGAATGGACTGGATAATGGAACGAGAGGTGTAGTTATGCAAAGAGTCTAAATTAATTCTCTCATTATTCTTCACGGCCTCCGCGCGTGGTATTTCGACTCCCACAACGAACAACTTCAACAAATAATGCCTACTCTTTTTGGAAGGGATTTTGTTTACTTCTAGTTTTATGTACTATACGACGCGATCCACCCATTCCAATTTCTGTCCCACCTATAGCTGGACACCACAGCCTTCTGCTCAATGGACACCATGGGCTTCTGCTCAACGGAAAACACAGGCTTCTGCTCAACGATATTCAGTTTGCCCATCAAACAACAGGTATGTCTCGACTGGTAATTCAAATATTACAATTCATGATGCCGCCATAACCTCTATAACCCAATGTTATTACTAATCTCATTCATTTTCTCAGACGATAAAGAACCCTGAAATTCAGGGCTATCTCTGGCTACACCCATGACCTTTGCAACCCAATCTTATTACTATGACCATTAACACTATTACCATAGAAAGAAGCATTTTTTCCATTTTCCATCGTGGCTGAAATGGTAAAGAAATGAAACTCTGATAACAATCTGATCCAAAAATCAGAACCCTAAGTAGGCACTTCTAGGGTTTTATCTAATCATTATTCCACTTACCGGATAGCTCACACCATCATATTGTGCTGAAACAAACCCTAGGATTTTTCATCCTCTATAGAGGGAACAATGTTGAGGCTATCTCTGAAGACATATTTTCTATCGATGGGCATTTTCAATTTCACAAAACAACACAGCATACCTCCTTAAGCCGATTTGTGGAATTCATAATCCTTTCATGAAAATAATCGCAGGCATGTCTCGACTGCTAATTTCATTCCCGACATTCAAATTTCACTAGTAATTGCCCCATAGGTTAGTCCACACAACACAACCATCAATTCAAGGGATCACAAGAGAAAAACTACCCTATACAAGGGTTTACTATATACCTTACAAAACAATCGCAGGAGATGTTAGGATCTCCTCATCCCCATCTTTGAAAACTCTCATATGGAGAAAGCCTAGATCTCTTCTGCAAGCTTGTTGTACTTAGATGTTATGAAAGTATATTTCTAAAAATCTCATTTTAAATGGCTTGTCCATGAAACTTTCAAACACTCATTCCCATTGATGCTCATGAGACATGGATATGCTTAATGAACTATTTTATCCTGATAATCTCAAAAAATAATGTCTCAAATCAATACTTCTCTATCTTCTGGATCTCCTCAACCAGTCTGAAACTAAAATGGAGTATCCATAGATTTCGATGTCTCCAACTCCTCCTTTTAGAGCTATTTCCATAAAAATGAAGATCTCTTTGATCCCTAAAAGTTGTATACCTCTGTCTCCACATCGATTGGGAGATTTTGTACTTGCCCTGTCAAAATATTTAACTAGGTTATTTTTTAATATTTTTGCAGTAATTGTTTTTGGGGGATTTTATTAGAAATCTGATTTTTTTGAGATTTTATTTTAAATCCGATTTGAAATCAAGAAAATTATAAAATGATACTTTTAAATTGTTGAGTTTACAAAATACCAATATCTCAAAAAAAAATTGAATGTTGTAATCATTTTTGCATTCAAAATGCAATTTAAACTAAAGAAATATATAAATTTGTAACCAAATTCTGACATAAAGAACTAAAAAGATCACCTCATTATGCTACGTCTAAGACACACGACATTTTGTGAATGCTCCATCACAATACCTATAATAATTGGTGTTTCCATCCCCGGGCCTGCAACTTATCTCCGTTTCTCCATTTTTTCTTGGCTGGATAAACTCCTTTGCGTTTAGTAGAAGTCTTGAATGGTGGTATGTCCATTAATTAAGATAAAATCATTTCAGTTTGGCAGAAGTCTTGAATGGTGATATCTCTTTTGGAAGTATTGAATGGTGAGATCTTTGTTTTCAGTTTTATAGGTAGATATGGTTTGTATGCCTCTGTCTCCACATCGATTGGGATATTTTGTAGTTGCCCTGTCAAAATATTTAACTAGGTGATTTTGTAATATTTTTGCAATAATTGTTTTTGGGGGATTTTATTAGAAATATGATTTTTTGGAGATTTTATTTTAAATCTGATTTGAAATCAAGAAAATTATAAAATAATAATTTTAAATTGTTCAATTTACAAAATACCAATATCTCAAAAAATTTATGAATGTTGTAATAATTTTTGCATTCAAAATGCAATTTAAACTAAAGAAATATATAAATTATGTAACCAAATTCCAGCTTAAAGAACTAAAAATATCACCTCATTAAGCTAGGTCTATGAAACAGGGCATTTTGTTAATGCTCCATCACAATACCTATAAGACTTGGTGTTTCCATCCCTAGGTCTACAACTAATCTCTGTTGCTCCATTTTTTTTTTTGGCTGGATAAACTCCTTTGTGTTTAGAAAAAGTCTTGAATGGTGATATGTCTGTTAATTTAGATAAACTGCTTTCATTTTGGCAGAAGCCTTGAATGGTGATATCTCTGTTGGAAGTATTGAGTGGTGAGATCTTTGTTTTGAATTTTATAGGTAGATATGGATAGCTGATCAAATTTCAATTTCAGATATCTATGTTAGAAGTATTGAATGGTGAGGTCTCTATTTTTTAGTTTTATAGGTAGATATGGATAGCGGATCAAATTTCAATTTCAGTTTTGTTTCAAGGAAGATTCAAGGAAATATAAACACAATACACAAAGGGACTTGATCTTTAAGTCCTCTTCTTGGAATCAAAACTAAAGTTTGATCCAGGATTATATATGTGGGGTTTATTACATTAATAAGGTTTTGTTAATATTATATAGAGTTTAATTTCAGTTGAGTTATTTTCGCCAGCTCCCACAAGGACCTGTGGTAATATTTCTCTTCATTATACATAATTAAAAAAACTAATTTCCTTCTTAGTGGTTTTTCTCGATAAAAATTGTGGAGGCAATCAAGAATTACACGCACATGCAGATGGCATGCCTTTGCTCGATAAAGATGGTGGAGGCGATCAAGAATTAAAGCACATGCACCCGTTTTTCTCTTCATTACCTTGCATGTTATTGTTTCAATACCAGGTGACATGTTGGGTACTTTGTGCATAGCACTGTATGCGTGTAGCTTTCTTCAGTAAGGGTTTCAAGTATGATTATACTAGGCTTTAATTTCTTCTTCCGGTGACTCTAACTTGTTTTAAATTACAGAAGATGTGGTAAGTAACTTAGAATAAAAGTACTAACGTGCTATGGTTTCCAGAAAGTAGAACTTGCTAGGGATTGAGATCCTTGGTGATAGGGTCTTAAGTGGCCATTGATGTTGAGTATGTAGTTTGTGTTTCTATTGAATGTTTGATTTGGGTGATAGCTTGTAGCTGATCACAGTCCCCTCCAGTTCAATTTGCTATAGACATTGTCATTACTAGCCTATATTGTCTACTGGCCATACGGTTGAAGAGAAGGTAGAGGATGTGCTTAGCATGAGGAGATATAGGTTCAAATCTCATGGACACCTTGGTTGTTATTCTCTAATGTGGTGCCAATCAATAAATAAATATTAACTTCGCAACACCATTGTGAGCTATATCATTTTCCTTTAGGGTTTCTGCTTCAGGATTTGGTCGTATGTTGTCAATGGTTTGGATTTTCTGAACTAATTACTATGTTTAAATGTGATTCAATTTTCTGACACCTAATTATCAATCTTGGATTTTGCACGTTGGCCCCTTTCTCTTCTCCATGTAGGATTTGGTGTGCAACATGTTTCGTACTACATGCTAGAATTTGTTTTCTTTAGGTAAATATCAACCCTCTCACTTCATTGTAATAGGGTGAAACTGTCCTTGGTCATATGTTTTCAATGGTTTGGATGGTCTGAACCAATTACTGTGTTTAAACGTGATTCAATTTTTCGACACCTAATTATCAATCTTGGATTCTGTACGTTGGCCCCTTTCTCTTCTCCAAGTAGGATTTGGTGTGAAACATGTTCCGTACTATGCGCTAGAAGTTGCTTGCTTCAGGTAAATATCAACCCTTTTGGTTCAGTGTAATAGGGTGAAACTGTCTTCCCTCATAGTTTTAATTTTAATACTACAAATTATTTTTAAACTATTTTGCCTCATAGGCTTGAAGTTCCCAAAGAACTTAAAACTATGATGTATGGTTGATTTATGTATCCTTGTCAATCCCTCCTATTTGAATCATGATCATTGATCTCTGTTAATGTTTCACATTATTACAGTATATTATGTATCTTTTTCTTCTAATAATATTTGGTTGGGGAATAGTCCATTGTGGCTACATGAATCTATCATATCTTATACAATTACATAGCTTCTAACCTTTGTGTAAAGTTTTCTTCTATGAAATAAGATACGCTGCATCTACATCTACATCTCAAACTTTAAATGGGCAGGTTCTTGACCTCTGAAATTTCTTGCAAACTTAATGAATCTCTGTTATGTATAAGTATCAGAAATTTTATATCTAATGTTAGCTCCACATTTTTAGCTTCTTTGAATAACAAAAGATGTGTGTTTTTTACTGTCACTTTTTTTTTTACATATTTTCCTTTGGTTTAAACTTAAATATGAATTTAATCCTACACAAATGATACCATGCTAGTTATTCTAGTTCTCCAATCTATATCCTAATATTTCATATATGATATTTTGTAAATAACATACTCTAATTTGTTTCAAATATAAATAGCTTTTAAAATTGTATGCTTTGTTCAGGAAAAAACATTATGCAAAAGAATGAATTATAAACTGTTATCCTTGTGAATTATATTTTTCATTGATCATGTGGTTGTTTATTGACATGTTGAACTATTCATGTATTTAGCACATTATGTTTCCTTAAACTGGCACATTATGTTTCCTTAAAACCAGTGTTTAAACATTTCTCCCTTGTTTTTCATCTGATTGTTTGTTGAATAGGACCGTATGTTAGTTTCATACAGAACTCCTTGATTCAGCCTACTCAATGTTACACATACACATTTTTTCCAAATTTCTTGGGAAATATTAGAGTTTTTTGTGACCAGATTATGCCAAATTTCCTGGAAAATATTGCAAGTTTCTAGATTTTGCCAAATTTTCGGGGAAATATTACAAATTTTTGCAACCAAAGTTTTCCAAATTTCCTAGGAAATATTGCAACCATATCATTTTGAAATGCAGTACATTCATCACTAAGAAATTGCAGATCCTAAAAATCTCAAATTGTAGCGCATTCACCTTGAAGAAAATAGACTCACAGAGTGACAGGCCTGATCACAATTGGTCAATTTTATCCATCTTCAATTGAAATACCCAATTTTAGTATATAAGTTCCTAATTTTGAGTGTGACATACCTGATCAGAATTCGCTACCTCATAGCATTTCCTACATCAAATACTTGTCTCTTATAGTGTTAGCATTTGTGAAGGGTTACATAGACCAACTCCTATTTACAATAATCTTCTAGCCTAAGTCTGCAAACAACCCCCCAGATGGTTTAGTATCACGTGTCCCACATGTAAAACATGGATTTATAAGGACACATGTCAGCTATGCAAGTGTCTTTTTCATAAGACAAACCTACATCATAGTTTGAATGGACATTTAATATTGTGTACTACCTCTAAAGTTTCAACCTACATAGTGTTCCTACCTCAAAAAAAAAAAAAAAAAGACAATTTTTATCTTCTTCTTTTAAAACCTATGCCTTTTTCACATTCATATCCACAAAATTTAGCCCCATGCTAATTTATTATACCCTCCTCTAATGCATTTCCTAAAATTTGAAAGCTAAGTGTTCATTATGAAATGATCTATTATATAGGGATTAAAAAAGTGCTAATTCATGCTTCGATTGCAATTTATTTAATGCATTAATATCTCTTCCAATGCATTAAAATGAATTACAGGTGTTACATTACAAAAAAAGAAGGTTGTACTCTGCTACTGTGATGGAGCCAACTTTGACTGAGAATTCCATTCCCATATTGCTGAATGGTTCAACTGAGATTCAACCTCTACTCCAAATAATCAACATTGGATCTATCTACTCATCAAAAACTAGCTCTTCACACTACCACATTACTCTTTCTGATGGGACGTATCAACATAGAAGTTTTCTACCATTTTCTTATAGCGCAAAAATTTTATCTGAAGACATCTAGATCGGTTTGATTAGTTTAATTAAAAAAGAAGCTTGCACAGTCTCTCAAAAATATTTGTAAGAATACATTGTGTATTAACCTTTTTCCTTTATTCTACTTGCATTATTCCTGCAGAACAATGAATTTTACATTCATTTTTTTTTAAATTTCTTCATTCATTTCAGATCCATTCGAATCCTAGAACATGAGGTTGTCCGACGTAGCTCACCTTTGGTTAAAGACTCATTAGCACTATTACATGCAAAGGCAGGAAAATCCCTTTCAAGCTCTTCATCAACAAAGGAGTTTCTGAAAACTATTGTAATTCCTACAAATACATCCACAACAACACTTGTATCGTTTAAATCATGCAATCCATACCGAAAGTACTGGTCAATTCAAGGTAGAGCATTAGCAAAGACACCATTGAAAAATTACAACACTGCATGTGGCTCAGGAAACGTCTTCGACTTTGATCTCATTGGACGCAACAGAGATGAGATTCACCTTTCTGCATTTGTTGAATTAGTTGAATCCCTTTATAATCTCATTGAAGCTGGGCAACTATATATTGTCTCCAATGGAACAATTAAACAAACCAACCCAAACTACAAACATTTAAACAAGAAATGGGAGATTTACTTATTTGTTGCATCAACTGTCAAACCATGTTCAGAAGATGATCCAAGCTTCCCTTAATGAAGCTTTCATTTGAAAATGATCGCTGAAATGAATTCCACAAGCCCAAATACCATTGTAGATGTTCTTGGTGTGGTTAGCTCCACCTCTCCTGCTACAACAATTCAAAGAAGAGATGGGACTGAAACAGTAAGAAAAACACTCACACTGAAGGAAAATTCAGGTTTTAGCATTGATTTAACAATATGGGGAGATCAATGTGTCTCTATAGGAAAGGACCTAGCTGAACTTCACTCTTCTGACAACCCGCCAATCCTTTGTGTCAAAGGAGGCCGAGTAACTGAATTTAATGGAATCACTATTGGGACAATATCCACTACCACCCTTATCATAAATGTGAACATTGAAGAAACCCAAAAACTCCATACTTGGTTTCATGATACAGGCTACAACTCTTCGTCTCCATCTTTGAGCAGAAACTATAATGTGGCTTCCAAACGAGCTCTACCACAAAAGATAATTCAAGAAATATCTATCATGGAAGTCTCTGAGAAGGAAGTATGGGTTTCGGTTCGTGCCACAGTGACTACTCTACACATGGAAGACTTCTATTTTCTTTCTTGTCCATTAGATTTCAATGGGAAACAATGCATGAAAAAATTAATCTGCCATTCTAACAATCTTTGGCATTGTACAAGGTGTAACGGTGAACTCCCAGAATGTGACTATCATTACAAAGTAAAATTCGAAATACATGACCATACCGGACACCTTCAAAATGTCACTGCCTTCAATGATGTGAGAAATTAACTCATGGGCATCATAGCTAAAGACTTGTTCCTCCTCTCTATTGAACTAGCTTATCTTCACAAAATCTTTAACTGAATATCAGGCCGTCGCTTCTTGTTGTCACATTCCATCAAAACAGAGTACTACATTGGTGTTGAACACCTGCAACCTATACTAATAAGTTCAGAAGAAATTTAGTATGATTCTGCATGCAAGGAAATCCTAAAATACATTGTCACACTTACCGTTTCACAACGCTCTACTATTCGTCGCCTTTGACGTCTATTCTTAGATGCAGACCATACAATTTTTTTGCACATAGGAGAACATCTCTGTATATTTTAATTTTCAATACCATTGTAAAATACAACCATGTTGTTTTACTGAAAAATTTCTTCCGTAATACTTTTTTTCAATACTTACAAATATGTATATTTACCCTTTCACAATTTAAATAATATATATACCTATGTTTGGCACCACAAAAGTGGTTTTCTTTACAATAGTCTCTATCAACATGTATGGAAAATTAAATTAAAACTCTCTCTATCACTTACTAATAGTTATTTACAAAGTTGAGCTTCTCAGAAAATGTCATACATTTCATATGAATTCATAACTCAATTTTGCTTCACTACAAATTCCTCACATATCATGCCTAACATAGATTTATTTGTAGTTTCTTAGATATGTCATCAAACGATGAAGATGCGAACAAAAGAGCACGATGACGCCTTATTTATGCTCAAAATAGAGAAACAATAAATGTGCGTCGAATATTTATTTATAGAAATCGAAAAAACACTCCCGCTCCCACTACACAACCTCCCTCTTCAAGTGCTCTCCCAAATATGCATGCCATTTCACCCTACCTTCATCAAAACCTATATAACCCCCCCTTAATGAAGAACATCGTCGCTTTGGACACATAATAGATAACGTCTCTACATTGCATTTGTTTCACACTATGCAAAGAATCATATCCAAGTATGAAAACAAAACATTCACATGGTACGCTTTCTTTCTCTCGATGTGCAACATCTAAATCTACAAACTATTTCACTCATGTGAACAACATGGACCCTAGCAAGCAACCAAATGTCCTACAAAATTTAACACACATTGAGGACATTTTGATCACACGTGTAAATCCCATTCTGCAAGTAACACATGCATGTGGTGGTCAATACAAATATAGTGGCCATACAATCAGCTTCCCTCGAGACATCACTTCTATTGTGAAATACCTACCTTGCCTTGTTTCTGAGTTGGATATCCTCATTTTAAGAGGACAAAACCCTTATGAAACATCTTATGAATTCATCATTTCTAAATCACGTGTACTAGCAGCTCTTGAATACAAGCTCACTCATTATCCCTACTACAGAGATGTTGAACTCATCCCATCTGCAATTTCTTCTCTACCAAATCAGCCTACAGATATTTCTTAGCTTCTTCATAATGTAACCACGTCCCCATTTATACCCCAGGAAACCATAATCGATTCTACTCATGATCCTGATGTTGTGCTAACTCCATTGGATATCCAACCTTCTTCTTTTGTTCCAATTCCCAAAAACTCGTGTAGCGAACTTGATCACATTCGTGCTTACTTGCACTCCACAAATCCAAACTCAACAAATTCAATTGATTGGTCTACAATATCTCTATCACCTATGAATGAATACACTAACAAGGGCCTCCTTTCTATGGCATTCACCACACTTTTCCCAATAGGCATTGCCATGATCTCACAACCAAGAATTACAAAAATTGAGATGGGCGAATATGCCTTCCATCTATTACGCTACCATGACAATCGCTTTGGCCAGCATCTGAGATTCCATTACTACATATATAACACGCTAATGCACCACCATAGTCAATCAACTGCCAATGTTTTTGTTAGAAAAATACATTGAAAACAACTTGCCAACAACTGTTTCAGATTTGCGACAATGTCTTCATGAATTCCCACAATCAAGAATTGTCGAACAAGTCTGTAACATACCCCGATAACCTCGCAAGAAAATGCATGGAGTTAGGAATTTTTTTCAAAATATACGAATGTGTAACCTTATCAATTAATTTTTATATTTCTGCATTAACCATTTAAATACCCATCATCATCTCTTAGAGAAACATTTAGTAAAAATCATAGTGAGTTACACAACCATTAATTGTCCTTGTTGTAGCATATTAACTTAAATTTCCTGTTATAAATATGTATCGATCCCATGATCATTTTAATTCAATTAGTACATCACCTAATTGATAATATAAACATCACATCATGAAATAAATTAACATCATGAAAATGACACAATGAACAATCACATAAATAGACACTGATATACCCTGGAAACCCCGTAGGGTAAAAACCAGCAAACGTTTAATTCTATTATTAAACGCTCATGAGGGTTTTCACCCCTTACTCAATTGTTATAAGGGAGTCCATCCCTTGACCATTGTCATAAAAATTACATTGAAAAATAATCTTAAACGAAACATAACTAGTTACAAGCTATTAAAATCGTCATGATACCATTTACCCACAAATCCTCAATCTTTGTCTTTGTAGTCAGATTGTTTCCTTCAGTGGGTCATCATGTAATTCGAACTAGTAAACCTGCATGGACTAACAGCTCTTTATCTTCCATAATGTTAAACTTGAAAATTCATTTTCTCAAGTCATCCTTCTTTCGTGCCATTGTTGTCATCAGCACACTTGATATCATGATTAGATAAAATATTAATAAACCGATAATCAATCTCTATTTATGATACTTCAACAAATATTTTTATGCATGTATAAAACATAACCAAGTTGACATGAAATGCCTTCATTAGCATCATTTCACATGCATTAGTAACAAATAAATCACTATCAAGCATCATCTTTGTAGCAACCACTAACAAAATCTCGCATGTGCTTTTATATTATTTCCAAAGGAAAGATAACATATTATATAATAATATTGTGCATGAAAATACATAACAAGCTTTCAAGATAACTATCCCCACAAGCAATTTCCTTTTTGTCTACTCTGACATTTTTTTTCCAAAGGGATTAACACAATAGATTCTATACTTATGCATATGAATGCATGTTCTTTTCCAAAGACATCATTTCCACACAAGAGCTATTCACATTGGCTATACTTATAACAATGCAGGCCTTATTTCAAACCAAGTTAACATACTAGTTATAATTTTGTGCATGTAATAGCATAGACTTTTTGTTCTTGCATGTAAAACATATATTTCTTTCCAAAAGAAACTATATACATATTTCATGGAAAAATAACACATTTCTTTTCCCAGGGTTCAAACGCATACCACTTATTCTTCCATTCATTCAAAGGGAAATTTCCCTCTCATCCAAAAGATATAATCCCAAAACTATACTTTTTCCATGCATCCAAGAATATATATGTTTCTCTAAATAATCTTACATAATAAAGCACATGATTACTATTTTTCCTCTCTAAGAATCTAATCCAATAATTGCTTCCTTGCATACGATTATATATATTTATTTTCCAAGGAATTTAACACCTTAATTATTATTTTTCCAAAAGATAGATAACTCAATAGCTATTATGCATGAAATAGATAATATTTTCTTATCATTTCACATATTAGAGAGATTTGTAATATTTCCTCCAGAAATAACATGAATAACAAATCCTTCTCAAATAACACAACCAATTGTCTTTTACACAAAGGTTTTATGTGAGCTACCCATCACATAATTTATTTATATATTTTTTCGTGACTCAAACTCCTCATGCCTGTAAAATCACATAATAATTTCTAGTAGATCAAATATACTAGATTTTATTCATGTGCACCCAAGCACATAATCTCTTCAAGAGTCCAATATTTCTCTTTAAAACTTTTAATGCATATAATTGGTAATTATATAACTTAATACCTTGTAAATAATCATCAACATAATTATTACGTCTATATGTACATCAACAATTACTCTTATCTCATTGAAAAATGAAATGGACGCACTATGTTTCACTCAGTTTTTCCTGTTTTAGTCATCCAATTTGGATGTGTATTGTGAACATATGGAAAATAATTTCATAAAACCAAACGAGGTTTTTGTTTGAAACAGACATAATAAGAATAACCTCTCTCATTTTTGTCATAGGTGTCATGGTTTTTAATATTCGAATGAATCTTCGATGCCCATTGTTTCATATTTAAATATTAAATAATTTCCTGTTTTTGTCATCAAATTTAGACATGGTTTCCAACCAAATGGAAACGATTTTTGGAAAACCCAAAGAGGTTTTTGTTTCTAATGGGTTCATTAAAAATAACGTTTTTACACAGGCGTTACGGTTTGGAATATTCAAATGAATCTTTGGAGCTCATTTTTCCAAATTTAAGTAATAATTAATTCCCTGTTATTTTACATCCATTTAGGACACAGTTTTCAAGACATGGGAAATGAATTTTTAAAATATAAAAGAGGTTTTTGGTCATAACATCCTCTTTTACAAAAACCTCTTTCACTTTTTTCCTATCTATTTCAGTTTTGGAGATACAAAGTCATACTTAGACCTTATTTTCTAATAACTCATGCAATTCACAGAATTATTTAGCCATGAAAATCTTTTATCAATTCACAACACATGAATTATTCTCATAATTCAATGAATAAGACACTTATTCCTCTATGAAAAAAAATTGTATAGAGGTTTACTAAATAATTAATCTTAATTCTTTATCACATGAAATTTTTCTTGCAAATAAATTCATTCATTATATCATCATGGCCCATATGCAAACAAAACGATTTTCAAAGAATATGGTTACTTATCTCTTGATGCATGCTTGGAATACTCTCTTCCTCTTCCTTGGCTCCATTCTCCATGTATTCTCCCATTCCCCTCTTCTATTTCTCTCATAGGCTTATCATCAATAGAATTAATAAAATGGAATAGATTTTATAAATCATAAAAGAATTCTAGATTTTCTAAATCATAAAAGCATTCCGACTTTTCTAAATCATAAAATCATTCCATAAAGCCTCCATAAATTTTATTTTTCCTAAATCAGAAAAGAACTCCATAAATCTCTCATGCTTTTATTTTTAAATGTAGATTTTCTTTTTCCTTATGAGCAAAATATCACTTATCCATACTTTTTCCAAATCTATTAATCATTATTTCTAAAACTCATAAAATATACCAACTTGGAAATATAATTTATTTCCATAGAAGAATATAAATTCTTATAAATAAAATAATTAAGAAATAATTCTTCCAATATTCTTATAATCATCAATTACAAGAATATTATTCATGTAATATCAACATAATAATAAATAATATTTAATTATTTAAGAAACCTCATTTTATGAGAGTTTTTACTGTGGCTGACGCGAGGGATATTACAAACTCCCCCCCTTAAAGAGAACATCGTCCTCGATGTTCTTTTCTTGTCAGAACATTAACCTTTAATTTTCATTACCAATTATTTAGGAAATGTAAAATAATACTTAAGTCATAATACTTTCAAAAACACTCA
Source organism: Pinus albicaulis (assembly GCA_034641835.2). Classification (NCBI taxonomy): domain Eukaryota; kingdom Viridiplantae; phylum Streptophyta; class Pinopsida; order Pinales; family Pinaceae; genus Pinus; species Pinus albicaulis. The sequence continues at coordinate 1,293,367,144 of CM076582.1, forward strand.
AGGAGAACTTAGCCATTTAATCATCAAAAGGATAAGAAAAGCTCTATCAAGTGCATGTTTTTTTTTTTTAGGAGTTACACTAGTCTTTCTCTCCCACTAACGTTTTTGCAAATTACTTTCTTTCTCTCCCACAATAATTTCAATCAAATTCAAACTCATGTTATTTATCTCCAACCATTTCATTTGCAAATTACTGTCTTTCTCTCCCACAGTAATTTCATTCAAAGTCAAACTTATGGCATTAATCTCCAGCCATTTTCCTCTATCATGTTAGGAATTTAAAGTTCAATAACTCATTATTTTATCTAACATGAGTTATTTAAATCACCTATATATTTCAATTTATTTCCTATATGCATGGATATAGATATAACATGTTCATTTGCTCATAAAAACACAACCTATTTCATCGAAATTGTTGCTAAGATAATTTAATATATCATCCATGCAAAAATATAAGATATGAAACAAATTTGAGTCATGCAATTTATAGTCTATACTAACATCCAACATATTTAGACAATTTTAAAATTAGTAACAAAACATAAACATAATTTCATCTAACCATACTTAATTTCTGGGAGTTATTGAGGAACCGAGCATATTCCACCCAACCGTGAACTATCTCCAATAGTTACCCACCGAGCTAAGATCTACTTGCCACTAGAATCAACAACCTCATTGATTCCTTGGTGATTTCTTCCCAGCAGATTTCTAGCAGCGTCCTACTTTAACGTCTACCAACCTTTTTGCCTAGGCCTTCTTGTTTTATATTTTTCGAAAAAGATACTCTTCTTTTTCTTTAAAGCATGTCTTTCTCTCCTTCTATGCTTTATTTTACCCCACTTAGTATTTATATCCAACTAAGTCATTAACATAATATTTCTCTCCCATTAGGTTAATATTTCCTCTTTATTATTTTCTCCTAGGGATTTTTAGGAGACCTTTAGGGAAGCTCCATGTTGAACTTAACCACCCATAGCTTTTCATAAGCTGGCAAGAAGTCTTCTAAAACTCTAGAGTTATTTCCTAAATACCCCAACCAAAGTATTTATTAACTCAATAATAAAATTAAATATTACCTCATTACATCAGTCCCATCATGGCTTCCATAGCCGTTGAATCCAATAAAAATTCAATGTCTAAAAATAGTCAATGTCTACAAATCCACTGTAATTTACATAATTTTCCATTTGCATATTATCATTAAGGCAAATGAAAATTTATGTACACCATGCATCTATACTTGACCCTCAACATGGGTCCCACAATTTGTCAATGTACATTGACAATAATTCATCACATGTAATATAGGTGGTACAAATTCCAAATTTCCACATAATAATAATCATGTAACTTAGAAAAAAGACATTAACATATCTTGCATACCAAAGAATTTTACTTTATTTAAGGTCTCACCTTAGCAACCATCAATATTGTAGAGAACTAACAGTCCCATAGAAAACTAGGACACAAAATGTGATTTTTTTCTTTCCTTACCATTAGCTTGCAGCCATGTAAGCAACAACCATTGAGGAATTTTGGGAAAATAATTTGCAATCATGTAATCTACAACTGCTGCATATTTTTTATCAAATAGTGTGCAAGCATGCAATTTACGACCAATTCGACATTCCAACAAAAATTTTGCAAGCATGTAATCTACATCCATCTTGGAATTATAACAACAAATTTCAAGCATGAAATTTATGGTCAATGAGACATTCTACCAAATAGTTGGAAAGCATACAGTCTACTCCCATTGGGGGACTAGTTAGCGGCCATGAAATAAATTTCCATAAATATGTTTAAACTATCAGAGAGATAGTAAAACTATAATTTATAGAATAGCATGAATCATATTCATATCATCAATGATAAAATTTCTGCCAACAACACAACCAAAAATCCCTAGAAGAGAGTCTAATCAGGAAAGTCGACCAATTTATGGATCCAAATCTGAACATAGATTTTTCTTGGTATCAATACGAGGGTTACATGATATCAAGGTATGAATAACCCTTAATATTAAGACAAATCACATCCAAAACTTCCATGGATGCAATTATTTAAAACAACAAAATTGTGGATCTCAATTACCACTTTTTGTCAAACACATGGAATGCAAACTTTCCTCTACAACTCTAAATGAACAAAGAGAACCCACAATTATGCTAGTATGAATTTTTCATTGACTTTAAGTTTACTATGTGAGTTCTACTTCACTTATTTCTTATTTTTAACAACTAAAGAGTTTCGTTCAAATATATATATATATATATATATATATATATATATATATATATTTCAACATTCCATTGTCCTCTTCAGGGTCAACCCCAACTTCTAAATTATATAGTTATCACACCAACAATATATCATTCATTATTTCTCCGTTTTTTTTTTTTTTGCACCATAATAATTTTTTCTAATATTATGCATGCAAACGTTGGTAATTAATACACACTATAACCGGTGAGTGCTCACGATGGTTCATACGTACAATAGATGGTTTTTTGTCTTTTATCCTCATCCATATTCAAATTTAATGAGCACAACTTTTAAACAACATTGTAACTTTCTACTCTTTCATGCGGTCACTAATCAGGCATCATGCATCTCATGTTAATTTTAGTATACTACAAGTTTAATTAAAATCATACCTGAGATGATGCCCACTAGAATCATACCTCTACTTATTCCTTTTTCATAACAATTCCCAATAGGCGCCAGTGTTGTAACCTTTTGCTTTGATACCATTTGTAACATACCCCGATAACCTTGCAGGAAAATGCATGGAGTTAGGAAATTTTTTTCAACATTTATGAATATGTAACCTTATAAATTACATTCTATATTTCAACATTAACCATGTGAATAACCATGATCATCACTTAGAGAAATATTTAGTAAAAATCATAGTGACTTACACAACCATTAATTGTCCTTGTTTTAGTATATTAACTTAAATTTCCTACTATAACTATGTATCGATCCCATGATCATTTTAATTCAATTAGTACATCACCTAATTCATAATATAAGAATCACATCATGAAACAAATTAACATCATGAAAATTACACAATGAACAATCACATAAATAGACACCGATATACCTTGGAAATCCCGTAGAGTGAAAACCAGCAAACGTTTAATTTTATTATTAAACGCTCATGAGGGTTGTCACCCCACACTCAATGGTTCTAAGGGAGTCCATCCCTTGACCATTTTCATAAAAGTTACATAGAAAAATAATCTTAAATAAAAAATAACTAGCTATAAGCTATTACAATCATCATGATACCATTTACCCACGAATCCTCAATCTCTGTCTTTTTAGTCAGGCTCTTTCCTTCAGTGGATCATCATGAAATTGGAGCTAGTAAACCTACATCGACTAACAACTCTTTATCTTTCACAATGTTAAAGTTGAAAAATCCTTTTCTCAAGTCATCCTTCTTTCATGCCATTGTTGTCATTAGCACACTTGATATCATGATTAGATAAAATATTAATAAACCAATAATCAATCTCTATTTGTAACATTTCAACAAATATTTCTATGCATGTATAAAACATAACCAAGTTGACATGAAGTTCCTTCTTTAGTATCATTTCACATGCATTAGTAACAAATAAATCACTATCAAGCATCATCTTTCTAGCAACCACTAACAAAATTTCGCATGCACTTTCATATTATTTTCGAATGAAAGATAACATACTATATAATAATATTGTGCATGAAAATTCATAACAAGCTTTCAAGATAACTATTCGAACAAGAAATTTCCTTTTTGTCTACTCTTATATTTTCTTTTCTAAAGGGATTAACACAATAGATTCTATACTTATGCATATGAATGCATGTTATTTTCCAAAGACATCTTTTCTACACAAGAGCTATTCACATTGGCTATAATTATAACAATGCGAGCTTTATTTCAAACCAAGTTAACATACTAGCTATAATTTTGTGCATGTAATAACATAGCCTTTTTATTCTTGCATGTAAAACATATATTTCTTTGCAAAATAAACTAAATACATATTTCATGGAAAAATAAACACATTTCTTTGCCAAGGTGTCAAACTCATACCACGTATGCTTCCATGCATGCAAAGGAAAATTTCCCTCTCATCCAAAAGATCTAATCCCAAAACTATAGTTTTTCCATGCATCTAAGAATATATATGTTTCTCTAAATAATATTACATAAGAAAGAACGTGGTTACTATTTTTCCTCTCTAAGAATCTAATCCAATAATTGATTCCTTGCATACGATTATATATATTTATTTTCCAAGGAATTTAACACCTTAGTTATTAATTTTCAAAAATATAAATAACTCAATAGCTATTATGCACGAAATAGATACTATTTTCTTATCATTTCACATATTAGAGACATTTGTAATATTTCCTCCAGAAATAATATGAATAACAAATCCTTCTCAAATAACACAACCAATTGCATTTTACACAAAGGTTTTATGTGAGCTACCCCTCACATAATTTATTTATATATTTTTACATGAATCAAACTCTTCATGCATGTAAAATCACATATAATTTCTAGTAGATCAAATATACTAAATCTTATTCATGTGCACCTAAGCACATACTCTCTTCAAGAGTCCAATATTTCTCTTTTAAAACTTTTAATAGATATACTTGGTAATTATATAAATTAATTCCTTGTAAATAATCATCAACATAATTATTATGTCTATATGTACATAAACAATTATTCTTATCTCATTGAAAAATGAAATGGCAGCACTATGTTTCACTCTATTTTTCCTGTTTTAGTCATCCAATTTGGATGCGTATTGTGAACATATGGAAAATAATTTCATAAAACCAAAAGATTTTTTTGTTTGGAACAGAAATAATAAGAATAACCTCTCTCATTTTTGTCATAGGTGTCATGGTTTTTAAGATTTGAATGAATCTTTCATGCCCATTGTTCCAGATTTAAATATTAAATAATTTCCTGTTTTTGTCATAAAATATAAACACGGTTTCCAACCAAATGGAAATTATTTTGGGAAAACACAAAGAGTTTTCTGTTTATAATGGGTTCATTAAAAATAACCTCTCTCATTTTTTACACAAGTGTTACGATTTTGAATATTCAGATGAATCTTTGGAGCTCATTTTTCCACATTTAATAATAATTAATTCACTGTTATTTTACATCCATTTAGGACATGGTTTTTGAGACATGGGAAACAAATTTTTAAAATATAAAAGAGGCTTTTGGTCATAACATCCTCTTTTACGAAAACCTCTTTCACTTTTTTCCTATCTATTTCGGTTTTGGAGATACAAAGTCATACTTAGACCCTATTTTCTAATAGCTCATGCAATTCACAAAATTATTTAGCCATGAAAATATTTTATCAATTCACATTACATGAATCATTCTGATAATTCAATGAGTAAGAAGCTTATTCTTATATGAAAAAAATTGTATAGAGGTTTACTAAAAAATTAATCTTAATTCTTTATCACATGAATTTTTTCTTGCAAATAAATTCATTCATTATATCATCATGGCCCATATGCGAAACAAAGTTTTCAAAGAATATGCGTTTTACTTATCTCTTGATGCATGCTTGGAATACTCTCTTCCTCTTCCTTGGCTCCATTCTCCATGTATTCTCCCATTCCCCTCTTATATTTCTCTCATAGGATTATCATCAATAGAATTAATAAAATTGAATAGCTTTTATAAATCATAAAAGCATTCCATAAAGCCTCCATAAATCTAATTTTTCCTAAATCAGAAAAGCACTCCATAAATCTCTCATGCTTTTATTTTTAAAGGTAGATTTTCTTTTTCCTTATGAGCAAAATATCACTTATCCATATTTTTTCCAAATCTATTACTCATTATTTCCAAAACTCATAAAATATACCAACTTGGAAATATAATTTATTTCCATAGAAGAATATAAATTCTTATAAATAAAATAATTAAGAAATAATTCTTCCAATATTTTTAAAATCATCAATTACAAGAATATTATTCATGTAATATCAATATAATAATGAATAATATTTAATTATTTAAGAAACCTTATTTTATGAGAGTTTTTACAGTGGCTTAATCCAGGGATATTACAAAGTCATGCACTTTGGCTCATCCCTACGAGATACACATGGTTTTTGGAACAAGTGTCGTAATGAGCTAACTGACATGATCACAAAACTTGGGAGCCGAACATTTTTCTTCACTCTAAGTGTTGTTGATACCAAATGGCCTGACCTACACAAGATTATGCCTACTGATGTGGCCTCAAATTCAAGCACTCATTACGAATCGAGAATTCAAAATATAATTAGGAATCCACATTTAGCATCCCAATATATGCATTGTAGATTTACAATTTTTCTTGAAGAAGTTCAACAGAAAGGCCTCCATGCAATTGACTATTGGTGCAGGTATTTTCAATTACCATTCCTCTTTAAACCTAATATAAATTCACAATAGATCTGGAGAAATAACATCTTTCAATGTTGGATACAGATATGAATGGAAAAATCGAGGATCTGCACACATACATGGATTCCTTTGGTTGAAAAATGCACCAAACATGGATTCCCTCAAGTGGAAAAATGACACAGAATTGCTCAATGCTCAAAGATATTTTGACCATCATTTCACTGCTTCGAACCCGGGACAACCCCAACATCGCGAATCTGTACTCCACCAATTAGTAGAGCACAACCCATGTCTTCTTGACACATCACCAATTTTTGTGTCAATCCAGATAGAAGACTATGAAGAGCTTGTGAACTGTGTCCAATGCCATACAAAGTGTCATGCATCTTCCTGTCTTCACAAAAAAAAAAATGTTCTCAGCTGTTGCTATAGAGTATCATGGGAGTTGAACCCCACATTTTCACTCTTCATAAACAAAAAAGGTCAAAAAACCTACAAACCTACACGTAACGATGATACATTGAACATCCATAATGCCAATCTACTTTCCATATGGAGAGAAAATGTTGATTGAAAGCCAGTAGTTTCACACCATGCCGTGTTAACCTATATTTCTAAATATGCAGCCAAAGCATAAACAAAATCAGAAAGCTATAGCCAAATTTTATTATGCCTCTCAAACAATATCGTTCTAGATGCACCTACTATCATTGTTGTCTGAAAACTCCTTACAGAAACCATAACATAAAGAGACATCGGGGTGCAGGAAATATGCCATATGTTGCATAAATTACCACTCACACTCTTCATTCATACATTTGTTTCTCTAAATTTTAATAGAAATGTATTCAGACGTGTTCTACATGCTTCCGAAAATCCACCCTCAACACCACCATTTATTCTCACATACATGAACAGACCTTCTTCATTAGATTCGTTGCCCCTTATTGAAGCTACACGTTATTGGTCATTTTTCCTCATTGTAAACAAAAATAATGGAAACACATTTCCCCTCCGATGGTTGTCCATATCTTGCCATGATACACAAAAATCCCTTCCCCTACTGATCCAAGCTACCCCACTTTATGTTGGGATGAATTAATATTATATTTCCCTTTTCGTACGCTCCCCAATGACATTAGATCTAGTAATGAGGAAATCATTGTACACCGGGAACAAAAAAAGGGAACATATACATCATGGCATGTTCATCATGAAAATGAAACCCCACAATCCAAAAATTAATCTACTCATCTAACCCTCCTGACATCCCCCTTAACCCCATCCAAATGAATGAATGGAAAATCCTCTCTCACCTTCACCCAGGTGACAAAATCGAAATTGATACCTTTGGAATCATTGGAAACCGTGACATTCATCTTAATCATAATTGGTCTCACACTTACATGCCTCTTGACTTGCAAGAAACAACCATCAATTTCATTGAATACAATCACTCAAATATTCAAAACCAACATCGTCCTTTTTCAAACCTTCCCGAAATCACATATTATCTCCTACCCAACAAAATAAATTCACACATGATTTCTAATTTCAAAAACCCCCTACCAAAACCTCCAACCAGAACCATCATACAAGGGACAACCGGAATAGGAAAATCTGCTTTAATAAAATCTTTGCAACGTGCATTTATTGCAAACTCCTCAACATATAAAAGCCCATTGCTACTACTTTCACCCACCAGTGTTGCATCTTCCAACATAAATGCCCTTACAATTCACTCTGCCCTTCACATCCCTATCCAAACAATGCATCCTCTTGAAGGACAACTGCTCCTACACTTCCAAGAACAGCTATGCCGTGTACAATACATACTCATCGATGAAATGAGTTCTGTCGAGCTGAAAATTCTTTCTCGTATTGATGATCACCTATGAGAGGCATTTCCCCTTCATAGAAATACACCATTTGGCAACCGCTCCATTATCCTTGTCGGTGATTCAGGCCAGTTGCCACCTGTGAAAGACATTCCTCTGTATGTTGGCACATCACGTGTCATTGCACTTTGGTGTAGCTTTGATACGTTCATAACGCTTACAACTATTTTCTACTAGCAAGGTGTTGACCCTTCCCAAAATGCCTTCCACGAGATTCTCGCAAATATTAGGGATGGAACACCTACAATTGAAGATTGGAACCTCCTAATGTCAAGGACAGATTCCTCTATTACGCATGAATATAAAAAATGTTTGAAGACTCCATGCACTTATATGCAACAAACAGTTCATTTTCCTTGCATAACAAATCAATGCTTAAAAAATTAAACATGTCAGTAGTTGTGTGCTCAGTGGAGAAACGTCGGGAACAAACATTCGCTACATCTGAAGAAGAAAAACTAGACACAAAGGTTATGTTATGCAATGAACAAAAATTTATGCTCACCTGCAATTTGTGGGTACATGCAGGGCTTGTAAATTGTGCACTTGGCACAGTGATTTCAATATTCTATGCACCTAACTCAAAGCCTCCAGAATTTCCATGCTTCATGGTAGTCGGTTTTAAACAATACATAGGAACACCATGGGACATTTCACATCCCACATATGTGCCCATTTCCCTTATCACAAGAGCTGCACGTCGACAAAAACCACTTCAAATAGCATGCGCTTTAACAATACACAAGTCACAAGGAATGACATTAGATAAAGCAAAAGTTGACATCGGCCCCAAAGAATGCCAAGGTCTAACATTCATCGCAATTTCAAGAGTAAGATCTCTATCAGACCTTCGAATCCATTAGACAGGTGCACTCACAAATAATTCATAGATCACCATGATCCCTACCCACGCTGAATAAAGCACCTTTATACTTTTGGTACCTAAGGTGAAACCCATTTTCATGTTTTTTATTTTATTTACAATTATAGGTCAAGAACCATGAGGTTTGATGATAAAGAAGATAAAGATAGTAACTTTTTCACATAGCTCATATTGCAAGTTTGGAATTGACTACCCTATAACACGGTGATGTGAATGAATATTGCAATTTCTATGGAAGAAATATGGTTAAACATGAAAAAATGTCCGCTACTCCTTCAATGCCCTTCATACAATGGTATAATTACAAATTTTGAGATAGGCAACCAGATATGGCTTCAACATTTACTATTTCCAGAAAATAAGTAACCCATAAACTAGGGACACTATGCATCGGATATCATAGATCATCACTACAGATATGAGATAGGACTTCCATCTCCTTTTTCTGAACTAAACAAAATTCAATACTTAATTTCTATCTATTTCTATATGTTTAACTCCTCTGGGGGTTTTCTCGTTTTATATATCAGTTTATATAGATTTCTATGATAGTTCTGCTGGGATATCTTATGGGCCTTGGTGTCCAAATCAAGCAGCTCATAGAGTTCCATCCCTTAACACAGGTATTTATTAAACTATAATTTAAAGGCATGGAATCACATCGAAGTAGTTATGTATTTTCTATTTTTTGAAGAAGTCAAGCCTTTCAAAACTGTAACATTGTTTTTGATCTTTGAAGAGTGTTATAAGACTATTTAATTATTTTTTCCCTGAATGTTCACTGTGCTCACATAGAGGGTTTATATAATTTTGTATTTCTTGCACTGAATTGAGTTGATAATTATTGTTTTAATTGAACCATTTCCAAGTTCATGGTCATATGTAGTTATAGCCTTTGTCTCCATTGAGTAATGATTACACGGTTTCTTATTATTTAATGTTGTAACAATTTAGTTGACTTAATGGGTTAAGGGAAGAACCAAATAAAACTAGTAGCTTTGGTGAAGGGTAGAACCATGTTTTTGCAGTCTTTCGCTTTTAATATGCGATTAGACCATACTGATCCATGGGACTAAGATATGATGGTTTTTTTAATGGTGCCCTTTATATTGATGGTTTTCTCTATCCATTTAATTGTAGACTAAACATTTCCACATAATAGTCATTCTCACCAAAATTCATAGCTTGAAAAGGTTAGTCATGCGACACATAAACAAAGTTTAGTTGACTAGACTTTGAAAAAACTCATCAAGAAACTCTCCAACAAGAACTTTAACAAGTCTGTGCTGACTCTAAACCCATGCGAAGGCTTACGGCTAACCTTGAGGTGGAATATTTGGTGCATCAAAATTAGTTGAAGACTAGATCATAGGCAACAGATCCTTCAAGGACCGAACTGAAGCTCATCTACTCAAATGACCTTCCATTCTGGGCATTGGGGGTTAATCATTAAGCAGAATTGTATTAGAGTAGCATATTACTCTCTTTAGCCCTTAAAGATAGTGGCATCTCCTGAGAGAGTATCATATCAACACAGTAGGGTGTTAGTACTCCAACAACAAGGATACTCTTGGATAAATAGGGATTGTCTTGAACCCATTGGCAATGTAGTGAAACAGTGGAAGCCCTAATTGTCATTAGAAACAACAAATTTATACTATCAAGGAGACTGGAAGATAGAACAGTGAGTTGCTGTGAAAAAATAGTACTCGCAGAGTCAAGTGATAGTGGTTGTAGCTATATTGGATGACTGTTAATTAATATAGACGCACAAATACTATGAACTACAATCAAACTATTGAATATTCACTGAAAAATCTGGGAATTTATTCGTTTAGTACACTCACTTTTTCAATGGGAAGTCATCCCTAGGTCAGTTTTTTCATTGAAGAATCACATTGTTGTCCCTATTCGGAATAGAAACTCTAAAGGGTGAAAATTTCCTTATGATTTTTCATTTAGTACCAACACAACACAATTCTACATCATAAATATTCAGCATTTGTATTTGAAATCCACTGACAAGGAATTGGGCACCATGAAAATAAAAAGAATACCATGACGCCATGACACATGATGTCAAGGTGGTAATATTAAAAATCATGATATTGTGATGCACAAGTTTCTTCAAATTTTAATTGTATTCTGCTGACAAATTCGATAAATTAATCCATGACAATCAACATGATGTACAAGTAACCCTTTATAAAATCCCAAGCATAAAAATGCATTATTGGAAATTCAGGATAATTTTATTCATCATGGTAATCCAAATTTAGTTTATGATACACTTTTGAAGTTTAATTACATGAATTATAGCTTAGTAAGTGACTAGGTTTAACTTCAAGCTTCGTGTTTGGTTTTTGTGCATAAGTGGTCATCTTGACAAGAGGTGGACCTTGATTATTGGGTTTTGTTATTTTTTGATACCATCCAACTAGTTTATTCAAGATGAATCAAACTCTTCTGGAAACAACTACATAATCTCCTTTACTACTACTAAAAAATCTCCAAAACCTTTGGCTTTTTTCATGAGATTGTATATTGCAGGTCGGTGAACCCTATGCAGATCACGATTATTGGGAGAGACCAGAAGACATGGACACACCCATAATAGTTTACAAGATTACCAAAGACAATCCTGGCATAGAAGTTTCTGTTAAAATAGCTACAGCATTGGATGTTGCATCCATTGTGTTCAGAACATCAGATATCCAGTATTCCCGGTAGCTTCTCCAAACTGCAGTTTGGGTGAGTTCAATGTTCAAACCTGAAGGAAATTTCCCCCCAAAATAAATATTAAATTTTATGTTCTTCTTTTCTCGTTTTTGGCCCACCTCTTGGCAGTAACATCCCTTCTTATAATGTCTAAAACAATTGTTCGATTTTGCAGACAAATACAGGGGATCATACAGTGATGACCCTAGCGTGAAACCAGTTGTGTGTCCTTTCTACTGCGACTATGATGGATACCAGGTAATTTTGCATCATATATTATGATTTCAGTTAAGTCTCATCAGAGGTCTAGGCTTAAAAAAAACATTTATATTTTTCCTTTCATCTACATACGTCTTTTCTGAAGAGATTTGGCCTAAAAAAAATTATCTTTATATCTAGATTTGGTCTTCAAAAAAAAATTTATATCTTATTTACTCATTTTCTTTATAGATCTCTTTTGCATTTTAGTAGAGTGCTGGGCCAACAAATCTTTCAAATGAAAGAGCTATGGTAATATGAGGGGATTGTCAAAGATTCATGCTAATATTCGAGTCTATAGTTCATAAATTTTTATGTTGTCATTTCAAATAGTTTGTAGTAGCAACAAATAAAGTATTTTCTTGGTGAAAATAAATACCCAACATACCTACTCTTATCAGCTGAAATATCAGACCAAACCTTCCCCTTATGAAGACTAACATATATGCCAACTGTTTTACAGGATGAATTGCTATGGGGTGCTACATGGTTGCACAAGGTAGCACAGAATAGAGCATATCTTCAGTACATTGTAGCTAATGGTTTGTCACTGTTATGCATAAATTCTTGATGGCGAGTGTGACAGGTCTGTAAAACTACAAGGGGTATGTTGATGTCTTCATTTGCTCTGTATTGCCAGGATCACATAATTCTATACATCTATACACTCCAAATTTGATATTAATAGGCCATTTTTTATCTTGATGGCAAGATTATTGTTATAAATTTTAAAATATTTTGAAAATCCAATTGGTATAAAGTAAAGCCAAATAATTGGCCTACCTTATATCATAATTAATGTCTATTTCATTTCTAAAATCTGCCAAAATTAGGATATATATAAACATGAATATCAATAATAAAAATTTAATTTTAAAATGAAAAATAGAACACCAAATTAACATTAACCAGCATCACTATCTGATTCTTTCTCCATAACTTGACAATGATGCCAATAAGACAACAACCACAGGAAGCCATTATTGTGGCATTTTCCATTTCAAGAACGTAATATTGTTCAAGTGCCATGAATGTCTCCTCAATTAATTTTTCATAATGACCAATAGATCTTGTAGCTTTGTTATTGAGGTTGTAGTTCTATGGCATAAGATAATTCACGCATATATCATATCCATCCAAATGAAAGTTAAAAAAGTGTGAGATTATAGTTAGATTTGATGAAGGGAAGGAGAAATACAGGAGGTTACCTAGAAGTTCAAAATGTATACAAAAATATTTAAATGGTGTCTACAGGATATCTATACTTTGTTTACTTGTATTAATACTCTATTTCCTGATGCTTATTATTGTCATTGCAGAATCCAGCTAATGACATAATCTCGAACCCAAAAGGTGAAAACACTAGTGAAGGTGAAGTGAGTAGCCCCAGTCACAGAATGAGGTAGAGATTGTGATAGAATATCATGAGATTTTTTCTAAATTTCACTGCAGATTCTGTTGGGCCTCACGTGCCTCTACTCCCTCAAGTAGACCTAGACAGTTTTTTTATCATAGCAAGCTGATATATTATATCATATGATCATTTGTTATTTTAAGGCCGTATAACATATTACCGACTGCTGAGAGCACTTAGCATATGTTTTTGTTAGTGTTTATCAGTGACTTTTTATAGTTATAAAGAAGAATCCTCTCAATTTTTGTCCATTTCTCCTGCAGAATATTGGCTTTAAAATTTATTGAAAAAATTCACCCCAATTTGGTAAATTTGCTGTTGGTGGTTGTAGTTTCTATACAAATTCAATTCGTTTTTAAATGGGCATTGCAGTGGAGCTTCCAATCCGTGTTATGATCTTTATGATATGTAAAGAAATGACACGGTAATTTTAAGGCTATCCAAACCCTTGATCATGATAATTTTATTCATCATGGTAATCCAAATTTAGTTTCACGGTACACTTTTTTAATTCAGTTTCCAGTTTTTTGTAAATTAACATATCATCTCATTCATTAGTTAGATTACTTTAAAATATGAAAATCAATTTAGTATTTAATATTCTAACATGCGGTTGTAATGATATTCCATAATGTTTTTGTTAAACAACTCTAATATAGTTACATATTATAAACTTAAAAAAACAATACACAAAAAAAACTTAAGTTTGAAGTCTTAATTGATTCTAATTTAAGAACCCCATAAACCTTTCTTTGCCCCTTTTGGAGCAACGACTAATATAATATATCTGTGAATAATAGATAGTGTGAATTTTCTAATATCACTTAAATATTCATGACTCACCTAAATATTCATGACTATCAATGAGGGCTCCTTAGTATTCCATTATTGAGTGGGACGACGTGACATAGGCATTTACAATAGGCTCTTTGGTTATGGTCAAGACGTAGGTAGTATATGTGACTTTGACTACTTAAGATTTGTGATATTTTTTTACTATTGACATAGTAACGATATTATATTTATAAATGTTATAAAGTTATATTTTAAAATAAAAGTATTTTTATTTTATTTCAAAATAAAATTAAATTTATTTATTTTATGTTTAAAATTTATATATAATACTAAATTATAAATTGTTTTTAATAACATATATAAATGAAGTATTCATGTATAAAAGTTTTTATTTTAAAATTTCCATGTAAAAGGGCACTTATTACGCACTTACCATTTATAATGGTATACAACTGGACATAGCCATTAGCGATCTGTGTCACCAGAGTATAAGACAAGACCAATTTCCCATTCTTTTAGTCATAAATATAAAAAAGATGATCAAACTAGTGTAGACTTCCAATAAATTTAGTTTATTATCTAATGAAGAAAATTCAGTTTAACATTAGCTTTTTAGGTTGTGATTTTAGAAGATCACCATAATATCGAGCCTTCAATGTATCAAAAAAATAAATTAAAAAATTAGGAATTATTTTATTAATGTGTTATCGTGATTATAAAAAGTTTTGAAGAATAAAAAGAATTTAGAATAAATATTTTAACTTTATTTTTCGGACGTTTAAAAACTTTCCATGATTGCATGTGTTGAGTTGCTTTTAGAATTTGACGACGTAGTTTGAGCATATTTATGGTTGCATTTAGAATTGTTTTTTTGGTTTAATATGTTTGCATTTCGAATTGGTTTTTTTTTTTTTTTTTTTTTTTTTTTTAATAAATATATATAGTATATTAAGTTATTAATTATTTTATGAAATTATAATTAATTAAATTTTATTTTATTTAATATTATTTTAAAATGTGTTTTAATATGTATATATATGTGAGATTTGGGGTTGCAGTGTTTATAGAGAATTTGGAGAAAGATTGAGCAAGCAATACACCCTATCTTATTCTCTTTGTAAGAGTGGGTCTCTCCCCTATAGAGAGCCTAGCTATGACTAGGCAATTGTTGTACAAGCACAAAATCAATAACAAGGGAGACCATAGACTTCCTTAGCTAGCTTTAAATTCCAGCCAAAACCAACTAAGGCTCAAGGGAGGTTGGTATAAAGATATCGTCTGTATAAAGAATATCGTTCTTGATTAAACCATTGGAAAATGGATGAAAATGTTGCATTGCAAAATATTAATAACATAAAAAAAATATTGTTACTTCTAAGTTTAAAAGAGAAAATATAGCGTGAGAAAGATTTAGAGGCTAAATAAAATTAATATATAATAAGGAAGTCATCAACCCTACTCTTGAAGATCAAAGTATCTCTCTTTAACTAGCTCAAAGAAAAAAAAATGTATATAGCCCAAATAAGAACGGACTATGATGGCTCCCATAGTGATGAGCTTCATAGTGAAATAGGTAATTGAGCCAATTCATAAACGGAATGGGTGGAAAGGATCTTCCATCTACGCTGAGAATATGAACATTGAGGATGAAAATCACTTCCTCTTAGTGTGCCCTGCCTACACCCACATTAGATCTCAGTTTCATAATCTTTGTTTCAATGCCGACCTTCCTAGCCTTTTAACATGTCAAAATTATAGTGAGCTGGGATGCTTCTCTCCAAGCTCTTCGAACATAAGAGTACAATTTTAAAACAAACTATCATCATCATCATAATATGTTATGAATTAAAAATATTACAAATTTTTAAACTAAATAGTTATTTTAAATTAAAATTTGTTATCATTAGTTAGAAAAATAAGATATCAAGTTATATAAACATTAAAATAATACATTATGAATCGTAATGGGAGAATAATAATAACAAGCCGAAAATAATAAAAAAATTGTTTATAAATATCTCATAGTTAAAATATGGATAACGAAATCCAAATTCTGGTGAAAGCTGTTATATCTTATAAGCAAAAATATAAAATCAAACTAAATTTTATAGAAATATAAAAATAGATGTGTAAAAATTAAATAATATTAAAATGAGTTTTTATTGAAAATTTAATATAAACGTTAAAAAATAGTTATATAGGGTTAAAATAATGTTGTATAATTGTTATAATTAAAAATAATTTATACTAAGAAAGATTTAAATATTAATTATATGAATTATGTCAGTAACATCTTGATTAAATCTGAGAAAGTATATATGCAATTATATGTTTTTTTTTTTTTTCTTCCATATAGCCCTAAAAGGTTTTTTTAAACTCTGATCTATTTTACAAATCATAGCCGTTAAACGTGTTTTTTAAATAGCTCCCAACCAGCCTAGCTCCCAAAATCTTATGATTAAGTAAATAATCGAAAGTAATGTCAAAACACGCTGTTATCATGGGTGATATCCAATATCCTCGAAATTGCTATATTAGTTTATATGAGATATACTCTAAATTACGAGCTTGCAATACCAGAGAAGTTTTAGCTTCGATTTCCAATAACACGCACACCAATGGGTCTCATTCTCTCCGGGAACGGTCCTCCGGTTTTCGTGGATATACAAAAAGCTACGAGGACGATATACTAACCGCCGTGATTAGAAACATAATATTCTAATTGATTTTTACATTTATGGCCTGTACAGAATTCTTTGAACAAGTCAATGGGATTTCATTCCCGCATTTATATATACTATTCTCTTATATGTGACGAAGATACACACCAAGTAACAAATATTTTTCAAGATGCATTCTATTTCTTTTAACGATGGATTTATGGCGTAGGTCAAGTTTTGGTCAAAGCGTTAATTAAATCCATTGATGTAAATTTTGGTCATTCAACGGGTATGTGAAGATTTTGTCAAAATGTTCATTATATTATAGATAACTATACTGTGTTATGGTGGAGCGCTGTCAACCCTATCATAAATGTAATCTGAAAGCATAAAAGGACTGAGCTCTGTTTTGAATTGCCGACATCGGCTCATGATGAGTTTAGATAATTTGCCCATTGAAATTCGGCATGATTGAAAATAACCAACTCTTGCCACGTGACGTTTTCGTAACCTTATCCTGCATTCCAATTTTTAGTGCGGAAAGAAATATTTCTAGTGGTTATCCCCGTCATCAAAATCATTGTATTTTAGGTGTTCCGGACAGTCATAACGAAGAAAGCAAATTAATGTTCACCCACATTTTGTCTTCTCGTCTTTCAGTATGCTGGCAAATGCGTTTCGTACTGCCCCCCGAAATACAAAGCAGGAATGATTGCATTGGATTAGCTAGCCGGGAAAGTGATTTGACAAGAAATAGAAAAGCAGCATTGTTCCTTTGAAAAACAATAAAACTGCAATCTTCGCATCGTGCATGATGAGAATCAAACCAATCAGTCTCTAAATAAATGAAACATGGTTTTGTTATTAAAACGGTAACGCATTTATTTATTTTGTGTAGAGATTCATATCATTGAAAAAAAAATGAAACTTTTGGACAATATAAGTTTTGAACATTTCGAAGCTGGAAAACCTTTTTTCTAAGCACTTTTTATTTCTAAATGTAGGATAAATTTCAAAATAAGATATATTAGTTACAGCACTGCAAACCGTATCAAAGTTATCTAATCACTTTAAAGGGCATCTAAGCGTTTGAGATTAATATAAAGTTAAGTTAGTATCAAAATTACGTACTTATTCCAAATCAGATCGAAACATTTGACATTCCAAAAACATGGTTAGTTAAACCGCTCTATAAGGCGTTCTCTATATTGGAATTTGGAAGAGGGCATTTGGAAGATTTCAAAATTTTCAATTAAAAATATGTAAGATTTGATAATCTAAGAATATTCTTTCTCTAATACACGACCTAAGGGATAATATAGAAGGTACGTGAATGGTTTTTTTTTTTGTGTTTAATTTATTAAAAATTAATTTATAAAAAGAAATTGCATTCTAGTTTATTAAAAAAGGATTGTCATTCAAATTTGTTGTAGTTTATTTCAACTTCTTCAATAGCACCGATGTCAATTGTTTTTGAAACGATGGTCTATGCGTTTTGATTCTAACAACCGTTATCTACCCATCATTGTGGAGGGAGATGGTGGGTTTCAATTACATATTCCCGTTGGTCGTGGTGGTGCCTAGTGGGTTTTGCGATGTTAGCGCGCATTGGGATGTTAGTTGCCTGGTTTCGCTCCTGCTGCGTAAATATAATAATAGTTTATCATGCTTATCATTTCACCTTTTTTAAGAGAAATATTTATTATATATAAGAAAATCGTGTCATGTTGCGAAAGATCCAGATCCAAATGCTACTAAATAAATAGGATATTGGGTTTAGGATTTCCGAATGGAGCAAGCTTTGCTTTTGGGAAGTCAATATTGAGAGAATTAATCTCACTATCTCCGAGGCGTCGTAGTCGGTTTTGATTGAACTGAGTTTAGTTGGAATCTTTTCTAGTCATTTAAGAGTGGTTGGTTCCATTGTCAATTTTTCTGTGTATTTTTGTCTATGCATTCTTTGTATGAGAGTGTGCGGTTGCATAAGAATCGAAGTAGAGAAACATTTCAAATTCATTTGTGATAAGAGTGAAAATAGTAGAGGTTCTCAGCAGCTCATGGATAAGAGGATCTAGTGGGAATTGAAAAAAACACAAAAACCAAAAAAACCACGACAACATTTGAAATTTTGCATCTTCGAAGAAAAGAAGGTGCGAAAAAAAGAAAAAACTTACGAATCTGAAAATTCCTCAAAATTGTAGCAATTAGTCAATGAACATAGGTGTGAATGGTTTCACAATCATCTCTATTGAAATGCGCGACACAAAGAACATCGTCATGATATGAGAGAATTCTTCTTCATTGTTCAAAGTATGGACAATGGTTTTTTTTGTTGATGTCATTCTTTCTTTTTGCATTCATGTTCATAGTTCCCAAATTTCTTGCAGTAATAACATTGGACATTAGATTTTCTAGATGTTTTACTTCTTTGTGTTTGGTTTTGTTAAGATCCTCATTACTTTGCTACATAGTGATGTTCTAATCTTCTCCACCTATTCCTTTTCATGATTTTCTGATGCCTCTATATCATATGCCTTTGCCTCTACCAAGAGAGAATTGTGCTTTGAAATCTTGTTCCATGGAATATTCTCCAAGTTAAGTCTTGTCTCATGTGACACAATTGATCCGGTCAACTATCTATGGATTCAAGAATGGTTTTTACAACTAAATAAAATTTCTTTGATAGGAGTGAGATCATTTTCTCAACTATATTATGATGTTTAATCGTTTTACAAATAAGTTTGATTTTATTGACTATGGCCGTCACTCTATTCATGAATTGGTAAACATTCTATGTGCGAGTCGTCTTAACGTTTTCAAACTAAGCTCGCAATGTTTGCATTTTCACAGTCTCCACTGTATCATTACCCTCATATGCAACTTTTACAATATCCGAAGATTCTTGTGTTGTTGATCCGTTGATTATCTTGTCGAAGGTAGAGTCATCATCTAAATTTTGTATCCAACATGTTCCCTATCATATTTCTTTCTAAATTCAACAACTGCATTCCTCTATTTATTAGTCATGGTTTCCAATGCTTCTTGGATCTACTATACATAGGCGTTCTGAATTGTATCCCAATAATCTTAGGCTTAAAGAAAAATTTTCATTCGTAAAGACCAAAAGTCATAATTTTTCCAAGCAAAATCGAATTTTGTGGAAAAGCACTGTAGGAAGCCATTTTTTTTATTTTATATGTGGACACACACATTTTTCGTCACAAATCCATTGTCAAAGCTCATTGAATAAAATATTCTTCAAATGAAGCAACACCTTTTGAAATTCCCCTTTTCTAAAAGAAATAAAGCCCCCTTTTCTCCATATAAAAAAAAATACTCATTTTTTTTTCTAAAAATTACAATGTCCACAAACTAATGAATTGAACAAAACCTCTTTGTTTTTAATATATCCCTTAATTAAAAAAAAAAAATTCTTGTGTCCTTTTGAAAAGAATAGTCAATGAAGCTCTCCTTTTTAAAATTATACGAGTTCTCACACACATCTAATAAACATTTAAGGGAGCTTTTATAACATCATGAAGATTGTGCTAAAATATTAAATAAAGCCTTTAAATAAAAGTTTCAAAAACCTTTTGACCGGTGGGTGGCTTGTAACGCTTTTGCCTTTCATGCTTCGCACTACATCTTCTGTTCCTCAAAATGTTAAGAATACACCATATGAAGCCTTGAATTTTGAACGAATTCGTGCCTTGAATTTTACCTTCATGAGTTTTTGAATACAAATATTATGGAATTACCCAATAATTCCTCTTGGAAGGTTGCAAAAATGATCTTAAGATATGTTTTAGGTTATGGCTTGCTCTACACATTCTGAATATTGCTTAGTTTTTTACTATATAGATAACGACTATGGAGGTATCTTAGATAATCCCAAAATCACCTCAGGGTATGATTTTCACTAGTGAACCAATATAATCTTATGGGAATCTAAGAAACAAACCATCATTTCAATATTTTCTACAAAGGAAAAGTATGAGTTGAAAATAATGAAAAATATGTATTATTGGAGAGAGTTTGTTTCAGACTTATGCGAGTGTCATAGATTAGGATTAGTTCCTATTTTATAGGAGCGAGTTTTAATCTCCCAAAAATGATGTAAACATATGTATTTGTGCTTTTATGATTAAATGAACATATAAGTTCTACTTGGGTAGTCTCTGGGTGCAACATGTTCACTTGTGAGCTGCTAGTTCCAATATATAAGTTTCATCTTCCATTTTTAACATGGTATTGGAGCTGGTGAACCTTGGTGGTTCAAGTGGGTCCCTTGGTGGAAAAATTGAGCCATGGTGGTTGGAGATCCCCAGTAGCAGTGCGGAGCATTGGTGTCTCATTTGAAAGCCTAAGTGCCTGAATAATGAGCCTTAGTGGAAGTGTGAAGCCTTCGTGGTTGGAGAGCCTTAATGTCTATAGTGAAGCCTTTTTGGCAGGATAATCAAAGAGCCTTGGTGGATGGAGAGAGACATGTTTTTTCTCTCATGCAGAGCTGAAGAAGAGCAATTTTTTCCATAATTTAAGAGTTGGTAAACAAAGGGGGCAACACCACATTTAGAGTTAATTCTCGCACTTATGCCAAAATACTCTGACCGATTCTCATCAGCGCGACCAATAAGCGTAGACTCCATCACCTAATTCTGCGTTGGCGTTGTTGATAATGATTTGTGTTTGGTGAATTCATTTAGCATCACACAGCATGCCAAGACCAAGAGATCATTGGTGCATTTGTGATCTGAATGTGTGGATATTTTTTATCGATCAAGGTCGACCGACTGAGATATTATTCATGTTGATATCGTTTTTATCGTTTGGAAGATGGTTTCGTTCAGGATATCTGTTGAGCTCAGCAGCGGAATAAAAAAATAAAACATACAGAACACACGGCATAAGCAAGAATAATAACACAGATTTTAACGTGTTTCACCCAACCAATCTGGGCTACGTCCACCTAACAAGGCATCGGCAATCTCATTCATCAATTGGAGAAATACAATAGCAAAGTTTCTCATCTCCTCAGCTCTTCCTCACTACACATTCCTCATCATGCTCACTTGCCTCTACGGGCTTACATTTTATAGCTGTGAATGGAAACAGACTCATAAATTCTCTCACAAAAAATATAGGATGCATTAACTCCTCATCAGAAATTGATGGAGCCAATGTAGCAACAAATCCTATTGTTGTCACTGACATGAGATTTTCTCCAAATTTAATTAAAAATAAGAAATAAAATCTCAACAATATCCACCTTGAAAACAATTAGCCTAATACCATGTTTCATTATTATTTTTATCTTTTCTGCAAGCCAAGAGAAGCCAGACACCATCGTAGCTTCTCTAACAAAACTAGTTTCGTGAACATGTCTGCACAGTCTTCCTTTGTATGCACCTTTTCAAGAGAGACTCCCCTTTCAGTGATAACCTGTCTTACAAAATGGTATTTGATAGGTATGTCCTTTGATTTACTATGATAGGCGATATTTTTAGCCAAGTGAATTGCACTTTGACTATCACAAAATAACTTGATGTTGTCCTGCAACCTACCAAACTCACCAAACAAACCTTTCAACTAAACTGCTTCTTTGCAAGCATGTGAAGCAGCTATGTATTTTTCTTATGTAGTGGATAAAGCAGCAATGTTCTGTAGCTTTGACATCCAGCTAATAGCTCCACCTGCAAGAGTAAAGACATACCCTGGAATTGACCTTCTCTTATCCAAATCACCTGCAAAATTAGAGTCAACATATCCTCAAACAAATTCACTACTCCTATTATAAGTGATACAGTAATCACTTGTGCCTCTCAGATACCAAAGCACCCATTTCACTACTGACCAGTGTTCTTTTCCTGGATTTTCCATATACCTGCTGACAACCCCAACTGCATGTGAAATATCTGGTCGAGTACAAACCATCGCATACATCAAACAACCTACTACATTGGCATATGGAATTCGAGACATATATTCCTTTTCTTCATTAGTGTTAGGACATAAAATTGAAGAAAGCTTAAAATGGGAAGCAAAAGGGAGTGAAACAGGCTTCACATTGTTCAAACCAAACCTCAAGAGTATCTTCTCAATATACTTTTGTTGTGATAGCCACAACTTACCATTACTCCTGTCTTTGAAAATCTCCATGCCCAAAATCTGTCTTTCTGCTCCTAGATCTTTCATATCAAACGTCCTAGCCATCTAAGCCTTTAACCTATTGATCTCTGTTATGATTTTGCTTGCTAAAAGCATATCGTCAACATACAAAACTAAGATAATGAACATGTCATTACTTAATTTCTTAAATTAAACACAATGATCATATTCACTTCTTATATAATTTTGACTCATCATGAAAGAATCAAATTTCTTGTACCATTGTCGAGGCGACTGCTTCAGACCATACAATGATTTCTTGAGCCTGCAGACAAATTTCCTATTGCGATTTTGAACAAACCCTTCTGGTTTTTCCATATAAATTTCCTCATCTAAATCTCCATATAAAAATGCAATTTTAACATCTAGTTGCTGTAATTATAAATCAAGTAAAGCAACTAATGCTAACACAATCCAAATTGAAACAATTTTTACAACTGGTGAAAATATCTCATGAAAGTCAATGCCGACTTTCTGAGAAAAACCTTTCGCGACCAGCCTCGCTTTGTACTTGTCTTCTATATCATCAACACCCTTCTTCAACTTGTAAACCCAATTACATCCCACAGTTTTCCTGTCTTTAGGAAGTTCTACCAGATCCCATGTGGCATTATTGTCTAATGCCTTCATCTCGTCCTTCATAGCCTCTTTCCACTTACCACTGTTTGAACCTTCTATAGCTTCCTGATAGCACAAAGGTTCATCATCGTTAGCAGTTAAAGCAACTGAAGTAACATAATCATCATACCTTCTAGGAAAACGTCTGATTCTCGTAGACCTCCTTAAAGATGTTTCTGGTACTTCTCCAATTTGCTGATTATTGTCTGTAGGAACTTCTTCATGATCAACATCTGAAACACGTTCATGATCTGCATCTGAAACTTGTTCATGATCTGAATCTGAAACTTGTTCATCTAGACTATCATCAGTATTTGAACTGGTTTCAAACTGAATGTGTTGAAGCTGAGGTACATTATCCTGTTTCAATTTATCATCTACATCTGGATTTTCAAGTGAGGATTCATTAAATTTAACATCTCTATAAATGATGATCTTGTGAGTAGTAGGATCCCACAACCTGTATCCCTTAGTCCCATCACCATATCCAAAAAAGATATATCTTTTTGATTTAGGATCTAATTTAGAACACTGATGTTTCGAAACTAGAGCATATGCATCACAACCAAAAACTTTCAGTTTAGAATAATCACATGGATAACCTTTCCATACCTCTTGAGGAATTTTTCATCCTATTGCAGTTGATGGTGATCGATTTACCAAGTAACAAGTTGTAGAAACCGCTTCTGTCCACAATTCCTTCTGCAAATTGGCGTTACTAAGCATACTTCTTGCTCTCTCTAAAAGAGTCTTGTTCATGCGTTCAGCAACTCCGTTTTGCTGAGGAGTATATATAGTGGTTTTATGTCTTTCGATCCCAGCATCCTTGCAATAATTATCAAATTCCTTTGAAGTAAACTCACCACCATTGTCAGTTCTTAAACATTTAATGGTTCTTCCAGTGATGTTTTCAACTAATGCTCTAAACTGTTTGAAAACTGTGAATACATCAGACTTCTTCTTTAACATGTAGACCCACACTTTTCTAGATAAATCATCAATAAAAGATACAAAATATGACAATCCTCCATAAGAGGTTATAGGAGATGAACCCCAAACATCAGAATGGATATAATCAAGGATTCCCTTACTAGTATGTTTTCCAGTTTTAAACTTCTGCTTCCTTTGTTTCCCAAGCATACAATGTTTGCAGAAATCTAACTTAGAAGATTTTAAACTAGGAAGTAACTTACGACCAGATAAAAATTTTAATCCTCTTTCGCTCATCTGGCCCAACCTTTGATGCCATAAATGAATAGAATTATTGTCATTTTCAGATACTGTAGAAGCATGATCTGACTCTGTTCTTCCTTCTAACTGATAAATATTTCCAACCTTCTTTTCTTTCATGACTAGTAAAATTCCTTTATAAACTTTCATTACTCCACCTTGAATAAAGGTTTTATATCCATTAGTGTCTAGTAATCCTAGTGAAATGAGGTTTTTTCTTAGTTCGGGTACGTGTCTTACATCAGTTAGAATTTTATTTGTCCCATCAAACATCTTAATCTGGATGCTTCCAATTCCAACAATATTACACGAGACATCATTTACCATCTAAACAACTCCATCATTGATTGATTTATAAGTTTTAAACCACTCTCTATGAATGCACATGTGATTTGACGCACCAGAGTCTAACAGCCAATGTTGATCATGATTAGACAAACTAACTGATAAGACTTCATCACTCATACCTGAAATGGATGTCGAACCTGTATCTATCGTGTTTGCTTCTTTCCTTTCTGTCGAAGAGTCTCCTTTGGATGTTTTTTGTCTCTTCCAATAGTCCTTCTTCAAATGTCCTGATTTGCCAAAAAACCAGCACTTTACCTTACTCTTCTTCCCTTTCGATTTTGAACATGAGTTGTTGTGCTTACTGAAGCGTCTTTCTTTAGAACGACCTCTAACCATCATTGCTTCTGATGTAGAGGTTTCTGAATTTGACCTCTTTCTTGTTTCTTCGGACAAAAAAGCTCCAACAACATCATCAAATTCAAGGGTTTCTGATGAACTAAGACTTATAGAAGTAACAAAATGATCCCATGACTCGGGCAACAAGCATAATAAAGTTACATCTTTATCTTCTGATTCAAATTTTACTTATATACTTTCTAATTGCACCAGGAGAGTATTAAAGGTATTCAGATGATCAGTTATCGGCGTACCTTCCTTCATGCGCAAACTATACAACTGTCGCTTCAGAAGAATCCTATTGGTTAAGGATTTTGTCATGTACAACTTTTCAAGCTTTGTCCACAAACCAGCAACAGTTTTCTTTCACACGATGTTAAACAAAACATCATCCGCCAAACACAGTCAAATGCCGCTCAGTGATCTTTCATCCAAATCACTCCATTCATCATCTGTCATGGTGTAAGACTGTTTGGATTTTCCCAACAGCGCCTTCGCTACACCTTGTTGCACGAGTAGATCATACATCTTCACTTTCCAGATCTCGAAGTTTTTTTTTCCATTAAACTTCTCGATCTCAAACCGGGCACTTTGTGTTTTTTCCATGTTTATTAGCTTGTGTCACAAAAAAACTCCAATTGCAACTTTTAATAAATGATTTTTTTGTTAATGAAAATGCCCTTAAGTTAAAAAAATGCCTTTCACCTTATAAAATGCCTTTCCCTTAATACATATGCCAATAGCATTAAATAATTACCAATCTATTTTTAAAAACACTACCATCCAAATCGATTTTAAAATTCAAATCGATTTCACAAACTTCAAATCGATTTATGGCATATGAGAAATCTCTCAAACTAGTAAAATGCAACCTTATAAATCGATATATATTGCCACCATTTACAATATAACTGATTTTGTTTTAAAACCACCCAAACATCGATTTAAAAAATATTTCATATCGATTTTTGAAATAATGTAAATCGATATATAAAAAATACAAATCGATTTTTTAAGAGAAAAAGGTATTAAAACAAATCGATCATACAACACTTCACCGTTCTAAGTACGTTTGCAATTTTTAGAGTTTTGTATCCTCGCTCACGGCCGATGGCTTTCAACTAAAGTTCAAGCCTTCGTTCAACTGTCAACGCATTCAGAAGCTGCCCGATCCTTTGAGCTCAGGACATCTCCACAGCGGACAACAACTCTCCTCTGTATAAGCTTACAGCGCTGTGGACTACCTGCAATCAAACGAATGTCATGGAATTTATTGACTATGTGCCTTCACCTTTCACAGGCACTCGTTTATAACAATCACACGTTGTAGCTCTGACTCAATGTCTTCCAGAGTTTTTCAATATGCACGGGGCTGCTAAAATTCTAGCTCACAGCTTCTGGCCTCATGGCAGACAACGAGTCTACTCACAGTCTTCCAATGCTTTGAAACAACTCACGGCCTTATTGCAATTAATTCAGCACACTCAAGTCACATCAGCCTATACCAAGCAGTGGCTCTTCCACACGAATGACAAATTTTAATAGCTCACGGCAAGCATAATAGTCCATGACTCTCTGTGCAACACTCTCACCAGCGACTTGAGCTTTGATACCAATTGTTGAGCTCAGCAGCGGAATAAAAAAATAAAACATACAGAACGCGTAGCAGAAGAAAGCATAATAACAAAAATTTTAACGTGGTTCACCCAACCAGTCTGGGCTACGTCCACCTAACAAGGCATCGGCAATCTCATTCATCAATTGGAGAAATACAATAGCAGAGTTTCTCATCTGCTCAGCTCTTCCTCACTACACATTCCTCATCATGCTCACTTGCCTCTACGGGCTTACATTTTATAGTTGTGAATGGCAACAGACTCATAAATTCTCTCACAACAAATATAGGATGCATTAACTCCTCATCAAAAATTTATGGAGCCAATGTAGCAACAAATCCTATTGTTGTCACTTGCATGAGATTTTCTCCAAATTTAATTAAAAATAAGAAATAAAATCTCAAAAATATCATTGTATCAAGATTAGTGTGCTTAGTGGTCTGGTCATCATAGCTATGGTGCGATTACGTCATCGTTGTGGCATAGATTTTGGAGATTAGAGTCGATCCACATCATAAGGTTGATTAAGTGTTGCCTTAGTCATGTTCACAACAATGGTGTTCCTGTTCGTGGGCGTATATTTTCATATCTAAGTCTACCATCGATTTTGAAAATCTGAGTCGATCCACATCACGAGGCCAAGCATGGTCGTAGTCGTTTTTATAGTAATGGTGTTCCTAATTGTGGGTGTAGATTTGTAGATCTGAGCCTAGGCCTCCACTGATTAATTGGTGGATTTGACTTTCCTAGTGTGCCTGCAGAGTTTTTATTTTCTACTCATTTCAATCCTGGGATCATATTTCATTGCAGTCTTATATGGTATAGAGTTGATGGCCATTTTTTTTTAACATGGAATTGTTGCATACAATTGTAAATGGTTGTATAAATATAAGCTCACCATTATAGGTTGCATACAAATTTTTGAGATCCATTTTAAATGCATGCTTGTATATATTTAAAATTATGTGTGTCCAATAAGCTCGAGATTTGTCGAGATGGTGGTTTGATGCTTTGGTGGTCAAGATCGTTGGTGTTATGGTGGTGTTTTTTTTTTGATTGAAATCATCTCTATTGATTGTTGGAGATTGAGATTTCTTTGGTGGATCCATAGATCTATTTTGTCATAATGAATAACGACATTGCAGATTTGTACCTGTATGAGACCAATAAGATCGATTCGATGAATTACACTAATTGGAAGTTCAAATTGCAGACGCTGCTTGAGGGTTCGAGTTCATGGGAAGTTGAAAATGGTTATAAAGTGAAGAAGACCACAGCTGTAGGTGGAACAATTACAATAATTTAGAATTGGGAGAGGAGGGAGAAGAAATTGAAGGTGTTTTTGAAGATGTCACTAAAAGACAACATCCTACGTCACATTAGAGAGTGCAAAACTGCGAGTGATATTTGGGTGAGTCTCAAGGATTTTTATGAAACAAAGAATACAAATCACATACTATTCTTGAAGAGTAATATTATCTCTATAAAAATGGAGAATGACTCCATTGCTACATTCATCTCTCATCTCTCAGATCAAAGAGCTGAAAGATAATTTGGGAAATATAAGGGAGAAAGTGTCAAACATTGATCTTGTCACGATTACCTTGAATGGTATTACTGACGATTATAAAATGTTCATTACAGGGCTGGCAGTGAGGGAGAAAGTTCCAAATTTTGAAGAGATGACAGGGATTTTGATGTAGGAAGAAGAGAGGTGGAAGAATCTGAAGCCTCATAATGCAGTCCTAGCATTGATGGTGAAGAAAAATAATTTCAAAGGGAAACCAGGAGGATTAAATAAAGTGAGTGGTACACCCAAAAAAAATCCATTTCAAGGTATTTCTTTGACAAAGAATGATTCAAGAGTCAAGTGTTTTTACTATGGTAAAAGTGGTCACATTGCTAGAAATTTTTATAAGAAGAAAACTGATGAAACCCAACACAGACAAAAGAGGCATGTAGGGAACATTGGTGATGAAGATTAGAACCATGATCTCAAAATATTTATGTCTGATTCTTCTGTCTCTGTTGAGACTGATGAAGCTAAAACTTGGTTTGTGGATTCTGGAAAATCCACTCATATCATGGGTAATAAAGACTAGTTTGAAAGTTTTAAAGAGACCAACAGTCGTGCTAATATCTACCTTATTGATGACAAAACATACCAGATTAAAGAGTATGGAGATATTCATGTGATATTGTATGACGGAAATATCAGGCGCATCCAAAATGTTATGTATGTATCAGACATTAAAAAGAATTTGATCTCTGTCTCCATGATTGTAGAGAAAAATATTGTGTTGTAAAGGATTTACTGTATTATTAGAAGCCGATTGCATCTGGAATATGAGTTGGAGGCATGTATAAGTTAAATGTTACAAGCATTCCACAAAAACATTTAACTTCAACAACGATGAAAAAGGAGAATATTTAGCATCTAATATTCAAACACATCATTGTTCATGACTTATTTCTTCTATAGAAACAAGGCATGGTTAATGGTATTCCTATTTTCAAAAATGAACATGTTGATTGTGAAGGATGTGCACTTGGAAAGATGTGTAGGGATGAATTTCCCTGATGTTTAAATAGAAGAAAGAGAGATATACTCGAAGTTGTGCACACGGATATATGTGGACCAATGCAAGAAAACTCATTAGGGGGATCTTATTAATTTTTATTATTTTTTAATGATTGCACAATATATGCTTAGGTATATTTTCTCATAAATAAAAGTCATACTTTTGAATATTTTAAGGAATTTAAAAATATGGTTGAAAAACAGACATGGAAGGTCGTAAAAATTGTCGTCTTAGATCAAGGGGGAGAATACGAGCTTGGAAACTCCATTGAATATTGCACAGATCATGGGATAATTCAACCATTTATAGTACCACACACTCCACAACATAATGGGTTTGGAGAGAGGAATAACCAAACTCTGGTGGAGTGTGCACACAACATGTTGAAACGTAAGAACCTATATAATGGCTTTTGGGCAGAAGCTATTAATACTGCAGTGTATTTAAAGAATAGAAGTCCAACTTTTTGTCTTCATCACAAGAATCCATTTGAGGCCTTATATGGTTTTAAGCATGCAGTCAAACATTTGAGAGTATTTTGTTCGAAATATTTTGCACATATTCGTAAGGAGGATAGGAAGAAATTGGATGCTAAAGCCATAAAATGTGTATTTTTTGTAACAACTCCACCTACCCAAAACAAATATTTTTCTATTTATAATATTTATGCTACGTTGTCGTCATTTGGATTTATTACATTTCATCAATTTGTGATGTTTCAACATATGTATAGTTTCTATCGTTAGATTTTTTCTAATGACATCATTATTTGTGAGCAGAATTAACCTCTGTTGTTAATGATACTTAGACTAGAATTCAATGATTCCACTATTTCTCTTCCAGTATTGCTTATCATTGTGACATTTCTGTAGTGTTCCCTCTTTTATTATACCAGTAACTTATTTCTCTAATTATTTATATCTAAATAAGATTATGCATTTTTTAGCATTCTTATTGACATAATCACATTAAATTTAATACTAGGATCTTTACTTATATTCTAACATTTTAAATATCCTCAATGGTTTCCCTTATAATTATTTGTCCTCCTTTTTCTCATACCTTTTTAATCTCATTTTGAGGATTAATGTAAAGGCTATTTATCCAATATGGACTTAGCTATTAACCTAATTATTAACTTATGTACCATAATTATTTAAAGGTATATGGATAGCATCAATAATTTATATCATATGACATTAAACTATACTACCCTTAATCTATCCTAGAGAATGATTCAAATTATGTTTTTGTTCTGCCGCTTATGATTAATTCGAGTTTATACCCTAATGTTACATAGGTACATGTAATATTTATGATTTTCTAATACTATTTATTTAATATTGTTATATCCTCATGGTAACAATGCGTTGAGTGGTTAATTTTAAGTCTCCTATGTATCGTTTAATTTTCATGATAGATTATCCTAAGGTTTAAATGTTTGGATATGGAAATATGTATGGGGATTCCATCGTATCCCTTCATAAATGTTGACAACTCTTCGGAGGTCATTTCTTTGTTCGATCTTTATCAGGTTTTTAATGCAATGTAATTCATGAATTAATGCTTCACATAGCCTATGGTTGTTTTTCAATTTCATTTCACTATGGATGAAGGCCATGTTAACGATGAGGATGATGCCATATCATCTCCCTCTGTATTCTGCATTTGGATTTTCAATGAATTACCCTTTTTCAGATTTTCATTTTCATTTGGAACGCCGGCTAAAGTCTCGTCTCTAGTTGTCCACCGAGGTTTGACTGCTTTGTTGCAGTCTATGCATTGGCATTACTACTATTCTTCTCTCATCAGGTAATCCTTCATCGTTTTATTGATTTTTTCCATCATTTTGGTTGATTTTTCCTCCGGATGCTTTTTCATTTTTATTTGTTTTGAATTTTTTTTCCTCTGCAACTTATTTATTTTTACTTCAATGGTTACAGGGCTTTCGTTTTACTTGGGGTTTTATCTTCTAAGAATTTTTAACTCCAAAACGGTTTGAGGTAACCTCATTTTGGTAGAGTCTAGGTAAGGATCCCATGAACCCTCGGTTCATTTTAATAATGTCTCTCTCGTCCTTATACGCGGCCGTGGCTGAGTTTGCAACACAACGTAGCCATAAATTTATTTGTTGTGTGTAGCAAGTTATTCTTTTTGAAGAAAACTTCTCTCGGGTTTAGTACTGTTACATCCGTGGAAATATATTTCTGTCCTTCATTTTTTTGAATTAAATATTTATTCAGAGATATGGTTTATCCTTGTAAAATATTTTACGGTAATTAGTATTAGTTTGCCCCAATTTATTTAATGAATATAAAAATATGAGATTTCAGCTTTGTCATTATTTTCTCTGTATTTTTATACGGTTCCTCAAGTAAACAATTTTGGTTTACTTACCAATCATTGAGTTCCATTGTTATACCATGATAGAATTTTTGTTAAATTCGTTGGGTGATGCATTCAATTTTCCCCAACTACTTGGGTTCTTACACAAATATTTATTTCCGTTTAATTCCCATGAAAGGAATCAATTTGGTTTACTCTATCTATGGCTTAAACCAATTACGAGTTCTTTTGCAAACCGAATTGATATTGGTAGATTAAAATTCTGAAAGGGTTTGATTTATTTGAGTTTAAATTTGTTTACAAAATGAAATTTTATCCTATGTAGGTTTCATTCTGATTCACTTTTACTCCAATATTAATACTTTATAATGATTGGCATCATTTTTGGGGGTTATAACGACTTTTTTCTATAGTGGTATTCATTTACGGCTAAGTACACTATTTTTCCCTTATGAAGATATAATTTCTAATTGAAATAGTAACCCTAATTCAAGGGAATGTTATTATATTTCTTATATAATTAATGAATTCTCCCTTTATACTATTTTTTATTCTTCCCATTTTGACTGAAATGACGTTTGCTCGGTTTGGGATTTCTTCATCATAATTCAGATTCATTTAATCCTTTTTATATACTGTATTATTCATCATATACAGGACAATAATTACCTTATGTTATGTAACAAGGTATTCGATTTCACTTCAATGTGAATCCATTTTTTCATTATATATATATATATATGGACATATAATTGTAATGATTATTTTCTTAATTCAAAACCTCGTTCTCTTTTAAATTTATCATATTTTTGTTAATTGTTCAGAAATTTATTTTCTAAGAGAATTTTCCATTTTATCTTAATTATTAATTCTTATTTTATTAATTTCCTCAAATTAATAAAATAATCAATTGTACAGGAGCTCTTGTTCTTCTACAAGATCACCCCAGATTCCTAGTACATACCATATCTGCTAGAATACAGGTAATTTCCTTTTTATCTTTTCATATAGTTTCTAGCTTAACTTCTTATTCAATTACATGCATGAACTTATTCATTTTTCTTTATATGTATAGGGATGTTTCCACTTCTTATATTTGACCAAAAAGGTGATCCCTCTAATTCAATTACCCTCACCAATAATTTATATTTTATTAAATTCTTTCACTTATTATATATATACTAATCCTTGTATATGTTTTTTTGTGCAGGTATTTCTCTACTCTCATTTTACCATTCCTCCATTTTGAATAATCATTATGTCAATATTTGACAGTGTCATTTTTCTTTTGACTACAGGTTGGTCCATACAATCTACATGATTCCATCCTCTAAATTCAGGGCCAATTCCCTATTTATAATTCATGTAATTAATTATACAGTATAGTGGACTTTTTCAAATATTTTATGACAATTTGTAATGATAATTTCTATCATGGATAATACAATTTTTATGTTATGGTTAAAATAATCATCCTTCATTGTTATAACTCATTGACATATGTATTTGTATACTTCATTGCATTATTTCTCTTGTAATCTCCTCTAGTACTTTATTATGTACTTTTATTTAATTTCTTATTCAATAAAAGAATGAATATTTAGATGTAACCCTCTTGTTAATATACAACAGAGTATTTAACTATAATTTGTATAGTCATATTTCTTATTAGAATGACAATTGTCTCTTACTGTACTTATGTGTTTGTTCAAATATTTGTTACACCCTAGTTAAATTAATTATTTCTCTTACCTCTTTTACACATGTATTATTGTTATTTATGTATTTAATAATTAAATTCTTACAACTGCAACATCTCCTTTTTTATTTTTATTTTTTTCTAATTATAGTATGACCACTTATTTTCACTTATGATCAAATTTTTGATCATCATGTTCTGGCATTACATCTACCATAACAAATTTTGTGTTTAATCATTACCCGTTCTTAATTTAACTACATAATTTTAATAACTAACACTCATTTTTAAAGTCTTCCATTAAAATCCTCAAATGGAATACTCTTCCTAATTAAGCCTCCACAATAGCTTTTATTCCCATAGTTAATTTCTTGTTCCTAATAGTTAATACACATTCATCCATTAACATTTCCAACTTAACTCTTTAACCAACTGTCACTTCTTAACCGATAACTTCATCTTAGCTTGACCTTATAAACTACGAGATCAATGTATAGGATCGAGATGTAATTTAATCCACATTAGACTAATTATAATGACATTATATATCAAGAATGATTATTCCATTCCTCATCCTATACTCATTGGACTCATGGAACTAAAGGACTTGGTTAATTTTAAAATACTCTTACTTACTTCCATTTTTACTTAGGGTTAAACCCTTTATAACTTGTCGGTCAAAATATAATTATCATCCTCTTATATGTATGTGCACCCTGTCATACATAATTCTCATACATGCTTGACATTTGTCTGTCCAACCTTAGACTTAACTCACAATTCTAAACCTTATTGAATGTGTGTATTAAATCTACCTACGTGGATTCAACCTATCCAACGTGGCTTAACAATGGGTTTTTCCTCACTGTACATTTATGCAACGTACCATAGCGATTTCGATTCTGGTTTCAAAAATCTTAGTCATTAATACATGAGTCAGTATTTAAATCTAGTTGGAATTTCGAGGTTGGATTATTTCCTTTGTTTAAATGTGTTGGTACTAAATCGTATCCCTTCGACATAGAAGAACTGTAAAGTTGATACGTTGGGATATGGTTGTATTTATTTCAATGCACTAGATCATGTGGGTCTCGAATGGAACCCTTGAGCCCACAGAAAACTCATCCCATCCTCGATCTTTGACACATGGACGCTTCAGATCAAATACCAGTTAGGGTTTGATGGTTCCATAAATGGTTTCAGTTTGGACTGTGGTTCATTTTCTCTTATCGTCTCTGCCAAATGTGTTCCATGCTGTGTCATTTAATTTTTTTCAATGTCTCCATATTCCTTTCTATAAATCATATGGAATATGGTCGAAGTGAATGGTGATAGTATACTGAAGAGGCTCTACGTTTCATGCAGAGTCTCCCTTCTTCTTTTATCCAGCTAATTTTCTTTGTCCTATAGCTTTTTTCCCCTCTTTATTGTCATGGGATGAGTTTGAATCACTCTTTAGAATTTATTAGTTTAATTTCTTTTTAATTTTAATTATGTCTTATGCCAAGTCGAATGAGTATGCATGTTTACTTCTAAATCGATATATGGGTAATAAAGAGTAACTTCCTTCTAGATTTTGCACCTGACTACGCATCCAACCTCAGTTGCTTTGAACCCTTTTATTCCATTTTTTGGATGTTTTGGAAAACGAATGGATTGTAGCCATTCGAATATGATTAAGATAAGGATTAGAAGGTGTTCTTTCCTACTGTCTCTCTGTCGCTTTTTTTTTTACGATTTTAATTTATTATTGGTTCACAGAGCTCTCTTTTTGGTTTTATTTATTTTTTCTTTTGTTGCAATACCCAGCGTTTCGAGGGACATACGCTTCACAGATTCTTTGGAACAATTACTACCTGCGTTAATTTATAAGGAGGAAATGTCATTTTCCTATTTTATTTATCCTGTTGTTTGTTGCTATTGATATGAAATTTACATCTACCAACATATGTTCTCACCACATCTGGTTAAAACGCAGGAATGGTTAGCCCAATTCCTGTTGCTCCTGGATGATTCCTGCGATTGTCGAATTCACAATTGGTAAGTTAGTGAAATATTAGTTTTGATGTATACGGTTGATTTCTAGGATGTCTTAGACCTTCAATAACTTAAATATCAGTTTTTTTCTTCCAACTGAATATCTAATCAGAATTTTTTTTCATTACTATTCACTTAAAAATTCTTGCTCGGGTTCTTATCTAAGATCTTTTTTTCTTTTTATTTTGTTACACAGAGATTCTCGTTTTAATATTTTATTCTAGTTATTCATGTTCAGATTTCTTATCTGTTACACTTCACAACATTTCTTAGTGTAATTACCTAAGGATATTATCTTAGTATACTTACCTATGCGTATTAGGAATTTCTTATATATTTCATTTCTGTCACCAAAATCTTAAAAATAGTTATTCAAGCTTTTATGTCTAGTATGAATACTAATTTCGGTTATTTCTTGACTATTGGTATAACGTGGTTATGCCCTTTCATAGGGAATTTAACTAATTTATTTAGTATTTACATTCTGCCTCATTTATCTCTCTCTCTCTCTCTCTCTCTATATATATATATATATATATATATATATATATATATATAAAATTTATTTCAATTATTGCTTCTCACACTCTGACTTCCAACTTCGTCCTGTGAAGGTATGGCTATACTGCACTTGCAATTCAGATTTGGTATAATTCCATTGTTCCTTGTTACTGGCTTTTGACACTTGGACTCTTATTATCCAGGTGGGTCTAGATACTTATGATTATTCTCATATGTATCCCTTGCATAAGTTTTTCGGATAGCCTTTACTCTTTCCCTAAAGGAACAAAGTGTCCTCTATGTAAACTGTTTTATAACTAGTTCTTGTTTAAACTATATAATTTAACAGATTAAAACATTCATGAGGATGTAATATATAGACTGATCCCTTAAGATTGTTTGAATACCTACTGCATAAAAGCTTTATTTTCAGTGGATATTATTTTTATTCAATTTAACGTCGCTTATAGATTTCATGTATTATTTTATGTAAACTAGAATTAATTCCTTTTCTGCTTAAAAATGAGCAGTCAAGGAAAAATTTCTCAAAATAGTACTACCATGTACAACTTTTACTTTAATGTTCCGTGTATATTTATTTGTCTGAATCCTCTAGAAACCCTTTCTCTTAAATCAGATTACTATTGGAATTTGAACAGAAAATGTTATTTCCAAGTATAACTTCACTTTCAGCTCTAGTGTAATAATACATTCTAGACATATACATGGATATATTCTTCTGTCTAATAAGCTCTAATTAATGATTTATCTTTCTCTATATAGTACCGAATCGTATTTAACTATAAATAACATAATTTCTTTCACCGTACAGAATAGTACTATGTTATCGATATAGTGTATACATTTATCATTCACGTAAATTCATTTCTGCTTAGAATTTTTTTCATAATGAACTGTGCAGTTTGGTAACATAATACTAGAATAATTATGTTAATGAAATGTCAGTTTCCTGTGAGGTACCTAAACTCATATCTAAACCTTATACTAGTTTCATATATTCTGAGAGTTGGTCCTCTATAGAGTTATGTATGTACAACAACACAGAACATACTATTTTATTATAGTTAACCTTGTTCAATGTATAGACCTCCACAATTTTTTCTAATTCATCTAATTTCCACAGTATCGACACCTATCCAGATGCAGAATTTTATATAGATCTAACTACTTTAATCTCTTAGTAACTCATAGTAGAACTAAATTATAATTTAAAACAAATAAAATTAACTGTCCATACCACTTAAGGTAGACTAGGTTCCTCCCAACCTTAAATCTCTTTCTCCACAGCTCACCCTCGAGTAGAGATCAAATCGTCCAGCAATATACAACCCTTTGTCTATCCTGAATCAACTTATTTAATCTTGCTTTTCACTCAGCCTGTTTCCCTTAACTGGATCCAATTAATTCAGGATGTTGCTTTCCTGTGTGCCTAGGATTTCCCTTTTTTTTTTCCATTAAGGTACTTTAAAGCTAGCTTTTCTGCTTTCTAGCTTTATTCTACCTTTTCCCAGTAATTTTCTCTTTATTGGGGAAAATTTTTGAATTGTTATCTCCAACTAAATTTAGTATTTAAATTATTCTTCCGAGGATTTTTGGAAGACTGAGAAAGTCTTATAACCCTTATCCATCCTCATGGATTTGGCTTTCAGATCTCTAATCATAATCTAATATTTGCACATTAATTTCCATTTTATTTTATTAACTTGAAATAATAAAATAAATCCACACAATTTTTTCCCATTACGGTCCACTGTACCCTTTTGGACTTGTTCAAATGTATAATGAAATCATAGAAAACTGGGGATATTACATGTTCCCCTGCTAAAAAAAAAACATCATCCTCGGTGTTGTAAAGCCAAAAACTAAAATTCATTGTTCAAAAATTGATGGGTATTTGTCCTTCATATCTTCCTCTCGCTCCCAAGTGGCCTCTTCGGGTGCAAAGTTCCTCCACTGCACTTTCACCTTGGCCAATGTCCTATTTCGGAGCTCAATTTCTTTCCGTGCCAAGATTTGAAGTGTCTCTGGAAGGAATTCTTCTTCTGGTTCCACCTGTATCACATTACAATCAATAACATGACTGGGATCATGCACATACTTTTTTAATAATGAAACATGAAATACATCATGAACCTTGATGTGACTAGGTCAAGCCAACTTATATGCAACTGGTCCAACTTTTTCGAGTACTTTAAAAGGTCCAGAGTAGCGTGGAGCTAGTTTTGCATAGATACCAGTGTGAAAAGTACTCTTTTTAGGCTTAATCCTTAGACAAACATGATCATGCACATTGAATTCTCTGTGTATTCTCTTTTTGTCTGTGTAACTTTTTTGCCTATCTTGTGTTGTTTTGATATTTTGCTTAATTTTCCTTACAAGTCTTTCCATTTCCTACAAAGCATCTAGTCCAAGTATTAACTTATCCTCTAGTTGACTCCAACTCAAAGGTGTATGCAACTTTTTTCAATAAAGTGCTTCAAAAGGACTCATGTTAATTTACGCTTGGTAACTATTGTTGTATGCAAACTCTACTAAGTGTAGAAAGTCCCCCCACTTTGTTGGTATGTCCATAACATACATTCTTAACATGTCTTCTAAAATCTAGCTAGTTCTTTTAGTTTGGCCATAATTTTGGGGATGGTATGCAATACTAAAATTTAATTTGGTACACATTTTCCAAAACAAACTCCTCCAAAAAGCTGCAGTAAACTTTGCATCTCTGTATCATATTATCATCTTAGGAATACCATGCAATTTTACAATCTCTTTCATAAATACATTAGCTACTTGAGTTGTGCCAAAGATAGATTGTACATGTATGAAGTGTGCAAATTTTGTCAAATTATCCACTAATACAATGATAGACTCGTGTTGG
This sequence comes from Pinus albicaulis, assembly GCA_034641835.2. Lineage (NCBI taxonomy): Eukaryota > Viridiplantae > Streptophyta > Pinopsida > Pinales > Pinaceae > Pinus > Pinus albicaulis. Next base: position 1,293,406,598 of record CM076582.1, read on the forward strand.
TATTTAGTCCTTGGTAAACCAGTAATAAAATCCATGGAAACAGTCTCCGACTTCCATTCTGGAGTGGGTAAAGGATTCAACAATCCGGCTAGATTTTGATGTTCTACCTTCACTTATTGAAATTCTATACATCTAGCCAAGTAATTTTCCACATCCTCTCTCATACTAGGCCAAAACAGGTTATTTCTTAAGGAAAAAATTAATTTTTGGGATCCGGGATGTCCTGCATAGGGTCTCTTATGGTACTCATCCAAAATTTCTCTCTTTAATGAGTCCACATTAGGGATGTATAATCTATCTTTATAACAAACCAATCCCCTCTGGTTTTTTGTATACCGCTTCATCGCTTTTTTCAGAATTTTTCCTGAAGCTTTTCATAGTGTTGGTCTTGACTCATCACTTCTTGTATCAGTCCTTCAATATCAAAGTTGGCACTACTTCCAACATTACTCACACTTTGCCAAGAATTTCTGCTTAATGCATCTACAATCTTGTTTTCCTTCCCCTTAATATGTTTGATTTCCATGTGAAACTCACTAAGGAATGATAACCATTTAGCTTTCCTAGTGTTTAAATCAGGTTGCGTGAAGAAATACTTTAATCTGATGTGATATTCCATCAATATAAAAATTTTCCTTAAAAGCTAATGTCTCCACATCTTCAAAGCATGTATTACATCAGCTAGTTCTAAATCATAAACACTATAATTCTGTTCATGTTTCTTGAGTTTCCTTGATTCATAGGCTATGAATGAGTAATTAGTAATGAGATTCTCTTAATTAGTAATTCTTATTTTATTGTATTTGTATACTTCATTGAATTATTTCTCTTGTACTATCCTCTAGTACTTTATTATGTCATGTTTATTTAATTTCTTATTCAATAGAAAAATGAATAATTAGATGTAACCCTCTTGTTAATATACAACCAATTATTTAACTATAATTTGAAAAATCATATTTCTTATTGGATTGACAATTGTCTCTTACTATACTTATGTTTATGTTAAAAGATTGGTTACACCCTAGTTAAATTCATTAATTCTCTTACCTCTTTTTCACATGTATTGATGTCATTTATGTACTTAATAATTAAATTCTTACAACCTAACATCAGATTTAAACCCTACTAATTGGGTTTATACCTTTTGTTTGTTGGTTTTCTCATTTAATTTGTCTATGTAACTAAACAGATCTAATTATATGTATTATAGTATGTTCTATTAAATACATCAGACTGTATAACTTCAATTTTTACAGAATTTAATAATACAAAAAAGACAATTTCCACATATTTTTCAACCAGAATCATCATTATTCCAACTTCCATTATAAAAACAATTTCATAAGACATAATCAAATTACTTGTGCATACCAATTTTGGTAAGGTTATTTGCCACCCAATCTTGATATTTCTCTCCACAGCTACCCCGAAGCAGAGACCAATTCCTCCCAAGTGTAGACAACCTCTTGTCTACCCAGGAATGGCTTATTTAATATTTTTTTCCCTTCAACATAGTTGCGTCCAGTTAAATCAGGATGTTGTTTTCATTTTTCCTAGGCTTTACTTTTGTTTTTTCCACAAAAGTGCTTTAAAATTAGCTTTTTCCTCTTTCTAGTTTTATTTCACCTCTTCTTAGTAACTTTCCACTTTACTGAGGTATATTTTATATTTTTATCTCCAATCTAATATTTTAAATTTATTTTACTTTATCCAAGGATTTTTGGAGAATTTGGGAAAGTCTTTGGATTTAATTCCATCCTCGTGGACTTTGAAATCCTGGTCTCCAATATACTCTAGTCTTTGCACAATAATTAAAATTCCACATTTATAAAATTTAAAAAAATATAATATGTCCACAAATATTGTTTTCCCTTAGGTTCACTTAACCTTTAGGATTTTCAATTGTCTAATAAAATCAGTAAAAATAGGTATATTGCATTTGTAGGGTATTGTTTTGAGTTTAAATCATACAAGTTGTTTAATACATCTACTCACAATGTATTTACGAGTAGATATACTATATTCCATGAGTAGGTTGATGAAGGGAACCAAAAATAAATCTATGAGTAGTGGCACATGCATTTTCTGATTGAAGATATAAATGCAGAAACTAAAGACAACCATGTGTAGCAACAACGTAAAAAATAAGAAGAAAGTGATGCAGGTACAGTCAGCAATCCAATTCCACTAAGGAGTGAGAAAGACAAATTGATGCAAGTCCTCTATCAAGGATATTAAGTAGGAAAACTGAATTACCAGTACATTATAGAGACTATGCTCTTATGGCTAATATTTTAAATGTATCTGAGGCCTTAAATTATAATGAAGAAATTCAATATGATGAATGGAGGGTAGTTGTTAACGAAGAATATGAATCAATAATTAAAATAAAAAGATGGAAATTATTTGAACTGCCAAAAGAAAAATATTTCATAGGTTCTAAATAGTTATAAAGTTCAAAGCAGATGACAGTGTATAAAAATATAAATCTAGGTTCTTGACCAAAGGGTACTCATAGAAAGAAGGAATTTATTATGATGAGAATTTTTCTCATGTACCTAGCTTAAATACTATTACAATGTTAATAGCTCTAGCTACTAACTACCATTGGATTTTACACCATCTAGATGTCAAATATTATTTTCTAAATGGAGAATTGAAGGAAGAGGTATATTTAACACAAACTAAAGGGTTCATTAAACATGGGTAAGAAAATTTGGTCTATAAATTAAAAATAGCATTGTACGGCTTGAAACAGGCACCCATATCTTGGTATGAAAATATATACTCGTTCTTCTCACAAGATAGTTATAGGAAGGGTGGAAAAGAGCCAAATTTGTATACTACATTTGATTCCAAGGGGCTGACTGTATTTTTTTTTTTTTATGTTGATGATCTCATTATTACTGGAAATTTTGTTTAACTGATTAAAGAAATCAAATTGTAGATGTCAGATTTTTTTGAAATGAAATACCTTGGAGAACTACATTATTTTTTGGGTCTTGAAGTTTGAAGGGATTATGGATAGCCTTTTCTCACTCAAGGAAAGTATGTTAAGGGATTATTAAATAAATTCAGAATGGATCAGTGTAAATTCACCTTAGTAACTTTATATAAGAATGTCAAACTTCAGAATGATGATGGTTCTAAGGAAGTGGATCCTACACTATATATACAAATAGTTGGAAGTCTGATTTATTTGACTAAAACTATACCTAACTTATCCTTTTCAGTGAGTGTGTTGTGCCAATTTATGTCAAAACCTCTTGAGAATCATTGGGTGGAATAAAAATGCCTCTTAAGGTATTTTCAAGGAATCTTAGACTTTGGAATTAAATATACTAATTCATTTCATGTTAGGTTTAGAGGTTTTTCAGATTTAAGCTTGGCTGGAAATCTTGATGATAGAAGATAGATAACAGGATGTGATTTTAGCACTCGGTATGTGGTCATTTCTTAGAGAAACAAGAAGAAGAGTATTGTATCCTTATATTCAGCATAAGCAAAGTATAAAAATCTATGTGCATCCAATTGTGAAGAAATTTTGTTGACGAGACTTCTTCACGATCTTGGAGAAGCACAAAAATATGCTACAATGATTAAATGTGACAACCAAAGTTCAATAAATTTGAAAAATAACCTTCTGTTTCATAAAAACACAAACTACATTGATACTAAGTTTCATTTTCTTAGTGAAAAGGTTCACTCTAAAGAAAATTTGATTGAATATTATAATACCTATGAGAATGCACAAATATCTTCACCAAACCCCTTAGGAGGATTAAATTTGAATTGTTTGGGGACATGTTAGATGTGCAAGTGAACCCTGTCTAAATTAAGGGGGAGAGTTTAAAATAATGGAGAATATATATTACTAGAGAGAGTTTGTTTCAAATTTATGCATGTGTCCTAGATTATGATTAGTTCCTATTTTATAGGAGTCAGTTCTAATCTCCCTAAAATGATGTAAACTTATATATATGTGATTTTATGATTACTTTAACATGGAAGTTCGACTTCAGAATTCTCTAGGTGTAGCTTACTAACCTCTGAGCTACTATTTTGGGTATATAAGTTTCATCTTCCATTTTTAATAGTATGTAGTTGCAGCTTCAACAACTTGTTAACTAGTGTGGCTGAGAAGACCATTGAAGGATCTTTAAAACATTCAAAAGGAGAAAAGTCATTTTTTATGATACCAACTCCACCATTTATTTATCCAAAAATCATGCCTTTCACAAAAACAAAAGGCATATTGAAACACACTTTTCATGTCATTAGTGATATTGTCAATGATGGACATGTCTTACTTGATTTTTGTGAATCACGAGATCAGATTGCAGATATTTTTACAAAACCATTAGGCAAGTTTGTATTTTAATTTCAAAGAGAGTAATTGGGCATTGTAATTTCCAATGGTTGTAACAATTGAGAACAAGAGGTGATTTTCATAGAATTAATCTCATCGTCTTCTAGGTGTTGAAGCCGGTTTTAATTTAGTTGAGTTTAGTTGGAAATTTCTCCATTAATTTATTATTATATGTTTCCTTATCTCCTATGTGGTTTATTTAACTTTTATTTAATGATGAGAAGAGTTGTTAACTCCATTCCCTATTTTGAATCCATTCTCTATGTATTTCTTCCCCTGCATTCTTTTTCAACGATTAAATTCCTTTTTTCATGACTTTATTAAATCATGTTCTCAAATTCTAGTGAAGATATTGTTTAAAGGGTCATAATATATCTAAAACTTGTAAGCTAGGTTCTCATATCCAACTTTGAAAACCTCATTTTTTGTCATTATTTTCTCGCACTGTAAATTTATTCTATGCATTAGTGATTTAAAATGGTTTTGGATCAGTCCAAATCTAGGGTTTACAAATCAATAGTCATGCAGTGAGATTACTAAATCCTCAAATATGTGGTATCACATTATATTTATTTTGGTGATATTTACATTATTTATTTCCATAATCCCTACATTTTTCTCATTGTGCAACATATATAATGGGTTTTAATGGATGAAATTTGTAGTGCTACATCCAAATCTCAGGAAAAAGCTCAATTTTTATAGGAATAAATGAAATCTCGAAGATGAAAAATATTCCATAGTAGCATTGAAAGGAGTGAAACTGTGAAACTATAAACAATTATCTCGAAATGAATTCAAAAAACTTGGTTTTTAAGAACTAACATAGTGACTACATTTAATTATCATCATGCATATGAGATAATAATTTGGTATGGATATGCCATTGTAAATCTCAAGAAACAAGTTTTTCAAAACTCAGAAATCGATTGGCATCATTTATAAAAGTTGATTGAAATATAAACGGGTTGGCCTCATTTACAAGAGTTGGTTAAGATGTAAATGGTAGAAAATGATTCCTTTAACCTATATTCACCACATTTAATAATTTAGTTGTGCTAATTAGAAAAATTATAATTAAATCTTAAATCTTACAAAATGAGGATACAACCCATTCAAACTTATTCCTTGGACAATAAAACCATTTAAATTTATTAATCATCGATTTTCATAGTATAAATAACATGGGTGATTCATTGAACATGGCTCTACATTGGGATTATATTTAAGAAATATTTCTATTTGGAATTACTTCACCTTCATATGACTAGAGAAAATTTAGATATATTTAATGTTCCTAATTTCATGTAGTCATACATGTGATGGGTCCTCGATAGGTAAGAGGGTCATCACAGTAAATACAAATATTACACTTGTGAAATATGGATGAGAATTGGGTTTTATTAAAAGGTGGAATATCAAAATTAAAAATTTTAAATCATGAATTTGTGATGATAGTGATTTATGTAATTTAACCTTGTTGTATATTTCCCACTCATTGTGTGTGTCATTTATTTTAATTATCTGTAATTGTAAATAAAATAATTTTAAATTTCAATATTTTTTCCACATTTCAATTTTGAGTATAAATTAATAAATATGCATTGATACTTTACTACATCAAGGGCTTGACAGCTTATTATTGTGAAAATTATTAAAAAAACAAAGCATAGAGGCTTGATCGTCCATGATCTTAGTGTTATCCATATATTTTAAAATCATAAGTTTGGAAATATTTTGGATAACCTTTCGTGAATTATTTTTCTCAAAATATTTTATGAAATAGTTATAGGTATATTGTCTCCAACGTAGTTAGTTTAACTAGATTCATTAACAAGAGGGGTTGCGGGGCAGCAAGTCCCTACCACTAGATCGATTAGTTCTTTAAGCGAGGGAGACTCAAGATTATGTTCACAATATTATAAGCCATCACATATTTATGAAGTCAACACACAAAGGAAACTAGCTAAAATAAAGTCCAAAGTTATTAGACATTCCAAGGAGAAAATAGTCTCTGAGGATTCCAATCAATACTCTTTGTTATTAGACATTGAAAAGAGAAAAAATATGGTAAATAATGATAATTAAAGTGAACATTGTGTCTAAACTAGAAGCTAAAACAAATCCAAAGCTGAGTTTCACACCTTTCTTCTTCTATTATTGTACTTGATGCCGCCAAAATGCCGCTTAATATGTCTACCCGTTCAAAAGATTAATACTCGTAACTAAGTATATATTCTGAATTTAAAACTATTCGGATAGGTTCACATAATGCAAATAACCTTTAAAACACATTTTAAACATTAAAAAAAATCATTTCAGGGAAGCTCCCTTCATTCAAACCTTATTACCTTTCGCAACATTACAGCCCAAACAATATCGCATTTCACTACGCTTAACCCTTTCCTTGACGCTTTATCATGCATCACAAACTTCCATCGCACTTTCCACAACTTTATCACAAGTCACAAAAAATAACTTATAACATTAAGCATAAACATATAATTATACCGATGCAAAATTGCGTTACATATCTATTCAAAAATCGCAACTTATATCACTTTGCATCTCGGCGAATATAACATTTCGCATGTCGCGCCTTTTAACTCCACCGTTTAGCCTTTATACCATATCATATGCACTATGCGATATGAGCTATGCCCATGGACCCCACTGGCACATGACTTCTCTTCTTCTCATTGCAACTTATCCCCTTTAACATATCACAAATTCTACTCTTTACCGTGACGCAAATAAAACAACTTACCGGGTGATGTCTTAAACTTAAATACTAAAATCGTTGATTCTGATGTGCTTGGTTGCTCTGCCTAACACGTGTCCATCGGTCTGTTGCTCTATATTTTGTGACTTAAACTTCGCCATCCATTTCCTTCCTTTGGAAATATTTTAAAGACTTTGTTTCCTTAGTATTTTTCTCCTATTTCTTTGAGCGCCACCGCTCTACATCTCTACTTCCTTTACACTATCCTTCATGATATTGTTCGGTATTCAATAGTGCTCATATATCATGAGTTTTAATTTCTATTTGTTTATTCATTTTGGCTTGAAATTATCACACTCGCTGCACACCTTGCATGTTGTCTCCATCCCGAATACAGAACACCCTTCTATATTGCTTCTCTAAATCCAGAATTTGTATTTGTTTCTTTCTAGAACTGCATTCAAATTATAATTTCTCTAGACTGGAATCATACATTATTCTACCCAACCATTAAGTCCTTTATCACTCAAAAATACTTATTCATTCATTGAGCATTCATCGGAATTCATACAACAATGGTTTATTACACATAAACCAGTTTAGCTCATTACTGATCAGTCAGCTTGTAATAAGACACAATACAATCACATGAATCTAATTTCTCATTAATAAATGTACATATACAATAAAAAATCCTGTTTACATTTGGTCTTTAGCCTGATGATGTTTCATGGACTTCCCTCCTCTACAAATAACCCTCTTTGTCTTTGGGCTCTTGCCTCTCTATCTCTTGGCCTAATCTTCTTTGGTTAATTTGGCCTCTTCCCTTTGAAGATTACCATTTAATTTTTAACAGAATTCAGAGCTTATCGATCCCTCACTCAACTCCTATAAACCTATAACTAATTTATAAATTTGGAAATTGATCCTATCATTTCTGAATCGAATGGATCAATCCTATCCTATTTGCTAGCTTGTCCGACGAATTCTGCCAAGACGCAAATTCAATTACATGATTAATCTCATTAACTAATGAGTCAACACCTATTTATAACCTTCGAGACTAATACTTGTGAACTATGAAGTCTTTACAATATTTTTACAATGATTATACAAAGGAAATATCCATCTTGGAAGACCCTAAGGTCTGTTTTCTACTTAGACCTTGGTCTTAGGGCAGATGCTCCTACATCAGACTCCCTGAGTGAAAATAATCATTATATACAGATCATGTGTCTTTAATTGTTATCCTCCTAGATCCCAAAATTTGTTCTGTAATATGTCATTGGTTGTTACTGTTGTTGTTTGTTGATGTTATCCAAGTCTCCATACTCTATGTTGCATTGTCCCACTGGCTATGCTCTCACATTCTTCTGATTTGTTTTTCTTTTTGTTGCTACTTTTCTTCCTTGTTGTTGTCTTCTTCTGAGACACCTTCACCATCAACCTTATTATCCTTTCAATCTCCATGTTCATTTTATCTTGTAATTGGTACTCACTCTGCCAATTTTTGTTGTACTCTGTCCATTCATCTTCAAACTGTTGTTTGTTATCTTCACTTTGAAGTTGTTGGATTCTTACTACTACCCTTACATCCTTACCCTATTGTTGCTTCTGAACTTTCATCTCTTCTTCAAACAACCTCTGTTCAATATATTTCACAAAAAAATCATACTTAGATGCTTCCAACATTTTACCTTCTATCTCATTCCTTTCAAACACTTCATCACTATGTTGTTCATCAATTTCAACATATCTTTCTTCCTCTTCATTGACAACCCTTAGTGATTGTCCTTCACCTCCTTGACTAATCCTTGTAGCCAATTCAACTTCCTTCACTAAGACCAATCCCTCTTTAGTATGAGACATGCCTATGTCACCTTTGCCCAATTTCAATTCTACATTCGGAATATTCATTCTCTAACTTGCTAGTCTATTCTCCAAAAGACTTAGCCCATGCCACAAATCTTCCATCTAACTTGGAACTTCTCCCAAAAATTCTATACAATCCTCACTATCTCCTTCTTTGTCACAAGTCCAATTTTTTGGTGACTCTTCTTCTTCATTCTTCATCAAAATAAAATTCTGATCCTCTATCTCTGTGATAGCTTTAGATATTTGTCCAACAATTTTATCTTACTCAATTAGATAAGCCAATCCCTCCCTGTCCTCAACAATAACAGTTTCCTTCATATGAGACATAATTGTCTCACCTTCCTTGGACATAATTTCTTCAATAATTAAGGAAATTATGAACTTCTTCTACTGCAATAACTCAACTTGATCTTCATCTGAAAGACAATCATCATCATACTTTTCTTGACAATTCCCAAATTCATTTAATACAATTCCATAGGATGGTTTTTCTTCTATAATACCTGCAATCACACATAACTTGTCAGTTTTAAAACCACAAGACTCAATGGTCTCATTTAATGATCTAGTCACCAAATCTTCCTCTTGTTTTTCTAAGTCCTCTACATGACTCAGAAAATCTTCAATGGTATTCTTATCAGTCTCCTCAAGCACTTCAATTGGTTGCTTGATATCCTTCTTGTAACAACTCTACTTAGCACTATTTTTTTTCTTTGTATAGCATATTTAACAACTTGTCGACAAGTATATTAAGGTAGCTCATCACTAATTGACATCGTCTTGCATTACTGCACCCTTTCATTTTATTTTCTGTTACTATGACTTCCTTGACAACTATGAATTCACGTACAGTAAATTTCTCCTACTTTAAAATTTTTTTAACTCATCATTCATTTTCCTTGATGCATGTATTTTGACTACAACTCGTGACCTTCTAATTATTATGCAATTTCTAGAATATTCTTATAATGCAGTTACTCCTTATACTATATGCTCAAAATTTTTAATTCCATTGTAGTTTTACATATATAATTAAATATGTTACCCTCATTACTACTTACTTAACTTTTATTAGGAATAGAACTACCTTAGTTTATACTATCAACTACCACTAATTGGTAATTCTACCTTTGTATTTAATTAAGGTTAAAGCTCCACCTTTGCAACTAACTTAGTAATGTAATTATGATACTAAATTACATTTGTGCAACGTCATTAGTTATATTGGAATATTTATGAATTTGAAAGGATTTTTCATCTTTCCATTTTTTATAAACAAAGAATCCATGGTTCAACCTGGAATATATATATGTTATCACTTTTGCTTTTATGGAATCATACCAATTTACCATTTGAATTTCTAGGGTGTTATGTTAATGGATTGAGTATTGTAACAATTGAATGTAATCGTATAAAATATCTTAATATGTTGTAATGTATTAACCAATCCATACTCATTAACCATAAAACGTTTTGACACCATGCGGTTCCAAATAACTATGCATATTTATGAGGTTGGGGTTCATAATTACTATCCATAGTTTTAAGAGTCAATTTCTTTTAGTTTCTTATCCTTTTGCACTTGTTATCATTTATGAAACATAATATGTTGATTAAACTCATCACATTTCTCTTGAGACTTACCTCTCATCTATTAGAGTACTCACCCGTCTTAGATCCACACCACGTGGACAATTACAATGGGTATGTATTTTGGTCTCTGTTTAACTCATAGATTAAACCCTAAATTTGTTTTCACTGTTATTTCATCATTGTGGCTCTTCAGCTCTAGTTATTTCTCAGACCTTCGGTTTAGAAATTTTTACAAGCCGACCATTCAGCCTTTCCAAAAACACAATGCAGACATTCTTTGGTCCACCCTTACGGTTTCATTATCAAATAGCTTCACGTCTGCTTCAGGTAATATTTTGATTTGGTTTTTAACATTTTAGACATTATGTCTCTGTTATGTGGATTTTTAATTAACCTTAAATTTGTTTCTTCAAATTTTTATTCTCTAGAACTTGTATAATTCTTTTCATTTTGATTGCAGGCTTTTTGTTTTTATCCGAGGTGAGGAGTTATCCTCCATTAACGTTTCAACAAGCATCGAGGTAAGAGTTTTCGACCTTTTCCACGACATATGGTGGATTATTTCCTTTCATAATTCCTATACTTACCATACCTGTAATATAATTAACTCCTTATTCTTGTTTTCTACTCGTACATGAATTTGATATAATTATTCTTCCTATTAATAAGTTTTCCTCCGTAATTTTAATAATATCTTATGTCTGCATTAGTATATCCATGAATTAAGTATAACAGTGATTTAACTATCACACAGTAGTCTCTGTAATTTCATTTCCAACTCGTGGTATTACTCCATAATTTCTTCACGCATTGGTGAAGGTGACTCTTCACCTTAATTTAGTGAAATTATACTTGCTTCTAAGTTATTTCCACATGGTTAACGGAACACCATTTTTTTTATTTTAAAATTTGGGGTTTTTCCCAATGAATATAAAACTTCATTATATAAAGTAGATTTTTACCCAAATTTAATATGAGGATTCTGCGTTGAGACTTTCATTAGTTTGGCATTTCAATTTTATGGAATCTGAATATAATTCCTAATTTGTAACTGAACCAAGTTAACTTGTATAAATCCTTATAACTCTCAGATGCTCGATCTATCTTCAGAATTTTGATTTCTTAATTGACTCAGAACTCCTCATTTCCACATGAGGATTTTCGGATTTTGTTTGTTTTTAAATTATTCAAACATTCTCAAGTTCAAGAAGCTTCGTTCCTTTTCATATATTCTGAATGAATTTAACACTGCAGTATTAGAGATTGATAATCTATATAAATGTATTATATTTATGTTTATATATTTAATTTCCAAGAGTAGGATATTAGGACATTTATAAATTTAATAAATTCATATTGTGTGCAGGAAAAGTCATTTTCACACTATTCATCAGAATTTTGACAAGCACCATGTTGTAGAGATTTCAGGTAATCTTTTTCCCTATTATTGTATTAATTACTTCTTGCTCCTATCTTCCTCTTGTTCTCAAATTAATCGTTTTCCTCCTATTTATAAAGAGGTTTACTATCCTTGTCTATCACAACTAGTAAGGTAATATTTCCATGTTTAATTACCAATGTTGATTATTTGTATTCATTTCTTTATTTGAAATTAAAGACATTTATTAATTCATCCTTCAATTTTATGTGCACGTACTCCCTTTCCTTTCCTGCTCACTTATACAACTAATTTATAATTCTATAAGTCATTCATTAACAAAAAAATTTGGTTTAATCTTCACAATTTCGTCCATAATTAACGACTTCCTCCTCTTGTATTTCGAACAAATTTCAAATGGATAATTTGGTTGTAACCATGGGATTGAATCCTGGACTCTGTCTAAATTTTATGACAATATTTAATTAACATTTATGTATATAGAAATCTCCAAATTTACTTTGTTTCGGTATAATAAAATATACTTTATTTTCATAAAGTTAAACTATATTTTATTCTCTACATGTATTAGGTTCTGTTTGAACTTTGATACATTTCTTAGATAATGCTATGGTTTATATAGATATCCAAAAATATTCTAAATATGTTACAGTAGAAGGTATTATTTGAAATTCATAATTTCATGTTTAGTAAAAGAAACTAATTTCCTCATTCTGTATAATTTTTCGATTTATGTTATTATGGTACAAATGCTAAATACACTAAATTTAATTTCTTTCCCATGGATTTATCTATGCTTATTTGTATACAATAATAGGATTTACAACCTAACCTTAGATTAAACCTGCTACGAAGGTTTAGACATTCTAAGAGTTGGTTTATTTATTATAAATGTCTATGTAACTATACAGAACTACACTATAACTGTTATAGTAAGTTATGTTAAATACATTAGATTTTGTAACTTACAACTAACAAAAACTTATTATACTATGTAATAATATAAAAATTATAATTTGCCACATATATTTCTACAAAAACTATCATGTTTCTAATTCTCATCATAATAACATAATGATAAGACATAATTAAATAAATTTTGCATACCATTTCTGATAAGACTGTTTTCCACCCAACCTTAAGCTTTATCTCCACATCTCCCCCTAGGCAGAGACCAATTCCTCCCAGTGTAGACAACCTCTTGTCTACCCAGGAATGGCTTATTTAAGCCTTCTTTCCCTTCATCTTGTTTCAATAACTGTGTCCATTTAATTAAGTTGATGTTTTCCTTTTTTCCTAGGCTTTCCTTTTGTTTTTTCCACAAAAGTAGTTTAAAACTAGCTTTTTCCACTTTCTAGTTTTATTCCACCCCTTTTCGATAAACTTCCAATTTACTGAGGTATCTTTTTTTATATTTTTATCTCCAATTTAATATTAAATTTTTATTTTATCTTCTCTAAGGATTTTTTGAGAATATAGGTATGTCTTTGGAATCTTATCCATCCTCATGGACTTGGTTTCCTGATCTCTAATTATACTCTAGTATTTGTACAATAATTCAATTTCCACTTTTATTAAATTTAAATTAATAAAATATGTCCACCATAACTATTTTCCTTTGGGTCCACTTGACCTTTAGGATTTTTCAACTGTCTAATAAAAGAAGTAAAAATAGGGATATTACATATTCCCCCTGTAAAACTAAACACTATCCTCGGTGTTGCAAAATATGAATTCACTTTTCAAACAGTGATGGATATTTTTCCTTCATATCTTCTTCTCACCCCAAGTAGCCTCTTAGGGTGAAAATTTCTTCCACTGCACTTTCAACCTGGCTATTGTCCTATTCTGTAGCTCAATTTATTCCTGTACCAGGATATGAAGTGGATTTGGAAGAAATCCCCCCATTCTGGTTCCACCTGTATCACATTCCAATCAATTACATGAATATGATCATTTACATACTTTTTCAGTAAGGAAACATGAAAAACATTGTGAACCTTAATGTTACTAGGTAGAACCAACTTATAAGCTACTAGCCCTACTATTTCTAGGACTTCAAAGGGTCCACAGTAACTTGGTGCTAATTTAGCACAACTATAAGTGTATAAAGTACCCTTTTTAGGTTTAATACTTAAGTAAACATGGTCTCCCACTTTCAATTCTCTTTGAAGTATCTTTTTTTTTTGCATAATTCTTTTGTTTTTCTTGAGCTATCTTAATGTTTTGCTAAATTATTTTCACAGTTCTCTCCATCTCTTGTAATGCATCCGGTCCAATAATTAACTTATCCTCTATTTGACTGCAACTAAGTAGTGTGTGGCACTTTCTGCCATACAATGATTCAAAAGGACTCATATTTATTGAGGATTGATAATTTTTATTATATGAAAATTCTGCCAGATGCAGAAAATATTCCCATCTTGTTGGTTTGTCCATAACATACATGCGTAACATGTATTCTAAAATCTGATATGTTATTTTAGTTTGTCCATTTGTTTGAGGATGGTATGCAGTACTAAAGTTCACTTTGGTACCCATTCCTCCAAACAGAGTCTTCCAAAAAGCTGAAGTAAAATTTGCATCTCTGTCGGATATAATCATTTTAGGAATACCATGTAACTTTACAATTTTTTTCATAAATACATTAGCTACTTGAGTTGTACCAAAAGTAGATTGTACTGGTAAAAATGAGAAACTTTAATCAAGTTGTCTACAACCACGATTATAGAATAATGTTGATATTTGGTTCTAGACAACGAGTAATAAACTCTATGGAAACTATTTCCCACTTCCATTTTAGAATAGGTAAGGGATTCAACAATCATGTTGGATTTTGATGCTTCACTTTTACTTGTTGACATTATAGACATCTAGCTAGGTAATCAACCAAATATTTCTTCATGCCGGGCCAAAACATATTATTTCTCAATGTTGAAATCAATTTTTGATAACCATGATGCCCTGCATAGGGTCGTTTGTGATACCCATCTAAAATTTCATGTTTTAATGAGTTCACATTTGGAATATACAATCTGTTTTTATAATAAATCAACCATTTTTGTTTTTTATTATATCCAAATATTTTAGTATTTTGTAATTTTTCTTGAAGTTTTTCGTAGTTTGAATCTTCATTCACCACTTCTAGTATCAATGCTTCTATATCAAATTTGACACTACTTCCTACACTATTCAAAATCTGATGTGCATTCCTACTTAATGCATCTGCTATATTATTTTCCTTTCCCTTAATATGCTTGATTTCTATGTCAAACTAACTAAGGAAAGACAACCAACTAGCTTATCTAGCATTTAAATCAGATTGTGTGAAAAATTATTTCAAGATTATGTGATCTGTCATCAACACAAACTCCTAACAGATAATATATCCACATCTTCAAAGCATGTATTACAACAACTAACTCTAAGTCATATACAATATAATTGTGTTCGTGTTTCTTTAATTTTCTTGATTCATATGCTATGACAGAGTTTTCTTGTAAAAATACTCCTCCTAACCCTTCTGCACACACATCTATACATACTACAAATTCTTTTTTTGAATAAAAAATCTTTAAAATAGGAGCAGTTGTTAGTTTAATTTTTAACTATTCAAAACTATGTTGACATTTTTCTGTCCATTCAAAATTTACTCCCTTTTTCTCCAGCGATGTAATAGGATAAGCTAAAGCTGAAAATCCTTCTACAAATCTCTTGTAGTATCTAGTGATACCCATGAATGATCTAATAGTTAGAACATCATTAGGCACAGGCAAATTTAGGATAGCTTGTATCTTCTCTGGTTCTACTACCATACCTTCCTCCGAAATTACATGACCAAAATATTGAATTTTATCCCTATAAAATTCACATTTGCTAAGTTTGGCATATAACATTTTGTTCTCGAAGTGTTTGTAAGACAATTTTGAGATGTTCTTTATGTGCTTCTTCATTCTTGGAATATAACAGAATGTCATCAATAAACACCAAATCAAATTTTTCTAGATACTTATGTAACACATTATTTATTAAACACATGAATGTAGCAGGTGCATTTGTCAACCCAAAAGGTAGAACCACAAATTGATAGTGCTCGTATCTAGTTCTGAATGTGGTCTTATTTATGTCTTCGTCCTTAATTCTCAGTTGATGATAGTCTATTCTTAAATCAATCTTTGAAAAGATAGTATCTCCTCTCACTTGATCAAATAAGTCATCTATTATGGATAGAGGATATATGTTATTTATAGTCAATTTGTTTAGTTCTTTGTAGTTGATACACATCCTAAATGTACCATCTTTCTTTTTAACAAACAATACTGGTGCTCCCCAAGGAGACATACTTGGTCGGATATATCCTTTGTCTAATAAATTTTGTAGTTGTAGTTTTAATATTAAAAACTCAAGAGTACTCATTCTGTAAGGTGCTCGAGAGACAAATATAGCTCTGGGTACCAATTCAACTGAAAAGTCACTCTATTTTAGGAGGTAATTGAGGAATTTCATCTCGAAACACATTTTTGAATTCTCTAATTACTCGTAAATTTTCTACAGTTTCTCTTTCATTTTGTTGTCCCAAATTTTCCACTTATACAACATACACTTGACATCCTTTCCTTGTTTTTCTTTTTAACTATAGTGCTAAAATCTATCTGATTGATATTGTTCTGGGTTTTCCTTTTACTATCACTGGTTTTCCCTCACCATCTATACAATCTACTATTTTATCTAAGCAATTCAATATTGCTTTCTATTTTTCTAACCAGTCCATTCCACTAATACATCATAGGAACCTAGAGGCAAAATATTTAAATTCAATTCAGTTTCGTACCCAAAATTTTTTACAACAATATTTGGTAATTTATGGTTCACTTTTCTTTTTGTTCCAGTAGCTAGCTAAACTAACCATTCTTGTTGAAATTTTCTGATCTTAATTTTCACTTTCCCACCATCTAAGGACTTATATAGCTTAAATTTTCTCCTCGATCTATCAAAACATAAACATGTTGTTCAAAAAGCATACCTTGAATTTTTCTCATTGTTGATTGATGTTCAACTTGGCGATCTTCTAGGGAACAACTGATTCTTGGAATGTTTCCAGCAACATCATTTACAGTAGTTGCCTCTGTCAAAACTTGAATATTTTGAACTGTTCGATCAGGACAGTCACATAACATATGAGATTCTCCACAACCCTTTGACTTTAATGGTTCCTTTATTTTTACAGTTCCCTCTTTCTTGTTGTTTATATCCATCTGTTTAGATCTAGTTTGTGATTGGGCTAGTTGATTTTCTCCAGTTTTGTTCAACTTCTTCCTTTGATGATTTTTCCCAAACTTTTTCAAATATGTTGATTTTAATATTTCCCACTAAAGTCACATTTCCACTTTTCTTTCTTCTTCCAAATTTTCAACTGGCCGTCTATGCCTTGAACTGCTGATAACATAGTCTTGCTTTACGCACAACTTCATCCATTGTCTTGGGATTATAAAATTCTATTCTCTCCTTGTAGATAGTAGGTAGGCAGTTTAAAAATCATTGTATCTTAGCCTTCTCTTCTCTAATATAAGGTACATAACGAGGTAGATTTGTGAATTTTGTAACAAACTCATCTATGGTGAGTTGTCCCAATCTTAGCTCATGAAAATATTTGGCATTGTCATCATAGTATCTTTCATTCAGATATCTTGATTTAAATTTAGTTTGTTAGTATTCCAAAATAATGATTTTCTCATCTAGTACATGTACCATTTTTTATTTCTTCCCACCATAAGCTAGCCTTACCGTATAGTTGGTAAATAGCCAATCTGGCTTTCAAGTTACTTCCATATTCATAAACATGAAATTATTTCACCATGTTTAGAATCCAAGCTTCTGAATATTCCTCCTTTTCAACATCATAAGTAGGAGGTTTATTTTTTTGTAATTCTCCTTGCAATTATTTTTTATTTCTGGACTGTAGTTGAGAGGCTTCACCTTCCTCAGATATTTTTGAGTTGGGTTAATCTTCCTTTCTCTTTTTTCCAGAGACTTCACCTTCATGACTAGACCTGGAGGTTAATTCTTTTATCAACCACTCTTGCTCTTCGTTGGCTTGCAACAATCTTTCATTACTGGTTCTCAACTTAATAATTTCTTGTAACATAGCCAACAACGAAGCATTTTGATCTGGTGGATTTTCCGCAACACCCAGATCTACATAAAGGTCTTCCCCTTCATTCATAATTTCAGCTGTACTTTTCTGCACTAAATCATTGTACACAGAAATTAAATTAGTGAAAAATTTTTCCAATCTAAATAAATTTGCACTAGTAATTTTTGGATTTTAAATTTTCTGTGTGAGGACACATATCTTCCCATTATTTTAACATGGGCTCTAATACCATTTGTAACAACTCTACTTACCACTATTTTTTTTCTTTGTATCACATATTTAACAACCCATCGTCAGGTATATTAAGGTATTTCTTCACTAATTGACGCCCTCTTGCATTACTGCACCCTTTCATTTTGTTTTTTGTTGTTATGACTTCCTTCACAACTATGAATTCACGTACAATCAATTTCTCCTAATTTGAATTTTTTTTAATTCATCATTCATTTTTCTTGATGCATGTATTTTGACTACAACTTGTAACCTTCTTATTATGATGCGATTTCTATAATATTATTATAATGAAATTAATCCTTATAGTATATCCTGAAAATTGTTAATTCCATTGTAGTTTAGCATATATAATTATATGTTACTCTTATTACTACTTACTTCACTTTTATTAGGCATAGAACTAACTTAGTTTATACTATCAACTGCCACTAGTTGATAATTCTACCTTTGTATTTAATTAAGATTAAAGTTCCACCTTTGCAACCAACTTAGTAATGTAATTGTTATACTATATTACATTTGTGCAACTCCATTAGTTATATTGGAAACTTTATGAAGTTGAAAGGTATTTTTCATTTTTCCATTGTTTATAAGCAACAAATTAATTATTCGACTTGGAATATATATATGTTATCGCTTTTTCCTTTACAGAATCATACTAATTTACCATTCATATCTTTAGGGTATTATTTTAATGGATTGATTATTGTAATAATTTAATGTAATGGTATAAAATCTCTTAATATGTTGTAATGTATTAACCCATCCATATTCATTAACCATAAAACGTTTTGACACCATACAGTTCCACATAACTATGCGTATTTATGAGGTTGGGGTTTGTAATTACTATTTGTATCTTTACGAGTCAGTTGCTTTTAATTTCTTCTCCTTTCGAGCTTGCCATCTTTTATGAAACGTACTATGCTAATTAATGTGATCACATGGCTCTTGAGACTTACCTCTCGTCTACCAGAGTAATCACCAGTCTAAGATCCATACCATGTGGACAGTTACGATGCGTCTACATTTCGGTCTCAAATTAACTTATAGACTAAACCTTAAATTTGTTTTCACTGTCATTTCTTCATTGTGCCTCTTCGTCTCTGGTTCTTCCTCAAACCCTCAGTTTAGAAATTTTTACAAGCTGGCCATTCAGGCTTGGCAGAAGCAAGACGCATACATTCTTTGGTCCACCCTTATAGTTTCAATATTGAATACCTTCACTTCTGATTTAGTTAATATTTCGATTTGGTTGTCAACGTTTTCGACATTATGTCTGTGTTATGTGGATTTTTAAAAAACCTTAAATTCGTTTCTTCGAATTTTTATTCTTTGCAACTTATATAATTCTTTTAATTTTGATTGCAGGCTTTTAATTTTTATATCCAAGTCCTTATATACCATTAGCAGTGCTGGCAATGATATTGGCCTCAATTATTTAAGGAATACCACCTTCCAAAAGTCTACAAGTGCCCAGGATTTCGTTAAGCTGCTGCTTATTAAATATAACGAACACTTGTTGGTATGTATGTAGCATTCATATTTTATTTTTATCAGCTAATTATTGACCTGAATTATTAATTAATATTATTTTTGGGGTATCCTCTATGTTGCAGAGCCTTTACAATAATGGGGCAAGGAACTTCATCGTGCTAGATATCGGTCCTGTTGGATGTACTCCAAATGCAAGGCTCGATGGATTGAAGGCATATAACGGTGGATGCGTGGAAATTTGAAATCAGCTGGCAGTGGCATATAATCAAGGTCTCAGGCTGTTGGCCATTCAGGCTTGGCAGAAGCACGACGCATACATTCTTTGGTCCACCCTTATAGTTTCAATATTGAATACCTTCACTTCTGATTTAGTTAATATTTCGATTTGGTTGTTAACGTTTTCGACATTATGTCTTTGTTATGTGGATTTTTAAAAAACCTTAAATTCGTTTCTTCGAATTTTTATTCTCTGCAACTTATATAATTCTTTTAATTTTGATTGCAGGCTTTTAATTTTTATCCAAGGTGAGGAGCTATCCTCCATTGATGTTTTAGCAAGCATCGAGGTAAGGGTTTTCAACCTTTTCCACAATGTATGGTGTATTATTACCTTTCATAATTCTAATACTTACCATACATGTAATATAATTAACTCCTTATTCTTGTTTTCTACTCATACATGACTTTGATATAATTATCCTCTTTCTTAATAACTTTACCTCCGTAATTTAAAAATACCTCTTATCTTTGTCAGTATAGCCATGAATGAAGTATAGAAGTGATTTAACTATCACACAGTAGTCTCTATAATTTCATGTTCGACTCATGGTATTACTCAATAATTTCTTACGCATAGATGAGCGTGACTTTTCACCTTAATTTATTGAAATTAAACTTGCTTCTGAGTTACTTCCACACAGTTAACTGGATATCATTTTGTTATTTTACAATTTGGGGTTTTCCCCAGTGAATATAAAAATTTGTTATATAAAATAGATTTTTACCAAAATTTAATCTGAGGATTCTGCATTGAGACTTTCATTCGTTTTGCATTTCAATTTTTCAAAATTTGAATATAATTACTCATTTTTAACTGAACCGAGTTAAATTTTATGAATCCATATAGCTATCGAATGCTCGATTTATCTTCAGAATTTTGATTTCTGAGTTGGCTATAAAATCCTCGTTTCCTCATGAGTAATTTCAAATTTTGTTTGTTTCTAAATTATTCAAACATTCTCAGGTTCATGAAGCTTTGTTCCTTTTTATATATTCTAAATGAATTTAACACCACAATATTATAGATTGATAATCTATATAAATTTCTTATATTTATGTTTATATATTTAATTTCCAAGAATAGGATATTATGACATTTATAAATTTAATAAATTCATACTGTGTACAGGAACAATAATTTTTACACTATTCCTTAGAGTTTTGGAAAGCACTCTGTTGTCGAGATTTAAGGTAATATTTTTCCCTCTTATTGTATTAATTCCTTGTTGCTCCTATGTTCCTCTCATTCTCAACTTAATCATTTTCCTCTTCTTTATATACAGGTTTACTTTCCCTGTCTATTACAACCAATAAAGAAATATTTCCATGTTTAATTACCAATGTCAATTATTTTTATTCATTTTTTTACTTGAAATTAAATACATTTATTAATTCATCCTTAAATTTTATGTGCAGGTACTCGCTTTCCTTTTGTACTCACTTATACAACTAATTTATAATTATGTAAGTCATTAATTACCAATAAACTTTTGTTTCGTCTTCAGAGGTTGGTCCATAATTCATTAAGGACTTCCTCCTCCTGAATTTTGAACAAGTTTCAAATGGATAATTTGGTTGTAAAAATGGGATTTAATCTTGGACTCTGTCTAAATTTTATGACAATATTTAATTCACATTTATGTATATAGCAATCTCCAGATTTACTTTGTTTCGGTATAATACAATATACTTTATTTTCAGAAATTTAAACTATATTTACTTCTTTTCATGTATTAGGTTTTGTTTGACCTTTGATACATTTATTAGATAATGCTATGGTTTATGTTGATATCCAAAAATCTTCTAAATATGTTACAATAGAAGATATTATTTGACATTCACAATTTAATGTTTAATAAAAGAAAGGAATTTCCTCATTCTGTATAATTTTTTCAATCTATGTTATTATGGAAAAAATGATAAATATGCTAATTTTAATTTATTTCCCATGTATTTATCTATTCTTTTGTGTATACAATAATAATATTTTCAACCTCACCTCAGATTTAAACCCGTTACGGAGGTTTAGACATTATGAGAGTTGGTTTATTTCTTATAAATGTCTATGTAACTATATAGAACTACACTATATATGTTATAGTAAGTTATGTTAAATACATTAAACTTTGTAACGTACAAATAACAAAAAATTATGATACTATGTAATAATACATAAATTATAATTTTCCAAATATCTTTCTACATAAACTATCATGTCTCTAACTCTCATCATTATAACACAATGATAAGACACAATTAAATAAATTGTACATACCAATTCTGATAAGACTATTTTCCACCCAACCTTGAGCTTTATCTCGACAAATTTCCCCAAGCAGAGACCAATTCCTCCCAGTGTAGACAAACTCTTGTCTACTCAAGAATGGCTTATTTAAGCCTTCTTTCCCTTCATCTTGTTTCCATAATTGTGTCCAGTTAATCATGATGTTGTTTTCCTTTTTTCCTAGGCTTTCCTTTTTTTTTCTCCACAAAAGTACTTTAAAAATAGTTTTTTCCTCTTTCTAGTTTTATTCCACCCCTTCTCAGTAACTTTCCACTTTACTAGGGTATCTTTTTTTAGAAATTTATCTCCAATCTAATATTCAATTTTTATTTTATTTTCTCCAAAGGTTTTTGGAGAATCTGGGAAAGTATTTGGAATCTTATCCATCCTCATGGACTTGATTTCCTGATCTCTAATTATACTCTAGTATTTGCACAATAATTCAATTTTCACTTTTATTAAGTTTAAATTAATAAAATATGTTCACCATAATTGTTTTCCTTTAGGTCCACTTGACCTTTAGGATTGTTCAGCTGTCTAATAAAATAATTAAAAATAGGGATATTACACTTCTCCACTTTTTCTTTCTTTTGGTCATCATTGTGAGACAAACTTCCTCTGCTTTCAGTCCTTACAGCATGCTGAAAAGAAATACCTCCTCTTAACTGTGTACGATCTTCATCATGAGATCTAAGTGTCTCAAAACTCAAATTATCTTTCTCCTATATCTCTTCTTTGACATCACCTACAAACATACAAAAATTATTAATTTAAAAGTCATAAGGCTCAATTTCCTCAACTGATGTTTCAGACATCACTTCTCCATTTTCAAGTTCAAAAGAAACTTGTTCATATCCAAAAACTTTGTCTTATTGTAGCTCAACTCCTTCTATGTTTTTTGTCTTCAATTCAACATCCATAATCTTCTCAAGCTTCCTCAGCTCGTCTATTAACTACATATCCACCTATTTTTCTCTCTTCTCTTATAGCTTGTGCCATTTCATTTTATTTCTCATTATGTAACAAAATATCTGGTATTCTTTACTCCTATGGAACAACTTTATGAAAAAATTAAATTTGATTCTTATCTCAGCCTTTTTTCTCTCATACTATTCATCCATGTCATCTGCTTTGACATCTTTCTTCACTTTTATTCTAATGTGGTTTCTCTTAGAACCTATATTATGAATAACAATAGTCATATTCTCCTTTATCTCTATGAGTTCCTCTCTCACTATCAGCTGTAATTAAGCCTCTGCAATAGCAAGTCCTCCTTGCTACATTTACCTCACCAAGCTTTCCTCTGTATTTGGCTACTAGTCCCTTTATGGAACTTTCTTTGAGCATTCCTCTGTTCCTTCTAGGCTTCAACTCATCTGTACTTTTCAGAACAAAATTTTCCTCATGTATTTCAATAAAAAATGAAATACTAGGTTTTGGCCACACTTTTCTTTCACTCAAAAATCCTTACCAGCTTCCTTGTTCATTGTTTCTTAAGGTTGTGATCTTATTTTGGTGAGATACTTCATTAGCTGCAACTATCAATATTCAATATTTCCTTTACCTTGAAAAACTCAAATAAGAGTTAAAAAAGAATACCTACATGATTTCAAAAGCAGTCTCAATCCCCTCTTCACATTCAAGTGAATATCCATTCTCCACAAGAAACAACCATCACTGTGCTTTCTCTATGCTTCTGCAATCTCTTCTTAAGAGTGTCACTTACTCCAATCTTCTGCCATACTTTACCTCTGTATGCCTACTGATTGTGATATTTAAAATCTAATCTCCTCTTTCTGCAATATCTTTGTCAATTTTTTGCAAAGCATATTTTCTTTACTCATCCCCTCTTTCTTCCGCAATCACACTTGCATTCTCCTTCCATTTCACGCAGAATATTATTATTTTCTGCTACCAAATTTCTTATGCATATTTTAGCTTTGCAATCGTCATTTATAACATCTTTTCATTAACTTGGCTCTGATACCAAGTGATGCAACCAAAAGGCCACTAAAACCCACATACGTAGAATTTTAATATGTCTGCTCGTTCCCAAGGTTAATACTCGTAACTAAGTGTACATTATGAATTTAAACCTATTTGGATAGGTTCACATAACTCAAAGAACCTTTAAAACACAATTTAAACATTAACAAAATTCATTTCATGGAAGATCCCTTCAGTCCAACCATATTACCTTTCGCAACATTATATCCCTAACAATATCGTATTTCACTACACTTAACCCTTTCCTTGACACTTTATCATGCATTGCAAAACTCAATCACACTTTCCAGAACATTATCGCAAGTCACAACAAATAAAATATAACTTTAACCATAAACATATAATTCTTCCGATGCGAAATTGCGATACATATCTATTCGAAAATCACAAATTATATCACTTCGCATCTCGACGAATATAACATTTTGCATGTCGCATCGTTTAACTCCACCGTTTAACCTTTATACCATATCGCATGTGCTATGTGATATGCGCTATGCGCGTGGACCCCACTGGCACGTGACTCCTCTTCTTCACATCACAACCTATCCCCTTTAACTTATCGCAACTTCTACTCTTTACCACACCGCAAATAAAACAACTTAACAGACGATATCTTAAACTTAAATACCAAAATCGTCGATTGAAATGTGCGCTTGACTGCTTCACTCGACATATGTCCACTTCGCACTTTCACAAATTTCACATTGCAATGTAATATTGGTTTTTGGTCTCTTGCTCTGGATTTTGCGATTTAATCATCACCGTCCATTTCCTTCCTTTAGAAAACTTTTAAAGACTTTGTTTCCTTAGTCTTTTTCTCCTATTTCTTTGACTATCGCTACTCTACATCTTTGTTTCCTTTACGCTATCCTTCTTGAGCTTGTGCGATATTCAATAGTGCTTATCTCTATTGAGCTTTAACTTACGTTTGTTTATTCATTTTGAATTTGAATTATCACACTCACTGCACACCTTGCACACTGCCTCAATCCTGAATATATAACACCC
This sequence comes from Pinus albicaulis, assembly GCA_034641835.2. Lineage (NCBI taxonomy): Eukaryota > Viridiplantae > Streptophyta > Pinopsida > Pinales > Pinaceae > Pinus > Pinus albicaulis. Next base: position 1,293,432,025 of record CM076582.1, read on the forward strand.
TTCTATATTGGTTCTTCGAATCCAGGATTTGTATGTGTTTCTTTCTCAAACTGCGTTCAATTTATGGTTTATTACACATAAACTAGTTTAGCTCATTAGGGACCACTCAGATCTTAACAAGACACAATACAATCACATGAATCCAATTTCTCATTAATAAATGTATAGATATGATAAAAAATCTATTTACATTCAGTCTTTCGCCTCATGTTGTTTCATGGCCTTCCCTCCTCTACACAAAACCCTCTCTATCTCTTGGCACTCGGCTCTCTATCTCTCTGCCTGATCTTATTTGGTTAATTTGGCATTCAAAGCTTATCATTTAATTTATAACAAAATTTAGAGCTTATCCAGCCCTCACTCAACTCCTATAAACTTGTAACTGATTTGTAAACTTAGAACTTGATCCTATCTTCTCTGAATCGAATGGATCAATCCTATCTTATCTGCTAACTTGTTCAATGAATTCTGGCAATGCACAGATTCAATTACATGACTAAGCTCTTTGACTAATGATTCAACACCTATCTAGAACCTTCTAGACGAATACTTGTGAACTATGAAGTCTTTACAAGATTTTTACAATGATTATACAAAGGAAATGTTCCTCTTGGACCAATGTCAAGACCCTAAGGTCTGATTTCTACTTGGAATTTTGTCTTAGAGTAGATTCTCCTACATCAGACTCCCGAGGTGAGAATAATCATGATCTCCAGATCATGTGTCTCAAATAGTTGTCCTCTTATATCCTATACTTTCTTTATTTTTTTATGTGATGCTTTTCATGTCGATTTTGAATAGTGGTGTTGTATCATCACCCATTTTTGTTAGAGATTGATTTTGACACTATACATTTTATAATGTATTCTTCTTCCCTGAGATGTGTATTTTTAAGTGCATTTATCTATTTGTGTTTTAAAAAGAAAAAAATATTTTATTTTTTTTAAATAAAAATTTGTAATGAAATCTTCATTTTTTCACGTAGATAAATTTTTTTAAAAAGGGTCAATATTATAAAGTTTATATTTTCTATATTTTTATGTATTATTAATTGATATTTCAATGCATATCAAATAATTTTCGCTAAAAAACCAATATTTTGAACCATATGACAAAAAAATACACATTCTCAATATAAATAGAATGCAAAAAATACACTTTTAGAGACTTTTTGTTAAAAAAGAAAAAAAAACATGTTAAATAAACTAATTTTTTAGGAGAACCTTAAACCAAAAAAATTAAGAAAACAACAATTTATTGAATTTTATCTCAAAAAATTATAGTAATCCCTAGGTTTTTGCAAAAAATAAAGATTTTTCTCATAAAATATCAAAGTCTAAACATTACAGGTAAAACTGATTAATCAATCTGAAAACTGAGTTTTATTTGCAAGCATAACTTAAATATCATCAAGAATATCAACTAATCCATGTTCAGCATCTTCTAGAACATCATTAATGTCTTCTTCCGTAACATTTTGTGCTTCATTTTGGTCATTGTGATCTTCTAATGGATCTTTCATGTCGGCAAATCTTCCAAAGTGTCATTTTCCAATCATTCCATATAATGGTGGTTGAGGTTCCTTTTCTTTTTTCGCCACACGTGATTCATTAAAATCCCCTTTCCTCAAACCAAATTCTTGCTCACATCTGGAAGAAATTGAAGGGCGTTAATTCTTTGTTGAATAAATCTGCATTTCACTGGGTCTTTCTCAATGACAATGAATTTTTTTCCTTTTTGTGACAAACATGCTAGTGTTGTACCTAATCATCAAGTGCAAAAGAAATAAATAAGAAAATTAGTACAAACACATAAAAAGTAAAAAATAAAATATTTCAATTCAAATTTGTATAGTAAAATTTACCTGAACCTTGGAATAAATCCAAAACCCAATCTCCTTCATTTGAACATAGATCTATAATATAGTTAATCAATTCTTGTGGTTTTTGATAAATGTTAACTATATCTCCTTTTGCATCTTTATCCTCATCTGTTAGTTTTTTTACAACTGCATCATGAACCAATACTTGACTATGAGTCTTCCCATATACTCTATTCATAGGAATATGGTTATAGCTATTCTCTTTTGTCCAAAATTCAACATGGATGAACATAAAATTATTTATAGTAGGTTGATCTTTGGAAGAAACAACATTTGAGTTCTACCTGTAACATAACATAGTAAAAGTTCAATTAAATTGTACATAAGTAAAAAAAATTAACAGTAATCGAACATATAATTTCAAATTATTACCATGTATGTTGCATCCTTCAGTTTTCTTTTCCCTTGAAGCTTGTTAATAACATTGCAAAATGTGTGACTGAATGAAATGTCACAAATCTACAAAGTGGCGATGTTGTGACTTCTTCGAAACTCGTAACCACTTTACTAAAAGCTTGATAAGTATATGGTTCACTATCATATTCAATGTCTGGGAAATTAAAACCATGAGGAATATCTACAATAGCTAGGGCATATTCCCTTTTAGGTATTAGCTTGGCAATGTCTTCACAGTCACATTGTATTATTTGGTATTGGATGGTGTCGAGCCCATTCCAAATGAAATTATTAAGAGTAGGATCAAGCTCAAAATTCATAAGATGCTTCTTTCTCATCTTTTCCAACTTAATTTTTTCAATAAAGCTTTTTAAAGTATCTAGTACTGCATTTCCATCCTTCTTCGACATACTTAATGTAAAAATATATATATGTATAAGTAATAAAATAAAAATAGCTTAAATATGAATAAAATGAATGTATAAATCAACATTCCTTACTAAATGCAATATAAAAATATTTAAGTGTTGTTGTATAACTTAATTTTGGGTATTGGCGCACAACATCATCCCATCTGTGTTCATTCAACATTTTAACCATATGTTCTTGTATTTTCATAAAAATATTCTGACTGAATAAATAAAGTTAAAATTGTTAATATAGTGACATGTATAACAAATTATACCAACAACATTATGTTTTATTTAAAAGAAAAATATAAGGAAAGGAAAATAAGAAATAATTCAAGAAACTTACTTTTGAAGTTCTACGCACATTTCATCCATTGATAATTCACCCAACTTCACACGGTATAGTATTGATATGACACATAACTTAACTAATCGTTTTTTTTAAGTTGACCAATATAGATTTAAAATTTATTAAAAAATAATGTCTATAAAATAAATTAAAAAAACAAAATTTATTTATAAAACTAAATAAATTTAACTATATCATTTTTTCATTTAAAAACAAAATATTAAAAATCTCATATATATATATATATATATATATATATATATATATATATATATATATATATATATATATATATATATATATATATATAATAAATAATTGTTTTAAATTGTATAAAACAATTTTAAAAACTTAAAAAAAAAAAAAAATTCAAACTTAAGTTTATTTATTATATTAAAAAAAAAAAAAAAAACATTAATGTTTAACTAATGTTAAAATTTAGTTTTTTTTTTTAAGTGGAAAAAAAGAATATGTTAATTGTTTGTTTTAATTTTAATTGTTTTGTTTTATTAAATATAAACTTAATAAATTAAATTTTGAAAATTGAAAATATAATTAACATAAATAAAAAGTATATTTCAGAATTTAAAATTTAAATTTTAAAACTTAAAATTTTATATTATATTTTAAAATTTTAAAGTTTTATTTTAAAATATTTGAATATAAAATATTTTAAAAATTTTAAAAATAAAATATTTTAAAATTTTAAAATTAAATTATATTATAGTTTATAATTATAAATATTAAATAAATTTTAAATTTAATTTATATTAAAACAATATTAAAATTATATATATATATATATATTATTTTTTAAAATTATATATGTTTTTGAAATATTAAAACATTTTATATTATATATTTAAACGTTTAATAACTATATATAAAAAAATTATAAAAAAAAATTGCATTTTTCCGCTCGTCAAGGTCCAGAGGCCAGCTGAGCGGCGTCGTGAAGGGCTGCCTAGTCGGCCTTCGGCCCTCGACTGGGCAGTCCTCCATGGTGCCACCTTACCGACCTCCAACCCTCAGCTGGGCTGAGGTCAATTCTGGAATCGACCTCCACCCATCCAGGTGCTGAAGGTCCGCTCGGTAGCTTTCCACGGCGTCGCCTCGCCAGCTTCGCCCCCCTACTGGGCGGAGGTCGATTCTCGCTTAGCCGGGGGCCGAAGGCCGGCCATGCGACATTGTGGAGGGCTAGCTAGCCGGCCTCCAACCCCCTACATGCGACCCAATTATTATTATTACTATTTTTAAATAAAAGAATTAAAATAAAAAACAATAAGAAAATTTTAATATAAATTAGAATTTTAAATTTTAAAAATAAAATTACAATAAAAAATTTAATAATATATATAACAATAAAATAAAATAAATTTACAATATAATAACATATATAATAATAATTTTTTTTTTAAATATAAAATAAAATACGAATATAATTAATTAAATTTAAAAAAATAAATCCAAAATGGTTTTAAATAAATTTTAAAATTATAAAAAACAACAAGAAGAAAAAAAATTTAAAATATTTTTCTTTTAAATAAAAAAAAAATGATTAAAAATTTATATTTATATCTATATTTAAAATTAAAAGAGATGAAAAATAAAATTAAAATAGAAAACTAACTTTTTTTTAAATAAAAAAAAAAAACAATTTAAATATTAAAAGCACCAAACAAATTTTAAAAAAATTAAAATGTTTTTAAATTTAATTTAATTTATTAAAATTTTAAAAATTAGTTAACAATTAAATTTTTTTTTTAATTTACAAATAAATTTATAATAAAAAAAACAAGTTTAATATAAACCAAAACAAATCCGTATTTTCCTTTAACTTAAAAAAAAATAAATTAAAATAGCTAAAGATTTTTTTAAAATAAAATTTCATGTTTTAAAAAAAAATAAAAAATATATATATTTTTCAATTTTTTCGGATGCATTTTTAGAGAAAATAATAATAGAATGAATATCACTATTCTTTATGTGCATTGTAGTTTTTTTGTTTTTTCTTTTATGGAGAAACCCAAAAGCCTAAAAAAGAAAAAAAAAATATCTAAATTTTTCTCCTAAAAACATATAAAAAAATTAGAGTTTTCAAACCTAAAAACCATAAAAAATAGTTTTGGAACATAAAAACTATTAAAAAAAACAGACTTTACCAACTCGTCTTTAAATGGACAAAATAGAAGTAAAACTAACCTTTGAAATGCGAAAAACTCGTGTTACCAATGCGAACGCAACGCCTGCTCAAAATTACCAATGGCAACGTAAAACCTCCACAAAATTGCTCCAACAAAACCCAGAAGACTTGATGTGATGTGATGAAGAAACAATGATTCATATTATATAGTGAATATTGTGTGACTAGTTTACCATTTAGCAAATGTGGGATTACAATTTAAAATTTAAATTATTCACATGTAGTTAATTATAGTTAAAATAGTTAATATTTTCATGTAGTTATTATAGTTAATATTTACATGTAGTCATTGTTAAATCTGTAATATTCCCAAATGGAAATTGCAACAACATAGAACAATTATGCATTTAAAATAATGCAGATCATCAAGATTATAGCATGAGGCCAATATGGAGACCCTTCTTTAACATTTATAATAGAAAATCAAATGTACAATGAAGCCCATAAGATGTAGAAGAGGAAATAGATGTCTCCAATCAAGAAAAATCCTCGAAAAGAGGTACTGCAACCATACATATGAACAAAAACTGCCTTGAAAGCGTTATTTTTATTAGGATGCAACACCTATTGATTACAACTTATATCTAGAGCAAGATAATGCATGAAAAGTCAGATCTATGATAGATCCATACACTATAAAGACTCTTCTTCAAAATCCCCTTGGGGTTTTCAGCAATACATGAAGCACATGGAGTAGATTTGAGATCTAAAAGCTGCAGATCTGCATAAATCTTCAGAAATTCATGGACATACAAATCTGATCTGAAATATACAATATGTTGATCCTCTCCAATGGATCTCAAAGGTGAAGGGCAGATCCCCAACACATGAAATTCACTCCTCCAGAAAGTTATGCCAAAAGTCCCTAATACAACACCTACAGAAAAACATAGATCTGGAAGGAAAACTGTGTTGTAGGGTTTAAGATATGTTTTTTCACATGCCAAGATTTGAATATGATGCTCAGCTGATCCAATACTCTCTTGCCAATGGGATATAAGCCTTCCCCACTGAAAAGGAGCACTGGAATGATCTAGATCTGAGTAGATCTAACCTCCACTTGCTACAACTTACAAAGACAACCAAACCCTCAACATGATCTATGTTGTAGTTGGAAGAAGAATATTGGCCTTTAGCTCGATAGTGGACAAGAAATGAAAACTCTTCGAAGAGGCTTCTCAAGGAAAGAGATGGAATTCCTAAATGGGAAGAGCTTATGCTAAACAACACAATTCTCAGCTAAAAAGCAAGAGAATGATATATGTCTAAACAGACAATATATTGAGAAAAATGTAATCACATAAACAACCATCTCATTCTTCCATCCTCTTCCTTTATAAGTTGAGAGCTTTCAAAACCCTAAACCATCGGAATGAAATAGCTCCTTTCACATCAACCACCTCCAACTAAAACTGCGTTGTGCCTCATTGATGGCACTCCTCCAAGACAACGTTCTTGATTTGGTCATGGTTGATCCAGTCAAAAGATTAAGCCCCTTTCACACTTAACAATGTTTATTTAAATAGCCCAGATTTAGCCTTGTTCACATGTGGAATTGATTTATTTACTATTTTGGAGTTTTATTGATCCTCCTTTACACATTTTTTCATCAAACAGAAAAATAAAACAAAATTGAATATTCCCATTAGCTTGGGACTAATTGGGAATATTACAGTCCTCCCCTCCAAAATGTTGCTTGTCCTCAAGAAACTAATAAGGTGAGTGCTACAGCTCTTCTCCTCCTCCATTGGTGACACCATCAGCATGTGTTAAGTTTCCTCCATAAGATATGCTCACCAGTCAAACCCTCCATGAATTGTTCCTCCAAGGTTCTTATGAGAGATAAATAGTCCATCCCACAAGGAGTCAATAACTCAAATTAAACAAACATGGCTGAACCAATGCTCTCCCTGAAACATGTAGCATATGATCCATAGAGAGTCTCCATCCCATGTGGCACATACATGTCTCCCTTCCTCCCTCCATACATCCCCATAAAAGGTACAAGTATATCATTAATGTATGGAAGCAAAACTACATACATACAAAAATAAATTCAGCATGTGGAGGTGGGTCATGGTCCCACATATGGAACCAGCGTAGTGCATCTACTGCCTGCATCAGATCAAGATATGGTAAATGGTTTTCCCACCACTTACTTGCTTCCCATGTTATCACACTATGGCTGAAAGTGTGAGGTATGTTTGGCACTTTAGGAAATCACTCATCATGATAGAAAATCTCCCTATGCTCATCAAGGGAGTGGCCATATTCAGAAATTTTTGTGGCCCATTGTTGACCATGAGATTTGCAAGATGTATTGCTCCTCCTTGGATCCATGGCATGCATAAACATGGTGAAAGAATATATACAATCAGAAAATAAAACATGCTTTTCATGATCAGATTCTTCACCAACAATACTCCTCATACAAATGGAGCGGTGCATGGATCTATCTCCTCTCTCAAAAGAAGGAAGAGATGGTTAAACTAGCTTCTTCATAGATTCATGTTACTGCCCCATCTCCACATAGTTCATGCATTCTTGAAAATTCTGATATAGTTATTCTTTCAAGCCTTCCCAATCAAAGCTCCTCATGATGATGTTGTAGATATTCATGGAAAACATGTGGCTGAAACAGAACTCTTTGTAGGCCCTTTGTAGCAAATTCTTCTTGAGCATGGAATCTCTAGACAAGAAGATCCTACCATGATGATAGATGTCTCCTTCATGGACTAGATAGCCATCTTCATGCAGTTGGTCATCAACTATCATATAAGTGTGAAGATCCTTGGAATAATCTACCAACAGTTGGGATTTCCAATATAGATCTACACTCCCCAACAATGACAGCGCTGGTAATGTATCAAAAAAAATGTTTGTCATGTTGCTTCTCTCCTCCTTGACATCTCCCATGCCAAAGGTGTATATTGGAAGGCCATTCCTTCCATTCTTCTCCTCCTAGAGCGCAGAATCAGAAATGAGAGTGCGTAATGATGATAAGAGAAGAAATTCTCCCTCCCCCTTGAGCTTATCCAACCCTCCCAGTGTTGTAGATTTGAATTCTAGTGCTCCAATCCCTCCTAGATATAAGCTTGGAGCATCATGTTGTGAGGTCTTCCCCACAAAATTTGAATCAGGTGGCCTCCCCGGTGGTTTTCCACTAGATAAGAGTGTCCCATGAAGAAATCTCATGAACATGACAGATGGGACCGTAAATTCCTTGCTTCCACTACGCAAATCCATCTATGATTTCTGCGTGGAAGTGTTATGTGAGGGGTATGTATGCATGCCTTTTATCATTTGAGATTCACCACTCTTCTTGTCCACCCATTCCATTTGTAAAGCCCCAAATCAATGGTGACTTTCCCCAATATAATTAACCATTGAACACCCAAAATTACATTGGTGTCCGGTATGTCAACCACAAAGAAGTGATCAACCAAAGTGTAAGTTCCTATGGTGACTGAAAGTGAAGGGACATAATTCATGCATTTCATTTTTCTATCTCCTATGACCAAAACTGAGAATCCCTCAAAAGTATCAGTGGGTATTTCCCTACTTTGTACAAGACGGGCATCAATGAAGTTGTGGGTAGCCCCACTATCAATCAATATAGAAACCCTTTGATTCAATATTGAACCTTGAACTCTTAAGTTTAAGTACTTAGGTTCTCCCCTCAAATATGAAAGAGTCCCTCCAATAGGAAAAAATTCTCCATTCACATCTCCCGATGGTGTTGGATCTCCTCCAATAGTGTCAGCACTGTGAACTCTTCTTGGTTCATCTTCTTCTTCCGCCTCAATATCTGAGAAGACCTTTATGTAATGTGCTTTTTCAGCAGAACATATATGTCTAGGTGCCCATGATTCTTGGCAAGTGAAGCATAGCTTCTTCTTCCTTCGATCTCTCCAGACTTCATCATCAAGAGGCTTGTTGTATGAGCTCTCCTTTGAAGGAGCAGATTTCTCTTCCTTTCCTTTAGAATGAAAAGAGGGCTTTTGCTGAAAGTTTGCCTTTGATTTTGGCAAGGCATCTTGAAGGTATCTAGCCCTCTTAATGGCATAATGTAAAGTAGTGGGCTTGGTAGAATTTACCAACCCATGAAGAGGTTCATCTAAGCCATCGATTAACATGTAAGCCCTTCTTGCTGCAGACAAGTCAGGAACCATAATAGATAATCTTAAAAATTTAGAAATGTAAGACTTTGTGTTGCCTGATTGTTTTAACTTTGCAAGGCTCATGAATGGTTCCTATGGATCTCTTCTGTCAAATCTTTCCACCAGCCTTCTAGTGAACTATGAATAAGTATTCACATTGGCATGACCCAACGTAGACAAGCCATGGAACTACCAGTCATGTGCTTCACCTTCAAAGTGCATCACTACAATATTGATAGCCTCCATCTCAGGGACTTTTCTCAATTGAAAGTAGATGTCAAGTTTTTCTACCCATTCTTTGGCAGAACACTTGGATGATCCATTGAAATTGGGTAAAAATAATCTACCCATAGAGTGATGTCGATCATGATTCTGAGTGAATCCACCATCTCTATGCTAATGTCTTAGTCTTCTTTTGTCCTTGAGGTGAAAAAACTCTTGAAAACTCAAGTGATATTTGAATCTCTAATTTTGAGACTCATATTATTCAAAGTAGTCTTGAATGGATGCTTGCTCTTGAAATCCTTCATTTTCCATAGCCACAAAGGTAGACATGGTAGAGAATTAGGAAACTTGTGGCTAATGCATTGGTTGATCATTCTAGTGGTGAGACATGCTAGAGCTTTCTCCAAGATGAAATCTCTTAGGAGATTCCTTGATTCTATCCAATCTCATCTCTTTGATCTCTTTAGCAATATCTTGCATGGCTCTCAAAAGAATATTTTCAAAGTCCTTTCCTTATTCATCACTTCCAGATTCAGGGGCTATACCCTTGTCTTTATCATCATTTGTGTAATAAAATTTCTTATGTATTATTTTTAGATACTTCTTCTCTATGTCAGTAAGAGTCTCTTCTTCTTCTGAAGAAATATTGGCTTCTCATAAATCACAGGTTGTGCCAAGATGATTTCTCTAATACCATTGTAATATTCCCCAATGGGAATTGCAGCAACCTAGAAAAGTTATGCATTTAAAATAACGTAGATCATCAAGATTATAGCAGGAGGTCAATATGGAACTTTAACATTTATAACAGCAAATCAGATGTACAATGAAGCCCATAAGATGTACAAGAGGAAATAGAAGTCTCCAATGAAGAAAAATCCTCAAAAATAGGTACCGCAACCATACATATTAACAAAAACTGCCTTGACAATGTTATTTTTATTAGGTTGCAACAACTGTTGATTACAACTTAGATATAGAGCAAGATAATGCATGAAAATTTAGATCTATGACAGATCCATACAATATAAAGACTCTTCTTCAAAATCCACTCGGGGTTTTCAGCAATACATGAAGCACATGGAGTAGATCTGAGATCCAAAAGCTGCAGATCTGCAAAAATATTCAAAAATTCATGGACATACAGATCTTATCTGAAATATACAATATGTTGATCCTCTCTAATAGATATGAAAGGTGAAGGGAAAATCCCCAACACATGAAATTCACTCCTTCAGAAAGTTATGCCAAAAGTCCCTGCAATAGCACCTATAGAAAAACATAGATATGGAAGGAAAACTACACTGTAGGGTTTAATATATTTATGGCCACGTGACAAGATCTGAATCTAATGCTCCACTGATCCAATACTCCCTTGCCAATCGGATATAAGCCTTCCCCAGTGAAAAGGAGCACTAGAATTATCTAGATCTGAGTAGATCTAGCCTCCACTTGTTGCAGCTTACAAAGACAACGAAACCCTCAATAGGATCTGCGTTGTAGCTGGAAGAAGAATCTTGGCCTTTAGCCTCATAGTGGACAAGAAATTCAAACTCTTCCAAGAGGCCTCTCAAATAAAGAGATGAAATTCTTAAATAGGAAGACCTTATGCTAAACAGCACAATTCTCAGCTAAACATCAAGAGAATGATATATGTCTAAACAAACAATATATTTAGAGAAATGTAATCAAATCAACAACCTTCTCATGCTACCATCCTCTTCCTTTATAAGTGGAGAGCTTTCAAAAGCTTAAACCATCTCAATGAAATAGAGCCTTTCACATGATCCACCTCCAACTAAAACTGCGCTCTGCCTCATAGATGGCCACTCCTCCAAGACAACGCTGTTGATTTGGTCATTGTTGACCCAGCCAAAAGATTTATCCCCTTTCACACTTAAGGGTGTTTATTTAAATAGCACAGATTTAGCCTTGTTCACATGTGGGATTGATTTATTTACTGTTTGGGAGTTTTATTGATCCTCCTTTACACATTGTGACACTGAAATTTGTCACCATGACATTTTAGTACTCCCTTAAGAAGTATAAAATATCAAAGTTCCTAAATTCAAGCCTTGAAATTAAGAGAAAAGCTCATAAAAGTCTTAAAAAGTCTTGTACCACACTTTCTCTTAGTATTTCCTACGGTGCCGCACCTTTTGGCTATAAATACTGCAGAGCCAAACACATTGTTTATTCATTAAAGGCGCGGACCCCTATAAAAGATAAAAAAGACGCAAGTAAAATCTAGAAGCTCAGTTTGAGTCATTTTTGGAAGCTTCTAGAAACATTCCTGCAGTGGAAAGATCGATCTTTTCCGGTTCATGCATCCCATCCATTAAGGAGCTAACCCCTTGATGTAAGGATCTAATCCCTTTGAAGGAGGATTCTATCCCTTCTCGTTTGGAACTATAACCTCCTCTTTTTCACTATAAAAAGAGGCATAGGGCAGCCTCAAAGGGAGTTCAAGATTTAGTATTATTGGAGGTGAAGTTCTATTGAAACTTAGACCCTTTTAGCTGAGATTTCATGTGGGAAAGATTACATACCTGTATGTATCTCGGTTGGAAGAGTGCAATGCTGGTCAGAGTAAAGGAAACGCCTGTTCCGAACCCTAGGAAGACATGTACAACATCAAGGCGGACACAGTTGTAAGGCTCTTCTTATTTAAGTTAATATAAATAAGTCTATTTTTCTCATTAAGCTATGAATTGATTGGTTTATTTTATGGATTCCTTGATCACCATAATATATATGATTTATGAATATATTCTATGCAAGTGCTATTTGATGTTTGCTTGTTTGTGATTGCAGATCTTTGAAGGAAACTCTTCGGGCGAATGAAGGACTACTACTACAAAAAAGCGTTGGATCAAAGGTAAGATCGTTAAGCCTTTATACCATTTAATTATGAATCGCGATATATCTAGAGAAATATAGTTTTATTTTTCCGTTTGTTGCTATTTGTCCGTAGGACACTTGGGAGGTTTGTCTTGTCTGCAAGAACGACTTATCCGTCCAACAAAATAGTGACTCCGCTGGGGAAAGATTTGGAACTTTGATTTCTTTTCCTTTTGACTTGTGATTTTATTTTTTCTGATTTTGATTGATTTGTACTGGCTTGGGTAGTTTATCCCTGTAGAATCCCTGAGAAATGATTGAGATTTTTTTATTTTTTCTTTAGTTTTCTTGTGTCTGCTCTTTTCTTTTATAGACAGTGCGGGCAGCTCTGCACTTTTCTTGTACCCATAGTGCGAGACCGCACTGGTTTGCACTGAATACTGCAGACCCTGTGAAATTTTTTGGAAAATATTAAAATCATCTTTTCTGAATCAATATGTTAGATTCTTAGTGAATACCCAAAATAGTACCTTCTGTCAAGAAGCCTTGGTTAAGAGTTTATTTCATCATTTTTAGTTTTGAATGATTTTTTGAAAAGATCTGCATGTTTTAATTATTTTTTCTTTTTCTTTATCCTGCTCAAATATTAGAAACCTTGGTATACCTTTAGATCACTGGTGTTTCCTTGCTTTCTTGTTGAGTCTGACATTGTAGTAGAAATTTTTTTATGAGATTTAGATCCCATTTTTTTCATTTGCAAATCTTTGGAAAAACTTTTGTTGATAAGTTTGGAATTTCACTTAAAAAACCAAAATTGGATGTTTTGAGTTCTTGCTGATCCAAGCAAATAATTTCTTAGTTAGATAACAAGCTAAGCAAGACATCCTCAAAATATTTGAAGTTTTAATTCATATTTAGTGTTTATAATTTTTTAGATCTCAAAATTAGTGTTTTTAGCTTTGAATGTTGTAGTGTTATTTTGAAGAAAAACTTAGTTTGTAGTTTCGATCTTGAATAAAAGGGATTTCTTATTGAGCATAGATCATTTTGAGTTCTCATTGAAATTAGATTTCTTTTCATTTATTCTTGTTGAAGGAAAGATTTGTTTTTGAAAGATTGCATTTCTCAACTCTTCCCTTAGATAGAATTAATTGAAAGAAAACGAATTGTTTCTCATAATAGATGCATTTTTAGTGTGTTTTGAGTTGGGTCACTACATATCATCAGTTTCATTTTCTCACCTATTGTCCTAGGAAAGATCTTTTAAAATCAACGCTTAATTTAAAATCAATCTAGTAATTTTGTATATTTCTAGGGCTCTTTTCACCAATATAGCTTAGGCTAGTGTCTTGGAATAGGGATTAATTAACTCTCTAAGACAATTAAAACAAACAAGTAGTTGATCTTGCAGTAGGAAAAAATCCAATAGTCGCTTGTATGCTCTAGGAAGCTCCTCTTAAAGGAGTCAAGCATGAGATCACATTTGAACTAGTGGGATAATCAATTCTATCTCGTTGGGAACGATAGAAGATATGCACGTATTAACAATGGTAAACCTTAGATAGACCATTGTCGAGGAGCTTTGGGTCACTTGTCGGTATACCTTGGATTATGTCAAGGAGCCTTCAAGGGGATTGAGCTTTGTTACTCTACCCTTGCACGTATGTCGGATCGTGGACTGTTCCCCCAGGTATATTAGTTCATGTTGGTAACCATAGTGACCATAATTTTATGGTTTTTTCCTAAGATGATGGTGGAGGAAAGATCCCACTGTACCTGGAGCAGACGTCGACTAGACTCATTTGGACTCTCTGGAGGGTTATCTTCACTCGAGATGGTTTAAGTGGAGAAACTTGCACCAGTCTGTTTCATTAAGTAGGTTGTCGGGGTAACTGTTCCAACCGCCCTTTCTATATTAAATACTACGATGTTGGATTTCATCACCGACTAGTGTTTTTAGTGTGGGAAGTTACTGTTTGTGTGTGGATTGATCTCCTATATTTTTAGGCATGTAATTCATTTTTTGGTTTCCTTAGCGACTCTAGGAGTTTTCATTGAAATTTTCTTTGATTGCATGTGATTAAAATTTTTAATCATGGCTGAATTACAAAGACAATCGCGTAGACTCCAGGGGAAGCCCCCTGAGTATACACCAAGACAACTTGAAGGGCTGCGAGCTCTAGTATCGCCTAGTGACAGTATAATTAGATCGACAGAAATAGGAGATTCATCTATAGTTATTCATCCTGATTATCAAATACAAACAACAGAGCATATTCAAGAGTCGATTTCAGTTTCCGAAGTTGCTCGTAGTATTTATCCTTCCAGTGAATTAGCTGAAGAACTTGAAATTTCTGAACTTGACACTGAACCTGCTGTTTTCAAACCATCTTCAAGATTTTTTACTCCGACTTATAGTGATCTTGGCTCACCTAGGGTAAGACATATCATTACTGAAAATCTTCCTTCTGACCTCATATCTATTGAAGAACTTGAATGTCCAGACGAAGACGTAACTCTTCCTAAAACCCAACAAAATTTGAATCTTAGGGAGCATGAATCAATATTCTATAGTCCTTTTAGAGGTGATGCTTGGTATTTATCATTGACAAATTTTTTAGAAAACTCGGGTCTTACTTTTTCACCACCCCGAATTCCTTTTCATCCTACACCAAGAGGTTATTATCCTTCATCAAATATGCCAGGTGAGTCATATATTTTTTCCTAATCTCCGGAAACATTTTTATACGATGGTCCTTCTCTTCCTTTGAGGTACCAGTCACTCTCTGGTACCTTCTCAGGAGAAACTCCTCAACCAACTGAATAAGTGTTATCATTTGGAACAAATGGAACTAAAACTAAAACGTTGAACGCAGAGAAATTTTTTATGATGTCTGGTAACATTCCAAATCCTCAACCTTAAGGTATTCAGTTACCGCCTGGGGGGCAATCTCAAGGTAGTCAACTACCGCCTGGGGGGCAACCTCAAGGTAGTCAGTTATAGCCTGGAGGGAAACCTCAAGGTTATGTTTTACTAGGAAAAACTGTAGGACAATATTATTTACCTAGAGAACAACCTCAAGGATAGTACATACCTCAAGGTTATCAACCTCAAGGATAGTACATACCCCAAGGTCAACCCCAGACTCAGTACATTCCCCAAGGTCCTTATCAACACCAGATTCAGTACATGCCTCAAGGTTATCCACCTCAAGGTCAGTACCAAACTCAAGGTTTCCAACCTCCTTCCGATAAATTATTGTTACAAGGAGCTGGAAATTTACCACTTAATTATCAACCTTACGTTCAACCAGGTTATGGTCCTTCATATGCACAACCTTCCACGGGTCAATACCCAGGAATGAACATGGTGTGGAATCCATCTCAAATTCAATATACTATGCAACCTAATGTGTAGTTACCTAATCAACCTGGACAACCTTTACTTTCTGGTCCAACTGAAAAACCTGTCCAGCTTACTATTCAAGTTCTTGCACCTGGTTCTATTCAGTAGCCCGGGCCTAGTACACCTTAGACTCTGCCTCAGACTGTTGCTGCTACTGAAACTTCTGTTCAACCTACAACAACTATTTTTGGAGTATTTGTAGCTCTGGTTTCTTCTATCCCTGTATCGGTGCAAATTCCCCAAGTACCTGTACCACAATCATGACCTACAATTCAGACTACGGTCCAGATGCCTATGGGACAAGTTGTTACTAGTACGATTGTCTCTAGTCAACCACAGTTTACTTATCAATTGTACCAGGGACAGTATCAATTTGGTCAGTCTACACAAAATCCAGTATATCAGTATCAGCCATACCCTAGGTATACTTATCAAGTACCTCAACAACCCCAGTATGGTCTAGTTAATCCTAGCTACCCAGGAGGTTTCACGATTCCAAATGCGCATCTAATTCCAGGGTATCTTGGATATCCTCCTCCTAGCAATGGTTTGATCACACAATGTTATGAAGACCCTAGTCATCGGTTACCATTCATAGCAACTTTAGATTTACCGGATCTATCACGCCTTACGAACGATCCCATTTTTTATCTTCCATATTGGTCGCCGATGCCTAACATGTTGCCCAGTGATATTCCAAAATTTGAAGGTAAGTCAGGAGAGGACCCATCTAATCACGTTATGACTTATCACCTCTGGTATGCATCTAATTCATTAGTCGATGATTTGATTCGATTACGTCTTTTTCAGAGAACTCTCATTGGTCTAGTTGCCAAATGGTACATTGAGTTACCACGCGGCTCTTTTAATAATTTTAATGTGCTAGCTACTACTTTCTTAACGCATTTTTAGTTACCTGTCAGATACGAAAATGGCACAGAATTGCTGACTTCATTAAAACAGTCTACGTCTACATACATGTCTGATCACATTCATGAATGGAGACGTAGAAGGCGTTTCGTGAAAGTCTTTATTCCTGATCAAATTTTGGCTGAATGGCTTATTAAATCGTTATTGAATAAAATTATTGAAGATGTGGCCAAAGGAAGCGTTGTTACGGAAGATAAATTCATATTTTTTTGCTAACAAAAACCTCTTTGGGTTTTCCAAAAATCATTTCCATTTGGTTGGAAACCGTGTATAAATTTGATGACAGAAATAGGAGATTATTTAATATTTTAAATCTGGAAAATTGCGCATCAAATATTCATTTGAATCTTAAAAACCGTGAAACCTGTGAAAACAAATGGGAGAGGTTATTTTTAATAAGACCGTTCCAAACAAAAACCTCTTTGGGTTTTATGAAATTCTTTTCCATATGTTCACAATAAGCATCCAAATTGGATGACTAAAACACGAAAAACAGAGTAAAACATAGTGCTCCCATTTCATTTTTCAATGAGATAAGAATAATTGTTTATGTACATATAGACATAAAAATTATGCTGATGATTATTTACAAGGAATTAAATTATATATTTACCAAGTATATTCATTAAAAGTTTTAAAGAGAAATATTAGACTCTTGAAGAGAGTATGTGCTTAGGTGCACATGAATAATTATCTAGTATATATGATCTACTAGAAATTATTATGTGATTTTACATGCATGGGGAGCTGCAATCATGTAAAAAGATATAAATAACTTATGTCAGGGGTAGCTCACATAAAACCTTTGCATAAAAGGCAATTGGTTGTGTTATTTGAGAGGATTTGTTATTCATGTTATTTCTTGAGGAAATATTACAAATCTCTCTAATATGTAAAATGATAAGAAAATATTATCTATTTCATGCATAATAGCTATTGAGTTTTCTATCTTTTGGAAAAAGAATAATTACGGTGTTAAATTCCTTGGAAAATAAATATGTATATTTGTATGCAAGGAAGAAATTATTGGGTTACAACTCTTCAAATAGAATAGAAGAGAAAAATATATCCTTGTATGCATTATTGGATTATATTCCCAAGGAGGAAAAATGGTAATCACATGCTTTATTATGTAAGATTATTTAGAGAAACATATATATGCTTGCATGCATGGAAAAAGTATATTTTTGGGATTAGATATTTTGGATGAGAGGGAGATGTTCCTTTGCATGCATGAAAGAATAAGTGGTATGTGTTTAACTCCTTGGAAATGAAATTTGTTTGTTTTTCCATCAAATATTTATTTAGTTTCTTCTGGAAAGAAATATATGTTTTACATGCAAGAATAAAAAGGTTATGTTATTACATGGACAAAATTATAGCTATTATGTTAACTTTGTTTGAAATAAAGCTTGCATTTTTATAATTATAGCCAATGTGAATAGCTCTTGTGTGGAAAATATGTCTTTGGAAAAGAACATGCATTCATATGCATAAGTATATAATCTATTGTGTTAATCCCTTTGGAAAAGAAAACGTAAGAGTAGACAAAAAGGAAATTTCTTGTTGGGATAGTTATCTTGAAATCTTGTTATGCATTTTCATGCACAATATTATTATATAGTATGTTATATTTCCTTTGGAAATAAAATAAAAGTGCATACCAGATTTTGTTAGTGGTTGCTAGAAAGATGATGCTTGATAGTGATTTATTTGTTACTAATGCATGTGAAAGGATGCTAAAGAAGGAATTTCATGTCAACTTGGTTATGTTTTATACATGCATACAAATATTTGTTGAAGTATCACAAATAGAGATTGATTAGTGGTTTATTAATATTTTATCTAATCATGATATCAAGTGTGCTAACGACAGCAATGGCAAGAAAGAAGGATGACTTGAGAAAAGGATTTTTCAAGTTTAACATTGTGGAACATAAAGAGTTGTTAGTCCATGCAGGTTTAGTAGTTCCAACTGCACGATGACCCGCTGAAAGAAACAGTCTGACTACAAAGATAGAGATTGAGGATTCGTGGGTAAATGGTATCATGATGATTGTAATATCTTATAGCTAGTTATGTTTCATTCAAGATTATTTTTCTATGTAATTTTTATGACAATGGTCAAGGGATGGACTCCCTTATAACCATTGAGTGAGGGGTGACAACCCTCACTAGCGTTTAATAATAAAATTAAACGTTTGTTGGTTTTCACCCTTAGGGGTTTCCAAGGTATATCGGTGTCTATTTATGTGATTGTTCATTGTGTCATTTTCATGATGTTAATTTATTTCATGATTTGATGCTTATATTATCAATTAGATGATGTACTAATTGAATTAAAATGATCATGGGATCGATAGATAGTTATAGTAGGAAATATAAAAGGTAATTTATAAGGTTACACATTCGTATATTTTGAAAAACGAATCCTAACTCCATGCATTTTCTTGCAAGGTTATCGGGGTATGTTACAAAAAAAAGACAAACCTCGATATCCTTCTCTCATCTGTGACCAGGATAATTTTACAAAAGAGTGCCCGCATAGAGCCAAGGTATCAAAATTCATTAAGGGTACACCTATACCTTCTGTCTTGAAGGATCCCTTTCCTGATCAAGATAGTAACATGGTTGGATCTTCCTCCAATATGGTTGAATATATATTTATGGTTGCAATGCGATCACAAGATTATGGTAGTAGAAATACTGGTAAAGAAGTAGAAACATCCAATTCTACATCAACTACATCTCCCTCAGTTTCTGATCCATTACAGATCGAGAAACAAAATCCTAACTTAGTGATTAAACTGCCTGCAAAAGTGTACTTCATAAATCAGCTTTCAATCCACATGCGAGAGCTGCTCAGAATTACAATATTGTTGAAGATTTGGAAATTTCCCCTTCAAAAATGTCGGCTTTGGAAGTATTGCAATCATGTCTAGTCCAAATAAAATTACTTTTGTCAGCCTTAGGAGCCATAGATATCCAAGATTCGAACCTCATGATCTTCGATTTAGAGAATTTTACACCCCGCCTACCCCATCAAATGGCTTTTCAGATTTCGGTAATAGTAAAAAACAAACGTATCTTTCGTACTGTTGTTGATGATGGGGCTTATACATGTATTATGTGGTTAAAATTTTGTAAATCACTTGGTTCTTTGACCATTAACCAATCACCAACTATTCTCAAAGCTTTTGATGGAAGATTTTTTCAACTGTATGGTATCTTACAAGATCTACCAATAGAGGTCTAAGGCAAAATGGTTAATCTAGATGTGGAAGTGGTTGATGCCCCTCTCGATTACAACCTTCTCCTGGGTCGCACTTGGTCTTACGCCATGACTATTGTTGTATCATCGATCTTTCGTCTCATCATGTTTCCTCATAAAGGAAATATCGTTAAAGTAGATCAGCTCTCATATTATTCATCCATCCCAGCCTCTACTAATAGCATCCAACATATCGAAAAATTGGCTATCCCTTATAAGGATGTCAGAGTAGGTTTGATTAAAGATTCTGATTTACTAGGAACTTTTTCCTTGCCTACTCCCAACGTAAAAAATCCTATTGCTAATATCAATATGATTAGATCAATTACTATTTCCTTTCATGATCCTTGGATAGTACCTTCAGAATTAGAATTGGATTCTTTCGATGGCCCGATGCCTTTGAGTCCTTTTGAGTTAGCATATCAACATGTACAATAATTTTATGATACTCCTTCAACTAAGTCTGATCCAGTGAATGTCATCAATCAGGAGTCATTTTCAATATCGATTTTAGCTTCGACACCAATTCTGGATCCTATTCAATAGGTATTCAATACTAATGAACATATTCGTGAATTCTTGTCGATAGATGAGTTACCATGGGAAGATATTCATCATAGGTCTTCATTTTTACCCGATCTCGATCATTTTGAGAATGGTTTTTCCTCCATTTTTACCATTGATTACGTCAAAGAACCTCAAAATCCTCTCTCACATTCTGATTCTGAATTGAATTTAGAAAATATTTCTACAACTTTTCTTCTTGACATTTCAGTAAAACCTGGAATTGTTGAAAACATTCACATAGGTGCTTCTTATACGCCAGAAGAAATTCAAGAATATAAAGCCCTATTTCAGGAATTCCACGACATTTTTTCCTGGTAATATGAAGAAATGCCAGGAATCGATCCATCGATTGTTTTTCTTGACCTTAAGATATACCTAGATGCTAAACCCATTAGACAGAGATGGGGTTAGATACATTCGAGAAAAGCGGCCGCTATTAAAGCTGAAGTTGAAAAATTACTTCGTGTAGGTTTTATTTATCTGATCTCGTTAATGGACTGGGTATCTAATATTGTTCTGGTCAATAAAAAAAAAGGAACAATACGAATATGTATCGACTATAGGGATATCAATCGAGCTTGTCCAAAAGACAATTATCCAACCCCTTACATCGATCAAATTATTGGAAATTGTGCTGCAAGTGAGATGTTCTCGTTCATGGATGGATTTTCCGGATACAATCAAATCAACATACTCCCTACCGATCAGCCTAAAACAACTTTCATTTGTCCATGGGGAGCTTTTGCTTATCACAAACTACCTTTTGGCCTTAATAATGTTGGCGCCACTTTTCAGAGGGCCATGTCTTATGCATTTCACGACATTAAGCACATTGTTAAACCCTACCTCAATGATTTTATTGCTCATTATTCACGTAGAGCAGATCATATTACTCATTTACGAGCCATATTTATACGATGTAGGCATTATAAGATTCGTCTGAATCCTCATAAATGTGTTTTCTGCGTACAATTTGAACGATTGTTGGGATTTATTGTGTCAAAAGCAGGCATTCGTGTGGGGAAGCAAACTTTTTACGTCGATTCATTCCTAACTACACCGAGTTAACAAAAGGTTTCACTAGGTTGTTGAAACAAAATATTCCTTTCTTTTGGGATGAGGTCGCTGATAGATATTTTGATGCTCTGAAACACGCATTGACCCATGCACCGTTACTGCATCCTCCCAACTACAAACAATATTACTTTTTGTACCTTGTCGCTTCCAATTCCACGATAGGAATGGTTTTAGTTCAGGAATATGAATTTCATGGTAAACATGTGATTTACTATCTTAGTCGAAATTTGAATCCGAGTAAGATCAAATATTCACATGTGGATAAATTGGCCTTGGCAGCTGTTCAATCTGTCCAACATTTTCGTCACTACATACTTTTACGCAAAACAACAGTGATCTCTGATTGTAACCGTATGATGTACATTTTAACCAAACAGTTGCTTGGGGGAAAATACTCTAAATCGATTTTTATTTTGCAGGAGTTTGATTTGGAGTTTGAAAAATCCAAATCCAAGAAATCATTAATATTGCTGAACTTATGTGTGATTTCCCACGTACTGATACAGAAACTATGGCAGAACCACTCACGGATGAATCCTTGTTTCTTATCAGTACCATTGATCCTTTGTATGGAGATATTATTGTTTATCTTCAGACCCAATATTTTCGACCTGAGCTTTCACAGTCGCAACGACGTAAAATTCTTTTCCAGTCTCAACAATATCATATTGTTGGCGACACACTATACCATCATGGTGCGGACTCAGTTTTTCTGCGTTGTTTAACTCATGAAGAAGCCGAAAAGGTTTTAAATGACTGTCACTCTGGAGCATGTGGCGGTCATATGTCAGGGTATGCCACAGCCCAAAAGATATTGCGCGTAGGTTCTTTATGGTCGTCCTTATTTAAAGATTGTACTTACGCGGTCTGAAAATGTCATAATTGTCAAATATTCGATCGAAGAATGTGTGCACCACCTGCTCCTCTTCACCCTATAATTGTTTTCGGTACTTTTACAAAATGGGGCATTGAATTCATTACATGTAACCCTCACTCGGCCGCGGGGCATGGGTATATTATTCTAGCAGTAGATTATTTTACCAAATGGGTCGAGGCGATGCCTAAGTTTGCGATAGATTGAAAAACTGCAGCTACTTTCGTATTCAATCATGTGATTGCTCATTTCGGTGTACCCCAAGGGATAGTTACTGATCACGGGAGAAATTTTCGAAATATCATGATGACCGAGTTAACGGACCAGCTTAGCCTGCACCATGACAGTTCTACACCATATTATCCATAAGCTAATGGTTTAGTTGAAGCAATTAATAAATTTTTAGTCACCATGATCAAACGAATCATTGGAATGCATAAGTCAAATTGGCATACCATGTTCTTTTCAGCACTTTGGGCATATCGAACCTTAGCAAAAACATTCACAGGTTTTACCCCTTTTCAACTAGCTTACGGTTTAGAAGTGGTACTACCCATTGAATGTAAGATACCGTCACTCCAGCTAGCCATAGAGTTACTACCAGCCACTTCTGAAGAGGAGAAACATTTTTTATACTCGGCTCAATTAGATGAGAATCGATGCACCGCTGCATTAGCTACTGAGGCTCATGCGAAAAGACTGAAAGCTCAATATGATAGAAGTGTTACCCCTCGTAATTTTTCAGAAGGAGACCTAGTTTTGATTTATGATGAAGCCAACGATAAACTAGGGGCTGGGAAATTTTAACCCATGTGGCATGGTCCTTATATTTTCAAGCGACAGCTTACAAAAAGGGCCTATGAATTGATTGATTTTGATGGGTTATCTTTAGGTAAACCCAGAAATGGACTTTATCTGAAGAGATATTACACTTGATTTTTGTGTGGAGATCTTTGTTGTATATTAGTTTCATTATAGCTGGTGTGCTATATATTAGAAACATGTGCCTAGCTTAAGTGTGCTTTTACTACTATTTCATGCTTATCTAGATTACTCTTGATATCGCAGATGTCGACTTCCTTTCAAATATATATTGGTTTTTCTGATGGCACTTTTTATAGTACATAGAACATCTCTTCCGTAGCTTGGGTTATTTATTCGCCCACTAACGAGTTAGTATCTATGCATGGGGTAAGCCTTGGTCAAACAACGAACGATATTGCTGAATACAGTGCAGTTATTGAATTATTGTCGGAATCCATTTCATTTGGAATTTGGATTTTGATCATTAGGTTAGATTCTGAAATCGTTGTATTACAGTTAAACTGAGTATATGCCATCAGAAACCCAATATTATTACGATTATTTTTAAGGGTTCGTCTCATGGAACGAGAGTTCGATTATATTGAGTATAAACACATTCCACGAAATTTAAACACATTAGCAGATTCAATAGCTTCTAGTGTTATAAAAAAACATTTGCAATAACAAAGTAGTAAATCAACATTCCATAACATGATTGAACAGGTAACTGGAAATAATAGTATATCATAGTATAGATGTAGTTTTCAAAAAATAGTACATCGTCTTCGATCATAGGTTCAAAACGCCTTATGATCGGAAAAAAGTGATACAAAAAATGATTCTACAAGTCAATCATCCACTATCTGTGGTGATCATCACGATAATACACTATTGCTCATGCCACCCTAGTCAAAAATCTCCTGAATGGTCTGGGAACACCAATAACGTATCTCTGTAGACGGAGTGGGATATCATCTATAGTAGTCTCAGGAATATCCATAGTAAGCCGCTCCAAATGGTGTTCTAAATCGGTTAGGATCTCTGCAGTATGATCCTGTGGGGGTGGTGGTGGTGCTGCTACATCCATTTGCCTCTGGTCGAAGGGGCAAAGAATGACTGGTCGACTTGGACCCACATCTACATTTGAAAATTTTTGTTATCAGTTTTGGACGATTTTAAAAACAAAATAAAAATTAGAAATTAGAACACGTCAAAAAATATTTTTTACTTGATTCATCCCACTGAGCTCCTTGAGGAAGTGCCAGGTCCTGGTCACCGCAGAAATCCATGCCCGCATACGGAAAATCCTCTATCACAAAAAGTTGGCATTCCAGCAAACAAAAATAAGTCAAGGGAAATCGAACAATCTCCCCATCCTCACTATGGCAGGCCATCAAAGCAACCCATCGAACCATCCGAGGCTCTCGAGGTCTACCAGCATCAACAGGAATGTGTTGCGGGGCTAACATAGGGATCCTCTCTAGAGCATAGGTAAATACGATATATCCATATCCGAAGTTGTTTAACTTCCCATTCTTTGCTCTGGAAAGTTAGCCTTTCACATTTGCCAACACTGCCTCACACCAGTTGAATATGGTGCCTCGGAAATAATCTACTGCAATCCACGTCTGAGATCTAGTAGCTACATGCAAAGCTGAACTTCCACACAACTTGAAAATGGTAAAAGCAATCACTTTTAACTCGACACATATGATATTTTTAATGTCAATCCATTTGTGTCTAGGGTTGGCTTCATCATTACAAAACTCTAATTGCAGGCTGGCAACAGACTGAACACCTAGCGTAGCCCCAAATAGAGATAGTGGTTTGCCTCTCTTAGACAAACCAGTCAAAAAATATATGTCCTCCAGTTCAATCTTGAGCCGGTGACCTCCGATCAGGAAACACTGGTCCTGAACATCCCATTTTCTTACTAGCCAAGTAAGAAGATCTACTTGAGCTCTCATGCCACTAATTGCCCAGAATTTGAATAGCCCGCATGCTCTTAAAACTTACAAAGTAGGTTGATGAATCATTGCTACTTCATCTACCTCCTCATGCTCTCTTTCTCACCAAATGAGCATTGTATATATCCTACAATAAGTAAAATGAAGGATTAGAATCATTTTGAAAAAAAAAATTTGGGTAATTTAGGAGGAAATTGTGTTTTTAAATTCATTACGGTGCCCCCGCACTTTAAGCTCAGACACAGTGCGTAGCTCCACACGGGATCTGTGTTAAAAGTTCGGTGCAGGTACCTAGTGTGTTACCTGCGGACCCCCGAGGGCGAATGCTTTAACCAATTTTCCTCCCAAAAAAAAAATTTAGACCCTAATTTAAGAAAATGAATGGATTAAAAGCAAGAGGAAGGAGTTTTGGATTACCTGGAGCAGACGATTTTCAATTCCAATAGTCGGTTTGTCCAGAATCTTCTCCTAAGTGTTTTTTTCCAAAAGCTCTAAAATTTTCACTCCAAACTCAAACGGTAAAAATGAACTTGAGAAACTCCTTTTTATAAGTTTTTTTGAATAAATGAATTTTAAATTTGTTTATTTTTCACTTTAAAAAGATGGTTTTTCAAAATATTCTTATTATTGAAACATGTATGTTTAATTTTTTGAGTTTTTGTGCAGAATACCGAATTTTTTAGGCGAAATGATCATTTTTGATAAAGAGTATACTTTTATCACTTTTTAGGGCTCTTTAAAATTTACGAAAAAGCGAAACCATGGAGTCATCTTTTAAGCTCTTTTCAGACTCTCTAAAAATTAAAATACTACTAAGTACTTGACTATTCGAACTCGTTAAAGGAAATGAACATTCGTCCCTTCAGTATAAATTTACCCCTTTTACGGACTGAAATGGAATATTTACGAAAAAGGTATACATTGACTAATGTAACACCCCCAATTTATGTGTTTGAATTTCAAAGCTAGACATTGAACTTTAATCCTAAGGGGACTGGACCCCAAAGGATAAATATTTTGTGAATGTAATTAAGTATTTAATTGAGTAAATGAATAAAATGATGTTGTGCAAATTGACCAAAATGAGATTTATGAGATCACTTTCTAAATCCATGAGGATGGATAAGGCAAATATTTCCCCACAATCTTTCAAAAATCCTTGAAAGAAATTATTTCTAAATTTTATTTTTGAGGAAAAATCTGAATTCCCCAATGATGAGGGAAGTAGCTGGGAAGAGGTAAAAAGCTAGAAAAGATGGGAAAAGCATAAAACAGCTTTAAAGAATCCCAAAAATGGGAAGCCTAGGCAAATAGGAAGAAAAGCATCTTGATATTCTGGACGCAGAATTAGAAACAGGCTTTGGGGAACAATAGCTTAAATAAGCTGCTCCTAAACATATTAGAGGTTGATCTGTTCTAGGAGATGATCTCAGCTCGGGGGTGAGTTCTCGGAGACAGAAGCATTCTCAGCTTGGGAGGTTGGTCAATTGCATGAGTGGTATGTCTCTAGATTTATTTATGTGTTTACTTCATATAGTATGAATTGGATACATATAAAAATTGATTGTATATTAGAATTATAAATACTACATTTCACAGAATTAATCATAAGGAATTCACCTTTATAATTCTGCATAGTTGTATAAAATAAATTTGTGAAGTAGAATCCAACAGATTCTCTAAACCAGTGTTGGTTTAAATATGAGGATACATATTTCTCCACACGAAAATTTGTGATTTAACTTTAATCTACTTCTGATATATTAGTATAAATTATGGTAGGATAAAGCAGTGTGAGAGCCACTATACCAATTTTAAATATTTTCATATGTAAACTGTAATTTAAACTGTACAATTAACGAGAAAGAAAAAATGGTATAGACTGACTTCAGGATCAGCACATTGTTCATATGTAAATAGAAGCATATAAGAAGTTAATTCTACATCAGAAAGAAGTAAACATCAATTAGCATGGGGCTGCTCATTAATATTTATTTTATAGAACTATTACTGCATTTGAGGATAGAATTAGTAGATGGAAGAAAGTTAAGTAAATAAACAACATGCAGATTTCACAATAGCAGAATATAGTTAACTATATGTATTCTAGTCTATCATACAAATGAAAGGCAGTGGTGTATGGTAGCATATTATAAATGAAATGTCTCCTAGACATAAATATAGAGATAGATATTCTTACACCACCTATAGATAATTAGACAAATATCCTATGCAAATAAATAAACGAAAGTACAGATCAGGGTTGTAAATTATTTTATAATATTCCCAAAATTATTGAAGAGACCTAGATATTGTTACTAGAAAAACTAAAAACCAGTGTGGTAGGAGAACTCCATACAATTGCCTTGAAAAACTAATCTCCCTGCTACGAAAATGTTTTAGACAGAACAGTTACTGGAATACCATAACAAATTGTGGAGTTACCAGAATGCTAGAAACTGACTTTACACTATGGAAAAGAGCAGTATATTATTCATTAAAATACCACCACATTTATGAATATAGTTTAACAATTGTATGGCCTGAAAGCTTTAAGGTAATAAACTACACAGAATGATGGATATATGTATATAGATATATATAAAATTGAAAATTCCATCAGTTAAGTGTTAAGTTACAGCCAAGTCAAAATGAGCAAGGAGAGAGTACTGCTGGAACATAATAATAATAACCGGAATCAAAATGCGTATTATGAAAATCCAGTAATGACAGATATATATATATATATATATATATATATATATATATAACAATCCAACGATTTCAAGCCCACTTTGGTCTGAGAACAGCCTTATAATGTTCCATGAATGGATATAAATGAATATTCAGGGTTGGGATTTAACAATTATAGTTGTCAAAATATTTACAACTTTATCAATACAATTTTTAAACTGTCGGAAAAGAAATTATATAACCAGGAGAGAAAAACGGATTTCCTCTAACCGGAGTTCGGTGAATACCGACCTACAAGTGGCAAGAGGAGACAATGTTAATGTCTAAGGGAGTCACGTCTCTCAGCGGTTGGAGAGAGA
Source organism: Pinus albicaulis (assembly GCA_034641835.2). Lineage (NCBI taxonomy): Eukaryota > Viridiplantae > Streptophyta > Pinopsida > Pinales > Pinaceae > Pinus > Pinus albicaulis. Next base: position 1,293,460,440 of record CM076582.1, read on the forward strand.
GAACACGACGCAAGTCGAAATTACCTGCAAGAGACAAAACCCCAATATAAATACGATGCAGAACATGAAGAGCAAGAATAACATGAACAAAGTTAAAATAATGATTGAGAAGAGAATAGTTACCTGGTAAGGGAGAAACCCCTATTCCATCCTTGACCTGTTACATATAAATAGGGATTTTTCCTAAATAGAGGTTGGCAGTCAAAAGTTGAATAACAAAGATAACACTCCAGTGAACGAACAATAGAAATTGCGTCCTACGCATGGTCAAAGAAAGAAGCTAACTAACCAGAGTGCCGAGAAGGATAGAGTCCCTCTAGCGCCAAACTAATGCCCTCGTAGAAACCTTCGATTGAGAGTAAGGTGGAGGGTAAGGCTCCGAAGCCATAAGAGCATACGTTCAGTCTCGCTTCTGAGAATACGTGTAGGGAAACACAAAGGCTAGGAATTTAAACCAAGCCAATCGAATCACTGGAGTGAAGAAAACAAATTCTCTGCAAAAACAATATAGCAACTCATTATACATATAACAATCTAGACCCGAACGATAGTAAATGATGCTTTTAAATCCAAAATCTCAGTACCGGCTTGAAGCAGTGAGCGTAATTCTAAACCAGAGAAGGGAAGCCCTGTTAAATGGTAAGAACAGAGCGTAAATTTACAAAACTCGGAAATGATCTTACCTAAATTGCAAATTGAAGCACAGGGATAAGTCGAAGACTGAACCGAATCACGCTCAGTGTCCATGGCATTGAAACTCACTGTCAAGAGACAAACCAAGCAAATAGGAAGGTAAAAGAACCGCCTAGAAAAATAACATGTTGAATTTATATCAATGTTCCCTGAATCAAACAACGAAGCCCTAACGCACCAGATGAATCCGATTCATCCACATGGCGAGATCCTAAGGGTGAAGCCATGGATCGAGGGGTTTAATGGGTCATGTACACCATCCATTCAACATTTAATATGACAAGCAATGAAATAAATGTTATAGTGATCTGGCCACGCCATGGAAATTTCCTTGGTAACAAGGTAAGCTGGTGGGATGAATCCAGTACTACGTGGAGCAAACCCACGTGATCACAAATGGAACAAGACCAATTATAACCTCTACGACGAGACTAAAGAACCTATGAAAGCTTTCGTGGAAGATAGATTGATGTCTCCATTCCCAATTACGTTGAATAGATTTATAAATTTGTATTACATGGAGGCTAAAATAAATAAACCCAAATTCATATAAATGTTGACAAGACGTCAAAAAAAAAAAAGGACATGAATGCAAGACTCGCATAAATATCGACGGGGGTAAGTTAAATCCCACTAAGGTTATATGTTCTCAACGAGGGGTAAACATGGATGACCGAATTGATTTCACATAGGTCCATGGGAATATAACAATAGGGTACCCATGTGGAACCGAATCGACCCCACCGATACGAATCTATTGAAGGTTCAAAGGTTGATTATATACAATGAAGATGGAACATGGAAGTGGCGGGTGATAAAATAAAACCATTATGTTATGGTTAATGTAATTATATTTTTTACAAATCAAATAAATTCCCATGTGGTGGTATAGAGTTGATATATGAATAGTAATTGAAAATAAAATTTTGATCTGTTCAAACCTACAAAGTAATAAAATAGTACCTTATTAGCATTAAACTTGAGAAGATAGAATTTTTTTTTTTGTGGAAGGAAAATGGGAGGTGTGACAAATGGTATTAGAGCCCAAGTTATAAAAAACTAGGCTGTTTTCATTGTGCTCACTGTTGTTGTGTGTTCCCTATATAAATGAGTATTGTGGAAAATTTTTAAATTTTACTGATCTGTGTTGTGTAATGTACAGTGGTACTGGAATGGCAAAAGGTGAAGAAATTTATGTGGATCTACGTGATGAGTATAGTACACCAGATCCCAACGCTCTGGTGATGGCTATGTTGCACAGGTTGCAACGAGAAATGGCTGAGCTGAGAAGCCAGAATGACAGGTTGTCATTAGCCAGTAAGGAGCAGGAAAATCTCATCAGAGAGCTAACTTCACGGAACAGCCAAGAAGGCGAAGGTTCCAGAAAGAGGAAGACTGATGAGTCTGAGGATGATGATGCTGTTAGGCATCAGTATAAGAAGAAAAAGGAATTACAGGGGGAATTCCGAAAGATCAAACCTCCCTCCTATGATGGGGAGAAGGAGGAAGATGCGGAAGCTTGGTTGCTGAACATGATTAAGTATTTCCAGGTATATGAATATGAAAGCAATCTGAAGGCCAGATTAGCTGTATACCAGCTACAAGGTAAGGCTACCTTGTGGTGGGAGGAGACGAAAATGGTGCATGCCATTGATGAAAAGACAGTTACTTGGGAAGATTTAGAGGTTAAGTTCAAAAACTGATATCTGAATGAACATTACTATGATGATAAAGCCAAGGAATTCCATGAACTTAGACTAGGACAGCTCACTATTGATGAGTTTGTTACTAAGTTTACAAATCTGTTGAGATATGTACCCTACATAAGGGAAGAAAAGGCAAAGGTACAAAGGTTTCTGAATTGTTTGCCTGTTGTATACAAAGAGAAGATCGAATTTGATAACCCAAAAACAATGGATGAAGCTATTAGAAAAGCTAGATTGTGCTACCAACAGTTCAAAAGAAAAACTGAACACGGGAAAAACTTGGTAAATAAGAGCGAATTCAAAGGGAAGAAGCAGAAACCAGCTTATTTGAAGAATTTTGGCAAAGATCATCAGCGGAAAAATTTTAATAAACCCAAAGAAAGTCAAACTGCTCAGTCCCAAGTGGCCTCAAAACAAATAGATGGAGACAATAAGAAGGAGGGTACAATGAAAATGAGGGAACCCCTGAAATGCTGGGGATGTGGAGAACCCCATCTTCTGAGGGATTTTCCTCATCGAAACATTCAGATGATTATGAGATATCGAGAAGCCACCATAGTAAATGACATAGCCAGAAATATACCAACTATCAGTGCAGCCTTGGAAAATCGACAAGCAGAACATCAAGCTACTATGGTGGAAATAGAGGGTAAGATTTCTGACCAATCTGTCACAGTTTTTATTGATCTGGCTACTTCTTTGAGTTACATTAACCCAAAAATAGTAGAAAAATGTAATTTGAAACCTAAAAAATTTCAACAGTCATGGTTGGTTCAGCTGGCCACTTGAACCAAGAGGAAGGTAACACATAAATTGCCCCGAACAATAATAAAATTAAATGATTTTCACACAGAAGTAAATTTGAACATTCTGCCTTTAGGTTCATATGACCTGCTAATAGGAATGGACTGGTTGGAAAAGAAGAAAGCCTTAATGAATTGCTGGGATAAGACTCTGCATTGTGTAGATGAGGAAGGGAAACCTTTTATTCTTAAAGGAAAACCAAAACCTATCTCTGTAAGACAAATATTAGCACTGCAATTAAAACGAACAGCTAGAAAAAGATACCAAGTTTATGCAATACATGTGGAAGAAACAGAACAGAAACCTGAAGAAAGATTGCTGGATGCTGTGCCAGTAGTAAGAGAGTTTAAGGAAGTCTTTCCAGATGAGATTCCTCATCTTCCCCCCAAAAGAGAGATTGAATTTTCAATTGATCTGGTGCCGGGAGCAGTACCTGTTTCCCGAGCCCCTTATCGAATGAGCCCCCCTGAACTGATGGAACTGAAAATGCAATTGCAAGAACTGTTAGATAAAGGTTATATCAGACTGAGTGTGTCTCCTAGGGGAGCACCAGTGCTGTTCATGAAAAAGAAGGATGGAACTTTTATGATGTGCATTGATTACCGTCAACTTAATACGTTGACCATTAAAAATAGATATCCCTTGCCTAGAATTGATGATCTTTTTGATCAAGTGAGAAGAGCTCCAGTATTTTCGAAGATTGACTTAAGGACCGGTTATCACCAGCTCAGAATTAAATAAGAAGACATCAGCAAAACAGCCTTTCGAACCCAGTATGGTCACTATGAATTTGTAGTCCTACCTTTTGGGTTGACAAATGCCCCTGCCACATTCATGTGCCTGATGAATAGTGTGTTAAATAAATAATTGGATAAATTTGTCCTTGTGTTCATAGATCATATTTTAGTCTACTCAAAAAGTGAGGAGGAACATAAATAACACTTAAGGATAGTATTGTAAACCCTGAAGGAAAACCAGCTATATGCCAAGTTCAGCAAATCTGAATTTAATAAAGACAAGATCCAATAATTGGGTCATATTATTTCTGAACAAGGCCTTGCTGTTGATCTTGAAAAGATAAAGGCTATAAAAGAATGGCCTGTACCAACTGATGTCTCAGCAGTGAGATCATTCATGGGGATCGCCAGTTATTATTGTAGATTTGTGGAGATATTTTCTGCTATAGCACATCCCATAACATCATTACAAAGGAAGGGTGTCAAATTTGAATGGACTGAAAAATGACAAAATAGTTTTGACCAATTAAAGCAAAAACTTACTACAGCCCCTATACTGAAGATTGCAGATCCTGATAAAGAATTTGTGGTATGTACGGATGCCTGTAGAGAGGGGTTGGGAGGAGTTCTTTTGCAGGAAAATTCAGTTATTTCCTATGAATCTAGGAAACTGAAAATACATGAAAAAAACTATAGTGCCTATGATTTAGAATTAGCAGCTGTTATCCATGCTTTGAAAATGTGGCGACACTATCTCCTTGGAAAGAAATTTACGTTGATGACTGATCATATTAGTCTCAAGTATTTCTTTTCCCAAACTGATTTGAATGCTAGACAAGCCAGATGGCTGTCTTTCTTAAGTGAATTTGATATGGCCATAAAACATATCAAGGGGAAAGAAAATAAAGTTGTTGATGCCTTAAGCAGAAATGCTTGTCAAAATATAAACAGCATTGGAAGTAGTGCATAGTTTGACTTAGAGGAATTAGTGAAAAAGGCAGTAAACCAAGATTTAAGTTATGAAACATTATTGGTGAAACTACTAAAGAAGGAGAAGACTGATTATACTCAAAACAAAAAAGGGCTGATCTGCTACAAAAACAGATTGTATATCCCCAATATAGAGTCCTTGAAAAGAGAGATTTAGATGAATATCACAAACAACCATATGCAGGACATCCAGGATATCAGAAAATGTTAACAACTTTGAAAAAGAAGTTGTTTTGGCCATGAATGAAGAAAGATGTAGAAGAATATTTAACTAGATGCATGGAATGTCAACTAGTCAAAGTTGAGCATCAGAATCCTGCTGGCCTTTTAAACCCGTTGCCGATTGCAGAATGGAAATGTGACACCGTTTCCATGGAATTCATAACAGGATTACCCAAAACCAAATACCAACATGATTCAGTGATGGTGGTAGTAGACACTTTAACAAAAGCTGCCCATTTTATACCAGTGAAATCTACTTTTGGGGCTGCCCAGGTCGCGAATGTATTCCTGAAAAAAATAGTACGACTACATGGGGTTCCAAAAGTGATTGTTTCTGACCGAGATGCTAAGTTTACAGCTTCTTTTTGGAAAGGGCTATTTGGAGGTATGGGCACTAAATTGAATTTTAGTACCGCCTATCACCCTCAGACCGATGGGCAGACAGAGAGGACTAATCAAATTCTGGAGGACATGCTGAGAATGTATGTGATGGATAGGCCATCAAAGTGAGAAGATTACTTGCATTTAGCTGAATTTTCCTATAATAACAGCTACCAATCCTCTATCAAGATGAGCCCGTTTGAGGCACTATATGGAAGAAAATGTCGTACTCCTTTGAGCTAGAGCCAGCCAGAAGATAAACTAATGTTCGGACCAGATGCTTTACAAGAGATGGAAAGAATTGTTAAACAGATACAAAGAAACATCAAGACAGCACAAGATCGCCAGAAAAACTATGCTGATAAGAAAAGAGTGCACCGATAATATAAAGTGGAGGAGTATGTGTATTTGCATATTAAACCCAAAAAGAGTACACTCTATGCTGGAAGCTGTGCAAAAATGGCTCCTAGATATTGTGGTCCTTTTGAAGTATTAGAAAGGGTGGGATCAGTGGCTTACAAGTTGGACTTACCACCCCATGTTAGAGTTCATGATGTGTTTCATGTTTCATTGTTAAAAAGATATGTCCATGATGCTTCTCACATAGTTGATTGGAATGTTGTACAGGTGGAACCAGAAGGGGACTTTCTGCCAGAACCACTTCAAATATTGGAGCGGGAAGAAATTGAATTGAGAAACAGAACAGTAGCAAGAGTAAAGGTGCAGTGGAAGCACTTTACTGCTGAAGAAGCTACCTGGGAAAGGAAAGATGAAATGATGGAAAGATATCCATTTTTGTTTGAAAAATGAACTCTAGTAGTTGAATAACAACACCGAGGATGGTGTTTATTTTCAGAGGGGGAATATGTAACACCCCCAATCTATGTGTTTGAATTTCAAAGCTAGACATTGAACTTTAATCCTAAGGGGAGTGGACCCCAAAGGATAAATATTTTGTGAATGTAATTAAGTAATTAATTGAGTAAATGAATAAAATGATGTTGTGCAGATTGACCAAAATGAGATTTATGAGATCACTTGCTAAATCCATGAGGATGGATAAGGAAAATATTTCCCCACAATCTTTCAAAAAGCCTTGAAAGAAATTATTTCTAAATTTGATTTTTGAGGAAAAATCTGAATTCCCCAATGATGAGGGAAGTAGTTGGGAAGAGGTAAAAAGCTGGAAAAGCTAGGAAAAGCATAAAACAGCTTTAAAGAATCCCAAAAATGGGAAGCCTAGGCAAACAGGAAGAAAAGCATCTTGATATTCTGGACGCATAATTAGAAACAGGCTTTGGGGAACAATAGCTTAAATAAGCTGCTCCTAAACAGATTAGAGGTTGATCTGTTCTAGGAGATGATCTCAGCTCGGGGGTGAGTTCTGGGAGACAGAAGGACTCTAAGACTGGGAGGTTGGTCAATTGAATGAGTGGTATGTCTCTAGATTTATTGATGTGTTTAGTTCATATAGTATGAATTGGCTACATATAAAAATTGATTGTATATTAGAATTATAAATACTACATTTCACAGAATTAATCATAAGGAATTCACCTTTATAATTCTACATAGTTGTATAAAATAAATCTATGAAGTAGAATCCAACAGAATCTCTAAACCAGTGTTGGTTTAAATCTGAGGATACATATTTATCCACAGGAAAATTTGTAATTTAACTTTAATCTACTTCTGATATATTAGTATAAATTATGAACATGAGTAGGATAAAGCAGTGTGAGAGCCACGGTACCAATTTTAAATATTGTAAACTATAATTTAAACTGTACAATTAACGAGAAAGCAAAAATGGTATAGACTGACTTCAGGATCAACACATTGTTCATACGTAAAGAGAAGCATATAAGAAGTTAATTCTACATCAGAAAGAAGTAAACATAAATTAGCATGGGGCTTCTCATTAATATTTATTTTATAGAAATATTACTGCATTTGAGGATAGAATTAGTATATGGAAGAAAGTTAAGTAAATAAACTACATGCAAATTTCACAATAGCAGAATATAGTTAACTATATGTATTCTATTCTATCATACAAACGAAAGGCAGTGGTGTATGGTAGCATATTATAAATGAAATGTCTCCTAGACATAAATATAGAGATAGATATTCTTACACCACCTATAGATAATTAGACAAATATCCTGTGCAAATAAACAAACGAAAGTACAAAGCAGGGTTGGCAATTATTTTATAATATTCCCAAAATTATTGAAGAGACCTAGATACTGTTACTAGAAAAAATACAAACCAGTGTGGTAGGAGAACTCCATATAATTTCCTTGAACAACTAATCTCCTTGCTACGAAAATGTTTTAGACAAAACAATTACTGGAATACCATAACAAATTGTGGAGTTACCAGAATGATGGAAACTGACTTTACACTATGGAAAAGAGCAGTATATTATTCATTAAAATACCACCACATTTATGACTATAGTTTAGCAATTGTATGGCCTAAAAGCTTTAACGCAATAAAGTACACAGAGTGCTGGATATATGTATATAGATATATATAAAATTGAAAATTCCATCAGTTAAGTATTAAGTTACAACCAAGTCAAAATGAGCAAGGAGAGAGTACTGCTAGAACATAATAATAATAACCGGAATCAAAATGGGTATTATGAAAATCTAGTAATGACAGATATATATATATATATATATATATATATATATATATATATATATATATATATATAAAACAATCCAACGATTTCAAGCCCACTTTGGTCTAAGAACAGCCTTATAATGTTCCATGAATGGATATAAATGAATATTCAGGGTTGGGATTTAACAATTATAGTTGTCAAAATATTTACAACTTTATCAATACAATTTTTAAACTGTCAGAAAAGAAATTATATAACCAGGAGAGAAAAATGGATTTCCTCTAACCGGAGTTCGGTGAATACCGACCTGCAAGTGGCAAGAGGAGACAATGTTAATGTCTAAGGGAGTCACGTCTCTCAGCGGTTTGAGAGAGAGGACATGACACAAGTAGAAATTACCTGCAAGAGACAAAACCCCAATATAAATACGATGTAGAACATGAAGAGTAAGAATAACATGAACAAAGTTAAAATAATGACTAAAAAGGGAATAGTTACCTGGCAAGGGAGAAACCCCTATTCCATCCTTGACCTGTTACATATAAATAGGGATTTTTCCTAAATAGAGGTTGGCAATCAAAAGTTGAATAACAAAGATAACACTCCAGTGAACGAACAATAGGAATTGCATCCTACGCATGGTCAAAGGAATAAGCTAACTAACCAGAGTGCCGAGAAGGATAGAGTCCCTCTAGCACCAAACTAATGCCCTCGTAGCAACCTTCGGTTGAGAGTAAGGTGGAGGGTAAGGCTCCGAAGCCATAAGAGCATACGTTCAGTCTCGCTTCTGAGAATACGTGTAGGGAAACACAAAGGCTAGGAATTTAAACCAAGCCAATCGAATCACTGGAGTGAAGAAAACAAATTCTCTGCAACAACAATATAGCAACTCGTTATACATATAAAAATATAGACCCGAACGACAGTAAACGATGCTTTTAAATCCAAAATCTCAGTACCGGCTCGAAGCAGTGAGCGTAATTCTAAACCAGAGAAGTGAAGCCCTGTTAAATGGTAAGAACAGAGCGTAAATTTACAAAACTCTGAAATGATCTTACTTAAATTGCAAATTGAAGCACAGGGATAAGTCGAAGACTAAACAGAATCACGCTCAGTATCCATGGCGTTGAAACTCACTGTCAAGAGACAAACCAAGAAAATAGGAAGGTAAAAGAACCGCCAAGCAAAATAGCATGTTGAATTTATATTAATGTTCCCTGAATCGAACAACGAAGCCCTAACGCACCAGATGAATCTGAGTCGTCCACATGGCGATATTCTAAGGGTGAAGCCACGGATCGAGGGGTTTAATGGGTCATGTACAACATTCGTTCAACATTTAATATGACAAGCAATGAAATAAATGTTATAGCGATCTGGACACGCCATGGAAATTGCCTTGGTAACAAGGTAAGCTGGTGGGATGAATCCAGTACTACGTGGAGCAAACCCACGTGATCAGAAATGGAATGAGACCAATTATAACCTCTACGACGAGACTAAAGATCCTATGAAATATTTCGTGGAAGATAGGTTGACGTCGCCAATCCCAATTACGTTGAACAGATTTATAAATTTGTATTACGTGGAGGCCAAAATAAATAAACCCAAATTCATATAAATGTTGACAAGACATCAAAAAAAAAAAAGGACATGAATGGCAGACGCGCATAAATATCGACGGGGGTAAGTTAAATCCCACTAAGGTTATATGTTCTCAACGAGGGGTAAACATGGATGACCGAATTGATTTCACATAGGTACATGGGAATATAACAATAGGGTACCCATGTGGAACTGAATCGACCCCACCGATACGAATCTATTGAAGGTTCAAAGGTTGATTATATACAACGAAGATGGAACATGGAAGTGGCGGGTGATAAAATAAAACCATTATGTTATGGTTAATGTAATTATATTTGTTACAAATCAAATAAATTCCCATGTGGTGGGATAGAGTTGATATATGAATAGTAATTGAAAAGAAAATTTTGATCTGTTCAAACCTACAAAGTAATAACATAGTACCTTATTAGCATTAAACTTGAGAAGATAGAAAAAAAAAAAAAAATTGTGGAAGGAAAATGGGAGGTGTGACAACTAATCATGGTCAATAGAGTTCTCTCTTGCATTATTTTATCCTTTTTCAGGCCTGAGAGACTAAATTTACGAAAGAGTACACCCATGGATTTTTCTTAATTTTTTTTTTCTGACTCCCTAAAAATGAAAAACACCGAGTTTCTCCTATACTGGACTCATTAAAATTTAACAATAAAGGACCTGTCAATTTCAAACAAGAATGGACCACTCCTTAGGGAAAGATTTTAAACTAAGTTGGACTCATCTGAAGGATGAGCTTATAAACAAGAAAATGTTATCCTCCTCAAGCTTGTCAAAAATAAAGAGGTACTTGCCAAAAATGGTGGGGGAAAAGAGAGAAAATAGATTCATTTGTCACACTTTGATTTGTAAACGCATTACACCACTCTTGAACATGACACTTTTTGTCACACTTCTACCTGGGTTGGGAAATCGTTTGCCTATCAGTTAATCAAACCATATAGAAGGTCTTTGGCCAGTTTCTGGGTATTAGCTTAGGGCAACTGTCACCAAACCATCTACAGTGTTGTTATGTGTTCAAGAGGATAGTCAAACAAACCATTCATCTGCAAACATTTGTCTCCATTCGCATTGACCATCCCTGAGTCAGTCCTTGCAAAAAAATTATTCAAAACTTGATCTATGGTTTCGTGTCATGAGCTTGCTGATGATGGATCACTTTCTATCGACGAAAGCTCATCATCTAGGAAGTTGATCTAGAATCCATCAGTACCTTGGAATCTACATGCTTTAATGGTAGGTTTCTTGCCTTCGACGACAAGTTGCATCATTGACCTTTGTTCGAACGATTTCGTGAAATTTTCGACTTCAGATCACTTATTCACATTTCATGGATTATACTGAGTAATTTGAGAGCCATTGTCATTATTGGTTGTTTCTCTCACACTTGTTAAAAATTCACATCATTGACTGGTAATCAAGCGGTTTCTACCATGTTCGACTTCAACACATTTAATCACATGGATAGAATCGTACTAGTTCGAGAAGAAAAAATCAATAACCTACATCTAGTTTCCATCATCTAGGCTACAAGAAGTTTTATTATTTATTATGCAGTAGACGATTCATTACAGAGGCTGCGCCCATGTTGTGTATACACTATTGATGTAATATTAAAATCATTTATGTATCAGAACAAGTTTAGTTAGTTTTGATCTGAGTATGGGAATGCCTACCTCAGCGATGATGTATATATGTTTTTCATTGAATTTTTTTGGAAGGTTCCGAATGGGGTGTCCATAGTCTGATTCATGAAATGATAAAGAACATCACTCTTCGACTATTCTCAGAATTCACGCTTTAGGGGGAAATTTGTTACACTGAAATTTTTCACCATGAAATTTTAGTACTCACTTAAGAAGTCTACAATATCGAAGTTCCTAATGTCAAGCCTTTAAATTAAGAGAAAATCTCATAAAATTCTTGAAAACGCTTGTACCACACTTTCTCTTAGTATTGCCTATGGTGCCACACCTTTTGGCTATAAATACTGCGGAGCCAAATGCACTGTTTATTCATTAAGGGTGCGGAACACTGTAAAAGATAAAAAAAGGTGCAAGTAGAATCTAGAAGCTCAGTTTGAGTCACTTTTGGAAGCTTCTGGAAACATTTCTGCAGTGGAAAGATTGCCCTTTTCATGTTCATGCATCCCATCCATTAAGGAGCTAACCCCTTGATGTAAGGAGCTAATCCCTTTGAAGGAGGATCCTATCCCTTCTTGTTCGGAACTATAACCTCCTCTCTTTCACTATAAAAAGAGGCATAGGGTAGCCTTAAAGGGAGTTCAAGATTTAGTATTATTGGAGGTGAAGTGTTGTTGAAACTTAGACCCTTTTAGCTGATATTTCATGTCGGAAAGATTACATACCTGTATGTATCTCAGTTGGAAGAGTGCAAGGCTGGTCAGAGAAAAAGAAATGCCTGTTCTGGACCCTAGGAAGACCTGTACAACATCAAGGCGGACATGGTTGTAACGCTCTTCTTATTTAAGTTAATACAAATAAGTCTGTTTTTCTCAATAAGTTGTCAATTGATTAGTTTATTTTATGGATTCGTTGATCACCATAATAGATATGATTTATGAATATATGTGATGCAGGTGCTATTTTATGTTTGTTTGTTTCTGATTGCAAATATTTGAAGGAAAATCTTCAGGCGACTGAAGGACTACTACTACAAACACGCATTGGATCAAAGGTAAGATCGTTAAACCTTTATAGCATTTAATTATGAATCGCGATATATCTAGAGAAAGATAGTTTTACTTTTCCATTTGTTGCTAGTTGTCCGTAGGACACTTGGGAGGTCTGTCTTGTCCGCAAGAACAACTTATCCATCCAACACACATTTATTCATCAAACAGAAAATTAAAACAAAATTGGATATTCCCATTAGCTTGGGATTAATTGGGAATATTACAAAATCATTCAAATAAGAAAATTATTTTAGTTTGGAAGGCATGCATGAAAGGAATATTTTTTGGACATTTTGAATAAAAAGTACGGTGAATTATTTCAATACCAATAGTTTATTAAAATATTTTGAAATATATTTTAGACAAATATAATGTGGGATTAAAATTTAAAATTTAAAATATTTACATGTAGTTAATTATAGTTAATATTATAGTTAAAATAGTTAATATTTACATGTAGTCAATGTTAAATCATTCAAATAAGAAAATTGTTTTAGTTTGGAAGACATGCACAAAAGGAATATTTTGTGGGTACTTTGAATAGAAAGTAAGGTGAAATATTTCAAGATGAACAACTTCTTAAAATATTTTGAAATATATTTTAGACGAATATAATGTGGGATTAAAATTTAAAATTTAAAATATTTACATGTATTTAATTATAGTTAATATTATATTTAAAATAGTTAATATTATCATGTAGTTATTATAGTTAGTATTTACATGTAATCAATGTTAAATCACTCAAATAAGAAAATAATTCTAGTTTGGAAGGCATGCATCAAAAGAATATTTTGTGGATATTTTGAATAGAAAGTACGGTGAAATATTTTAAGACCAAAATTTTATTAAAATGTTTTTAAATACATTTTAGACAAATATTTTGTACGAAATATTTGAAACGAAAATTTTGGAGGGAAAGTTTTAGCAAAAAATTTTTTGGGGGGGGGGAATTTTAAGGGAAATGTTCAGTCTTTAAGCTATATATTGTAATTGGGAGAGAGTGCATTTGTATCATTCAACATCTTCTTGTTAAAAGCCATGGGTTATTCTGATAGTGAATTTTTTCTTTCTACAACATCAACATCTTCGTCATGCATCAAATCTATTCAGATTGACAAATATAACAGGAGTTTGTTCACCATGAATAGAGAGTAAAAAATTTGATTTGGTCGTAATCCTAAGGATGATGAGAACATAATCTATGAGGCGCAACAAAAGGAAATTTTACTAAATCGAGATTCATTTATTCCACTTACTCTTAATCCTAAGGATTATAAAAGCACCAGTGATGAAGAATTTCCGGAGTAAAAATTTTCACTTCGTCCTAATCCTAAGGATTATGACGAACCACTGATGAAATGGGGGGATGAAGAATATCCACTTTTCCCTAATCCTATGGATTATGCAAGCACCATGGATGAAGAGGAGAATGAAGAATTTGCAGAGTCAAAATATCCACTTTGTCATAATCCTAAGAATTATGCCAACACCACTGATGAAGAGGGGAATGAAGAATTTGAAGAGTAAAAATATCCACTTCGTCCTAATATTAAGGATTATGCGAGAACCACTGATGAATAGGGAAATAAAAAATTTCCAGAGTCAAAATATCGACTCCATCCTAATTCTAAGGATTATTCCAGCACCATTGATGAAGAGGGGAATGAAATTTTTCCAGAGTCAAAATATCCACTTCTTCCTAATCCTAATGATTATGCAAGCACCACTAATGAATAGGGGAATCAAAATTTCTAGAGTCAAAATATCCACTTCCTCCTAATCCTAAGGATTACACGAACATCACTTATGAAGAGGGGAATGAAAAATATCCAAAGTCAAAATATCCACTCCTTCCTAATCTTAAGGATTATGATAGCACCACTGATGAAGAGGGGAATGAAGAATTTATAGTGTCAAAATATCCATTTCATCCTAATCCTAAGGATTATGTGAGAACCAGTGATGAAGGGGGGGATGAATTTAAAGAGTCAAAATTTTCACTTCATGCTAATCATAACGATTATAAGAGCACCATTGATGAAGGGGGGGATGAAGAATTTCCAATAAATATAGATTCTTAATACTAAGGATTATGAGAGCACTAGTGAGGAAGGGTAGGGGCAGGATGAATAAATTCTAGTGAATACAAATTCAAAGCTTCCACTTAGGCCTAATCCCAAGTATTATGAGAGCACCACTGAGGAAGGGGAGGATGAAGAGTTTCTTGCAAATGATAATTTTAGAGGCACAGATCTGAATAATGCATTTTCTCTAAGTGATCATTTGAAAGACACTAATGGTGATGAAGAATTGAATCCTCCAAGGGAAGAATTTGAAACCATGGATCAATATGTTCAAAAATTTTGTCTGAGTCAAGGTTACAAAAGCACAGATGATTCTTCTGAAATGTTCTCTTCAAGTGAGGATGGAAATTAATATTTTCTAGGCAATGATGCTAATGAATTTCTTAACTATGTCGAGAATGATGATAGTGGGTGTTAACAATGGAAAATCATACAACAGAAGAAGACATTATTTAATGTCACGAAAAAGGGTTTATAGGGCTGGAAGACATTACAAGATCTGGAAAGTATTTAAAAATCTCTAAGGTTTGAGGAAAATAAAATTTGAACAAGTCCTAAATGGTCTTTGCGCACATAGTCCTTCGTGAAGAGCGCTTTAGCATGCTTATCCCTCGAAAATGCACACAAGGAGAGTGCGCCTTTGCCCCGATCGCCCGCGCAATCTAGGGCAAAAGTCACCCAAGATCCGTAAAAACCCAGTCTGTACCGACCCCAGCAACATAAGTTGAGAAAATTAAAGTGCAGGACGTCATGGAGGTTACCTGGGCATGATATCACTAATCCCTGGTGCTCATGCTCACCGTAATGTCAAGAACTGCTACACAGAAACCTCTGACCTCTCCAAAACTCAAAAAGTACAAATGAATTGAATTAGGGCCATATTCTCCTCTATATCACCCTTTTCAAAAACTTGGGAGGGCCATAACAAGAGATCAGAAGGTCCGTTCTTTGAACCGTAAGTTGCATCGCAACCAACACTTAATGATAAATAGAGGTAATGCCACACAATCGCACTCCGAAAAAATTATTTTTTTAGCGCCGACAGGTATGCCCTCTCTCATCTTCTTTTTTAAAGCTCACGACCTTCAATAATATTTGATAAAGAAGATTCTTTCACTTGAGGTAGTTGTGTTTGCAGGAAAAGCTCCCAAACCATCCACAATGACATCTACTGAAATTTTCATAGCAGGTATCATTCTACCCCCAGCATGATAGAGTCCCAGTCAACTCTGCATATCCTAACATCATTTCTCCACCAGAAATCAACCATATGGTCATCACATCCGACCGATTTTATCATCACCCCACCCTGCACATGATAAAAATCCTCGTTGTTCGATAAAGGCTCCGCTCCATGGCGCTCATCACCCACAATAGACCATATATCATAGAAAAAGTGACGCCATGGCCATACCACTTTAGTCCGAGAAGCACCTCATGCCCATCCATTCACCATACATAAGGACAAGTTTACCATACTAGCTAAAACCCGCTTCCCAGATGACCAAGTTGTACAAGAAAATCAAAAGTGCACTACCGTGGCTTGCATTTGGCCCACCATATCTCCACCAGCATAATCCCATCTGTGATACTTTCTCATCCACTTCATCAACCCCACACATGATACCAATCAATGGGACCCCCACCCTTAGGAAAACACCCTCCTCACAAAATCATTGAGTGAATAGTTCCATGTTTTTGGGTACCCGTCTCTGTGTTTTGTACAAACCAAACCCCATTATTTTATTTTTTTGGTAAGTGTACAAAGACCCCAAATGGTGCACTAAGTCCTTCACCCTCAATCCATATTTTTCTCCCATAGGAGAAGTCCCTCAACATCCTTGGTCAGAGTATTACACCCTCACGCACACGCCACCATGATATTCATAGTCAGTTTATACCCAGCCTAAAAGTCCTACCGACTCCAAGGATTTCTCCATCAGAAATAACTATGATTGTCGACAAGATGCTTAGTATACTCTTACCTTGGGCCACTAAATCCTCATCATTAGTGTTCAGTCACCCCTCGCCAGCATGCCTATGTTAAACCTGTTAGTGTCAGTCTAGTCATACAGCCATCAGTGATCAAAGTTACTTTTTACATTTGCATATTAGGAGTTCCATAATAATCAATTTCACCATTCCGTTAGGTCATGGATTCTTTGATGGTAGTAATTCTTTATTAGTTGTCCCTCGTGTGAAACTTGCTGATTTTCCTATCTATGGTCTTTAGACATTAGTCACTTTCATTCTCAAAATCATATCAGTAGGTCATAGGATGGGTCTCATTAGTTTCTAGGGTCTCACCAGGGTCAAATAAATAAGTCAAATCTCAATAATATAAGCAAGTTCATGAGGAAGTCAATAAATTCAAAGTCACAACACCAGGAAGAATCAGAGAGACATTTTATTCGTATTGATGTAATTTTCATGTCAAAACCATGTTTTGAGGTGAAACGTAATATTTTTTCTTTATTATCATTCATTATGTAATTTTATATCATCATATGTAATAAGCCACAATTCAGAAGCTGTTATCTCCACAAAGCGATGTTCCTGCCTTCAGAGAATTTTTCCATAGCATGATCAGTGCCAAGTCACCCTCCAAGTAGATCCATCAGAAAGATCCCGGAAAGAGCTTTCCAACGATATACTACATTCTCAAAACTGACTTCTGGATTGAAATTTATGCTTAAGTGAAGTAAAAGCCCTATATTCCCTATGCCTCCCCTATTTCCCATGTTTCCCTTTTAACTTTATGTTTAAAGTTTGATATTCCCTTTAAGAAACCCCTTTTTCCCCCTTTCCAATTACAAAATTGCATTATAAAACTTTTAAATACATATGCAATTTAATTATAAAACCACTTCCCCGACCATACCCCGTAAACTTTAGAAACAAAGTTTTATATTATATAAACCCCGCCACTTTTAAATCGCAATCGCAAAACGTTTTCAATCGCAACATTTATATAAAGTGTTCCGATCGGTTCATCGAAAATATTTGTGATGCAATCGATCGCACAAAACTCTGATCATCGCAATCGCAACTTAAATCTGATCCGCCCAATCGCACCATCACTCCAATTGACCCGATCGCAACTCCTCTCCCGATCCCTCCGATCACACTTTCCCTCCGATCGCTTTTCCCCTCCAATTGATCGCATCGCAAGTTTTGCGATTGCGATTACTCCCCACTCCCGATCTCCGATTGCAACTGACCTGCGGAGCCCACCATAATATATCCGCCCATTTGTATTACCAAAAGGCCTTTTCCTTTGCTAAACCTGAAATTTAGTTTTAAGCTATATACAAAAGTTTTTCCCCCCAATCGCGTCGGAAATATTGTTTTATATCTATATCACTCCGCCTACCTCATTTCAACTCCGATTGCGATTTCTTTTTGTTATATTATATCCCTCCCTCACCTGATTCCGATTGCGATTTATGTGGGTCCCGTTTCCTTTCCCTTCCCTTCTATTCACTATTTTTCCCTTCACGAAAGGAAAATTTTTCATTCAAAGCCATTTTTATTAAAAAGGCTGGTTTTATTCAAACAGAAAATGGAAAGCAAAGAACAGTCAAAGGGCCAAGAGCTTATTTAAACCAATATTGTTACAGCAAGAAGAAAAATAGGGAATCTATTCATCGAATTACCTATTTTTGTTTATACAGCCTAACAACAAATCTCCAAAGTAGTCAATGTAATGATGTCCCTCATTTTTAGGGGCAGATTTTTGTATTTCTTTACTATGATTGTATTTTAGCTCTTCAGCTATTAGAACAGCTCCCTTTTCTGTGGATCTGTGTTCCCACATTTCAGCCTATTTAATGTAATTTTAAATCATTTGTAAGCATTCTAAGTCTGATTTGGAGAAAGTAGGGGAATAGTGTGGAAGAAACATCTCTGCGCTACATTGTACAGTTTGACAGGAATTAATAAGAGATGCAACTCTGATTTGTGGGATCCATGTGGTATGAGAGTTAGCATTTTTTTTTCTCCTTTGTTTCATATGTGAATTGTTATGTGTTTCATTCATTCATAAACATTTTCCTTTGAATGATTTCAAGATAGAAAGGTAGAATCCATTTTATATGCTCTGCCTTGGGAAATCATTCATGCTATGTGTTTTTCCTTCTATTTGAAAAGGATCCATTTATTGTGCCCTTTTCAGCTCCTTGCTAGTCTTTCCATTCCATCCTCATTGAATATTAATTGCTAATTTTCCTGCCTATCTTGCCCCATGAAATACCCTGTGTCCTGATTTAATTCCCAGTTTCAACTGTCCCTTTTTACCCCACACATCCATGAAATTCATTCATTCATTAATTCATTCTATTAAAACCTTTTCCCATCATTTTATCTAGCCTAATATCAGTCCATTTATTATGTTCCATTGAATATTCTTTCATGGAGAGAGCCCTCTCCTGTCCTTGTAGGGCTAGCTACAAGGTTGAGCGTGGTTTAGTTGTTACCCTGATTTTCCTTTTGCAGCCTGGGGTCCAATTCAGGTGCTAACATCTCTGGCGACCATACTGGGGAGTAATTTATTTGAAACAGTAAAGAATATCCTCCCCGGTAAAGAATGATAGAGTATTATATCTGAATGTTTAAGGTGAACAACAATCAGATGCATATAAAGACTGAAAACATTCACCTGGCGATTCCATTCACTGAATGATCCAGAAAATCAAATCCTCATGGTGACTCCACTGCAGGAAGATCAGTAGCTTTAATATCTTTGTTTGAAGATGGAACATATTGCAAGAAGGTATGCTCCCATGAGCCAAGATCATATTCCAGGTTTCACAAATAAAATGCCCAAGGTGGATTGGCTTCAGAATTTGCCTATGTTCAGAAATGTGGAAGGTAATGACGCGGCTCTTCATCTGGTAAAATTTCACAATCATGTGCATAAATTAAATATTGATTTTCCTAAAGACTATTTGATGAAAAATTTTATGTCTACTCTGGAAGATGAAGCTCGATCTTGGTATGAAATTTTGCCCCCTGCTTGTATTTATGGTTTAAAAGATTTTCATTCCATATTCTTTGAAAGGTACAAAGAATATTGTCCATCTTTAATGTTAGTTCAGAATTGTTGCGAACATGTTAACAGTTTCATTGAAAATCTTGAGAATTTTTATGGACACAATGAATTCATGGATGAAGAAATCATGGAAGCATTGTATGAAAATCCATTTCAGCAACATGCAGAAATCTTAAAGGATTCTTATCAAGATCAGCAGGTTGAAGATTTCCATATGGTTGAAAATCATGGAAGACAAATTTTTATTTCATATTTTATTGAAATAAAGGATGATATGTAGGAAAATGATGTTCCAGTCTCAGATAGCGATAGAGTTAAACTAGAACTGGATTCAAAATGTGATGATGACAAGTATGTTGTTCCCGATCCCGTCATGGAGTGCTCTATTATTAAGGATGCCTCAAACGAAGAAAATATAGTTACAGATCTAAACGCGCTCATTCCATCAGAAAATAGTCTTCACAAGGAGGTAATCCATTCCCTTAATGAAAAAAAAGACGAGATCTTTGTTCAAGTAAGTGAAAGAGTTTGTTTGTATGAATTTATGCTAGATGATAGAAATGATAGTGTTGGATCTCAAGAACCATCTGAATTTTCTTCTCTTATGATTGATGAATATGATGAGAAACATGACAATCTGGTTGTCATATCATATGAATATGACCAACAATATATTCAGGTTACAGAATATTAGAGCATTCTGGACTGCCATTCAGATTCTTCTTTCTATGTCTCATGTTTTGAAATGTTTTTTCAACAGGAAATTTTCTCATCTACTTGTTCAAAACTTTTTGAAGACCAGGAACACACTCTTACTGAGGTACATTGTGAAGGAAGATCAGAATCAAGAGAAAAAGACACCTTGTTTCTTTCACAGGAGGTAAATCTTCATGTTTTTCAGGATCCAGTGGGAAATTTATTGTAGTCAGCAGTGAAGGTAATTATTGCAGTATTTAGTGATGAAGGAGATCATGGTCAACTATGCTTTTGGATGCCCAACTGCAAGTATCTATTGTTGTCCAAAGCATCTCATGAGAAGAATCAATCAAAGAGGCATTTTCTTGATTGGTTACATTGGCATTTTGATATAGCCTGATGGTACATTGCGCTTCCAAAAACACAGGAATTTATCATCAAGATTTGAAACCTTAAGTCTTGGTCACATACTACCATCAAGCTTTAAATGTTAAGTTTTGTCTAGGTTAGCTTTGAGTCACTTTTGAGTCAGTTTTTTGGGTCAAGTTTCTTTCAGTATTCAGTTTGGTTTTTAGCTATTGACTCCATGCCCAATGGATAAGGCTACTTGGTCTATGGTGTTCTTGGCACCTCCAAAGGAGCTACCATCCCCATTAGAGCCAATGTTAGTGTCAGTCTAGTCATACTACCATCAGTGATCAAAGTTACTCTTTATATTTGCATATTAGGAGTCCCATAATAATCAATTTCACCATTCCGCTAGGTCATGGATTCATTGATGGTAGTAATTCTTTATCATTTGTCCCTCATGTGAAACTTGCTGATTTTCCTCTCTATGGTATTTATTCATTAGTCACTTTCATTCTCAAAATCATATCAGTAGGTCACAGGATGGGTCTCATTAGTTTCTAGGGTCTCACTAGGGTCAAATCAATGAGTCAAATCTCAATAATATAAGCAAGGTCATGAGGAAGTCAATAAATTCAAAGTCACAGCACCAGGAAGAATCAGAGAGACATTTTATTCATCTTGATGTAATTTTCACCTCAAAACTATGTTTTGAGGTGAAACATAATATTTTACCTTTATTATCATTCATTATGTAATTTTATATCATCATATGTAATAAGCCACAATTCAAAAGCTGTTATCTCCACAAAGCGATGTTCTTGCCTTCAGAGAATTTTTCCACAGCATGATCACCACCAAATCATCCACCAAGTAGATCCATTAGAAAGAGCCCGGAAAGAGCTTTCCAACGGTATACTACATTCTCAAAACTGACTTCTGGATTGAAATTTATGCTTAACTGAAGTAAAAGCCCTCTATTCCCTAAGCCTCCCCTATTTCCCATGTTTCCCTTTTAGCTTTATGTTTAAAGTTTGATATTCCCTTTAAAAACCCCTTTTTTCCCCCTTTCCGATTACAAAATCACATTATAAAACTTTTAAATACATATGCGATTTAATTATAAAACCACTTCCCCGACCATACCCCATAAACTTTAGAAACAAAGTTTTATATTATATAAACCCCGCCGCTTTTAAATAGCAATTGCAAAACGTTTTCAATCACAACATTTATATAAAGTGTTTTGATCGGTTCATCGCAAATATTTGTGATGCGATCGATCGCACAAAACTCCGATCATCATAATCGCAACTTAACTCTGATCTGCCCAATCGCACCATCGCTCTGATTGACCCGATCGCAACTCCTCTCCTGATCCCTCCGATCGCACTTTCCCTCCGATCGCTTTTCCCCTCCGATTGATGGCATCGCAAGTTTTGAGATTGTGATTACTCCCCACTCCTAATCTCTGATTGCGATTGACCTGCGGGGCCCACCATAATATATCCGCCCATTTGTATTACCAAAAGGCCTTTTCCTTTGTTAAACCCGAAATTTAGTTTTAAGCTATATACAAAAGGTTTCCCCCCCAATCGCATTGGAAATATTGTTTTATATATATATCACTCTGCCTGCCCCATTTCAACTCCGATTATGATTTCTGTTTGTTATATTATATCCCTCCCCCGCCCGATTTCGATTGCGATTTATGTGGGTCCCGTTTCCTTTCCCTTACCTTATATTCAATATTTTTCCCTTCACAAAAGGCAAAATTTTCGTTCAAAGCCATTTTTATTAAAAAATTTGGTTTTATTCAAACAGAAAATGTAAAGCAAAGAACAGTCGAAGGGCCGAGAGCTTATTTAAAACAATATTGTTACATCAAGCAGCAAAATAGGGAATCTGTTCATTGGATTACCTATTTTCGTTTATACAGCCTAACAAAAAATCTCCAAAGTAGTCAATGTAATGCTGTCCCTCATTTTTAGGGGCAGATTTTTGTATTTCTTTACTATGATTGTATTTCAGCTCTTCATCTGTTAGAACAACTCCCTTTTCTGTGGATCTGTGTTCCCACATTTCATCCTATTTAATGTAATTTGAAATCATTTCTAAGCAGTCTAAGTCTGATTTGGAGAAAGTAGGGGAATAGTGTGGAAGAAATATCTATGCGCTAGATTGTACAGTTTGACAAGAATTAATAAGAGATGCAGCTCTGATTTGTGGGATCCATGTGGTATGAGAGTTAGCATTTTTTTTTCTCCTTTGTTTCATATATGAATTTTTATGTGTTTCATTCATTCATAAACATTTTATTTTGAATGATTTCAAGATAGAAAGGTAGAATCCATTTTATATGCTCTGCCTTGGGAAATCATTCATGCTATGTGTTTTTCCTTCTGCTTGAAAATGATCCATTTATTGTGCCCTTTTTAGCTCCTCACCAATCTTTCCATTCTATCCTCATTGAATATTAATTGCTAAGTTTCCTGCCTATCTTGCCCCATGAAATACCCTGTGTCCTGATTTAATTCCCGGTTTCAACTTTCCCTTTTTACCCCACACATCCCTGAAATTCATTCATTCATTCCATTAAACCCTTTTCCCATCATTTTATCTAGCCTAATATCAGTCCATTTATTGTGTTCCATTGAATATTCTTTCACGGAGAGAGCCCTCTCCTGTCCTTGTAGGGATAGCTACAAGGCTGAACATGGTTTAGTTGTTACCCTAATTTGCCTTTTGCAGCCTGGGGTCCAATTCAGGTGCTAAAAAAACCCATCACATCTAGGTCCTCGACCCCTCATGTTGACAAGCCGTCGATTGGTTGAGGCTTCCTTTTTGTCGATTTCGACACCTATTTTCCAAAAAAGAAGCAATACCTTAGAATACCCCTCTCCATAAAAGGGGCATCCTTGGGTGGCAATATGGGATACATCATTTCCCATAGATGTCATCAATCCTCCTGACATTCGACTACAACAAAAGCTTTCATGTCAAGGTGGTATCATACCTTACAACCATTGCACTTTGATCAAATTCGTCGAAGACCCACACCTCCATAAGCGTCTCTTTCAACAATGCTTACACGAGAATGTCCCAGCCAACACCTCTGCGTACAATGTGTAGCTATATTCCATACCAATTTTATGCATATGGGTACCATATTACACCTATTGTAAAATAAAAAACACCCTTGAGGGTGTATATAGTTGTCGTCACCAACCACCAGATCACTACCACATCAGTGATACTGAGAGAACATATATCTATCAAAATAGATTTGTTTAACTAGAGACAACATCACGAGCATGGGACATTCCTTACTCGTAGAAAATTTGTATAAGTATTGTATTCTATTTTCTTACAGGGGTCCCTTAGGACACAATCATTCTTGGAACCAATGTAGGGTGTTTTCAATTCCAAGCTTCACACATGTCTCTCTCTCTCTACGCATGATATAAAGAAAATAAACTATAATGTATTTCGGCTATACAATTCTTCCTAGACCTCACACATTAGGGGGCAACTGTTAAGACTGGAAAATCGTACAACAGAAGATGACATTATTTAATGTCAAGCATAATGGTTTACAGGGCTGGAAGACATTATAGAATCTCGAAAGTATTTAAAAATCTCTAAGGTTTGAGGAAAATCAAATTTGAAAAACTAAAAAATGTTCTTTGCATGTATAATCCTTTGTGAAGAGTGCCTTTGCACGCCTTATGGCGGGAAATGCATGCAATCCCAGGAATGGAAAAATGTCACTTTCTGGGACCACATAAAGCAAAGGACAAGTGATTCCTCACTTGAAGCCCCCTAAGGACAGCCACCAACGCATCCTTAGACACCAATTTAGAACACAATAGAATATTTGGAGCACAAAAAGGATTCATACTCCTCTCTTGGGTCACCGTCCACAATGTACCAAGAGAGGGAAGGGAGGATTTGAAATCTCCTATATAAGGCCACCATGAGATTAAGAATTGGCGAACACAGTGTTATGCCAGCCATAATTTCCCAAGAAATACCAGCAGTGTGTGGTCGAGAG
This sequence comes from Pinus albicaulis, assembly GCA_034641835.2. Classification (NCBI taxonomy): domain Eukaryota; kingdom Viridiplantae; phylum Streptophyta; class Pinopsida; order Pinales; family Pinaceae; genus Pinus; species Pinus albicaulis. Next base: position 1,293,485,161 of record CM076582.1, read on the forward strand.
ATAAAGATAAAGGGGACTCAATTGTTGGCCGTCCAATAAGTCATGTCCAACAAAGTAGAGAGAGAGAGAGAGAGAGAGACTACACTGAGGCAATCTTGGGATAAAAACATCCTTGCATGCAGAATTAGAACCCTTGTTCTAGGGGACCTTTGGAAAGAGGGTAAATTTTCACTCTTATTACTACCAACGCTTAATAAGAGGGGCCTAGAGCCACCGTTCATATTATTCTTGTCGTTCGACTCTTTTTAAAGCTCATTTTTATTTTTTTTAGTTTTTAGTTTAGTTTTAGTTTATATATGCATGTTATTTCTCTATCTAGTATGCTTATGATTCTAGCTTGTTCCACTAACTTGCTTGACTCCACTTCATTTTCTGCATGTTACCAATAAATTAAGTGGGTAGACCACACCCCTTAAGTTGGTGTGATTTCGCACATACATGCACCAAACACACTCCAACAATGGATACAATATTCCTCCTAATGGTGATGAAACTGCTTCTAAAAAGGACAATGGAATGATGGAGCCATTGTAACAAAATATTGTAACTAGGAGTAGGAGTATACTTTTTTCATATCAATCCAAAACATTCCAGTCATATCAGGGTGAGAAAAACATAACTCACAAAAAGAAGTTATGTCGTTCATTTGATTTCAAGTGAATGTTTTCAGAGGGATTGCTTGAAACATATGGATTTCAAATTTTCTTTGGAGAAAAGGAAAATATATTTATCAATGAATAAAATAATGCAAAATTAATATTTAGTGGGTTGCATGCAATCTACACTACCATGTTATGATTATCACATTGGGAATGTATTTCTCTGCAGAAAGGCTTTCAAAATGTTGCATTCATTTTGTAATTTTCATTTGTCAAGAATCCAAGAAAAACTGGAAAATGATCCCACATATTATTCAGAAGTACATTATAAATGAGAGGTTGGGCTATTAGAAAATACTGCTATGTCATGGATGAAAGACTTATTTTCAAAGCAGGGAGAGTGTATGCCAAATAAAGACACAATACATATTCCAGATAATTTCTGGAGATGATAAATCTTCAGCTTATACAAAGGTTATGTAGAATCTACTGAAGAAGTTGGTAATTTTATTACATATTCATATTTTACAAGGGTATGGAAGAACGAATTCAAAAATTTTCGTATTCCTAAGAAGACAAGTATGGGGGTTTGCAGCACATGTTCTTCTCTTAAAGAAAAAAGAGTTAAATGTTAAGGGGCATAAAGCAGTATGTGTTCAAAACATTATTTTTTAAAGTTGGATATTTATCGAATATGAAAATATATGTATTCATATGTTTCTTTTATTTTATGTATAGATTCCATTGTCAAAGAACTTCAAGAGCATCACAATCAACAAACAAATGAAAGGAAAAATTTGTATAAGCATCGAAATAAGTGTTATGATAATCCAAATAAATATTTGGGTTTGATAATTAATGGTATGAACCAAAAGAAAACACTTCAGCCACATTTTGGCTGCACGCCAAAAAAATTACAGGAGGAAAATTTCATTCAGTTTCCCTTGGTTGGCTGTATGGTATTTAATGAGAAGATATTTCCAAGGGTTTTCTTAAAAACTCCAAATATTCATAATGATGAAAATCTGACCATAACTATAATACATGTTGTGGTTACTCATTGGTCTAGTGTTCTTCCTGAAGTTCTGTATGTACAATTAGACAACACAAGCTGTGAAAAACAAAAGGCAAGTTCTTTTTTGTTGTCTAAACATGCTTGTTGAATTGGGAATTTTTAAAAAGATAAAGGTTGGTTTCCTTCTTTTTTTGGATAATCATGATCATATTGATCAAACGTTCAGTCATTTTTCAGTAACATTGAGGAGGAAAGGTGTTGTGAGCCTGTTATTATTAATTGAATGTATTAATAAATACTACATTCGAGAGCATATTTTTCATGTGTTGGAAAAAACTATTGACATGAGAAGGTTTATTTTGGGGTCACATGATTAGGAGAAATGCATTTAACAACTTAACGACATTAGCTTCCAGCATCAATTTCATATAAAAAAAATTATGGGATAACACTTTTATGGGGCCAGAAGTATTCAACTGTTGCAGATTGTGGGCCATCATCAGGTTTAGAATTTTTGAAGTTCAGTCCAGAGAATCCAATATTTTCATCAAAGATATTGTTATTCTAGTAAGTTGTTGAACTCCATAATGCAAGAAGGCATAAGAGAGACATAAATTATTCTGAATTTCTGGAGGAAATTAAAATATGTATTAGAGATACATATGAGTAATTTGATGTTGTTGATTTAGTTTGGTGGGAATATTTTTTGAATAATCAAAGTGATATGATTTCAAGATCAATAAATAGGGATACACGTTTGAAGAATCCATTTTTTTGGCCACAAAATATGAGAAATGAACATGAATAAACATACATTGTTCAACAAAAAAAGTCTCAAAATATTATTAATTCTCCACCGGTAGAGGAAAGAGAAAGCTATATTGGTTCTAGAACATCACATGCAAAACATGAAGCAATGGAAGACACTTATAGGGGTTATGTGGAGGATGTTAAGGAGGGCTTCATGATAGTAGTGTTAGCAGATAAAGATCCACTTGGCTATCCATTTTGGATTTCCAAGGTTATAAAGGTCATTAATGAAAATGAAGATATTACAGCTGTTGATGTACATTGGTATTCCACAAGTACCTATAATTTCAATGGTGTTAGAAGCCATAGATGGTAGTTGAGAAAACAATTGGCAGAAAGAGAAAAATAAAGGGCACAAATACAAATCTTCGTTGCACAGATGTCTTAAAATTGGATGACGTTGACATACTTGTATATGACTTCAATTTGACAAAGAGAGGAACTCTTCCATTGAAGACAATAAATATTTTGAAGAATTTTATACCAGAAAAAATACTGCTGATATGGGACACTGTTGGATGTAGTCGTCGATATGCAACACTTTTGAACTCTGAAATGGTGGGCATGAATGTTGACTCAGATGGAGCACTAGTTGATGAAATAGAATAATATGGATCATCTTCATCTGAATTGAGTCATTCATCTGAATATGTAGGTTCTTATGGTGTGCAAGAACCAATGGTTTATTTTGAATAATTGTCTAAGACATTTTTATGTAATTGATGTTTGCATGGTAACTTGAAATAAATATTTTGACTTCCATATGATTTTTCATGAACTTATGATGCATTTTTATGTTATTTGGATTATTTGTTTTAATTATGAAGAATTCATCTCTTTAGAATATCCACATCACAATAATGAATTACAAAAGTAACTTATGTTACATTCAATATACCAATGTTGATATTTTGATTAAAAGTAAAAAGGAAAATAAAAATTAATGTTGAATATTTAGATTATGTAGTGATATTTCCATGATATTATGTATTGTTACCATTTGGTATAAGATACTTTTAAAAAATTTTAAAATTATATGCCTCATTGGAAGGGGACACTTTATTTTGATGGTTGATTTTTAGGTTCTAGTTGAAATTAGATTTGAATTTTTCTTAGGCTAATATTTTAAAAGAGATATATTTTTATCCTTTAAAATAAAAAATACTCTTTGAATAATAATTATTTCATTTACTTGTTCATTCTTAAAAATTGTTTAAGTCATATAATTTCTCCATAATTTCCTGGTTCATGTTGAAAACCTAAGATTTATAAACTTGAGATTTACAACTTGTCATTAAGGTTTTTATGTGCTACGAATTTTTATCTTTAATGGTATGTTTGAAAACAATTAAAATTTTACTGTTGTTTAGAGTCAAGATATTTTATCTTTAACAACATGGATGAAAATTGTTGGAAATGATAAGGCCTTCAGACATTATTATTTTATCTTTAACAACATGTATCAATATTTTTAAAATTTTAAGATTTTTCAATGTTCTAAAATGTTGTCTTTAATTCCATTGTTACAATGTCTCAAAATTGTGACAAAATGTTTTTTTTTTGTTATTCCAGCATCAACTCGCTTTGTTTCGAGGGTCTTTTTTCAATCCTTTTTTCAAGAAACAATTTCGTTTTTAACATAATTTTAAAAAATGTTGAAATTTGACCTTGAGAAAAAAAAACAAGTGCATTCTCAAATACACACTTTTTGTTTTTGGGGTGTTTTTTCATGTTTTTTGAGTCTTTTTGGGCTAGAGTTCCCATTTTGACGTAATAGTTCCCGTTTGATCGGTAACTATGTTCTCTATAAAACTGGTCATAGTTCCCATTTTAGAGGATACAATCCCAATTGTATGAATCCAATATCAATGTTGGATGTCTAAAATTTTATGATCCCTTACCTTATTTAAAATTATTCTAGATTCATCAGTTAGTACACCTACATACTGAGTTGAAAAAATATCCCTGAGAACACTTATCAAAAGAATATTCACAACTGGCATGGATGCCACAGTCAGAAGGTCCTAGAATGTGATCATGTCTTCTTAATTCCTTCCCCTTGTGTTTTTAATGAATAATTTAGTCGTACTTATAATCAATGACTCTTTACGCCTTGATTCACTTGCTATAACCCCATAGTCATTGCAATTATATTAAATATTTGGTGATGCCCTTGAATAAAAAAATGCATGAAATCAAATAGAAGAGAAGGAAGTTACCTAAAAATAGACAGATAATATGTTAGCTTATTCTAGGACCAACATGAGCTATTGAAGGAAAAACTAAGCAACTAACTTTCCCATTCAATAGAGGAATAAAGAAACACCAAATTTAGTCCTTATAATCTAGAAGGAACAACAGCTATAGAAAATGGAAAAAACTACTTAAAAATGGCGCTTCACTTCCATAAAGAAAAAAAATAATGCAATTTACATCAAGGCCTAACATTTGCAGAATTCTAATTTAAACACCACTTCTTGTAGGAAGCATCCTTGTATCAAATCTAAAATCCAAAGAGAGGATATTAGAGCCGAACTGTAGCTGATGCTTATAACTTATTCTCCTGCGATGAAGTTCCTCTCTATGGGCCCCGGTTTCCTCTCATATCCTCTATTATGGATCCATGTACAATGTGTGGAGCACCCAACAGCTGCAGATCAGGGTTTTAGTCACCGTTGGAACCTAGTAAACCTAGTTACATAATTATAGAAACTTTTTGTGTCCTCTGATTTTTGGAAATATATTTCTGAGTGCCTTCAATAGATACAAAGGGAATTTTAAAGGATTTAAAGGGTAATGTAATTCGCCTCCGATTACCAACCCAAGCGAAAGACTCAAGAGTAAAGAGACTCACACATCTCTAATGGGAAAACTAGGAAAAATCCAACGTAACAAGAGACAAACGGTATTATTTGTCCCAAGTTCAGGTAAGTACAAAGTTTGTTGAGCATGAAACTTATGATCCACTGAAAAAATTATCCTTGTAAATTGTAGGACTTTCTACTTTCCAATAATGGAAAATGTAGGTACCAATAGATGGATTCAGAGCCTAGTGCTGAAAACCTCTTTAGTCTTTGAATGCTAAGTATACCCCAGAATTTGTCTCTTTAGTGGAAAAACCAAGAAGGACATTTGGACATATTTCTGAACCCATGAGCTCATGACTTTGGATGATAAATTAATTTCAGAGAGAACTAATACCATGATATCAAATTTTCAATATTTTACTTGAATTGTAGCGTCATATATGTCATTGTCCAATATATAATGACGCTATCTACATTTAAATTGATGCATAAATCTAGATGACCAGGTTTGTTCCCCAAAATAAAGAATATACAGACTCTCAATTACTCTAAGAAAATCCCATCCATTGAAACACTTAAAAAAAACGTCTGCAACAATAATCATCTCACAGGGTCCAAAATTATTTTTAAAGTTGCATACTATCCCACAGTCAGTAACGTTAAATTATACCATACAAGAAACTTGCCTAGTCCTCTCTAAAAAAAAAAGAATAAAAACAAATCAAAAAATTTAAAAGAAAACCTAAAAAAAAAAAAAAAATTGAAGCCAAGAAGAATCAATTGTGGAACAACTTGCAATAGGGCAATGAAAATCTGCTCCATGAGAAGGTGGTGCTCTAAATTATTTTCATGAACAACTCCAATTTTACTAGAACTTCAATATAAATTGTATATTATGATATGATCTGACACTAAGCATGAAATAAAAAATGCAGAGGTTCATTAGAGAACATTTTAGCCTAAAAGTTGTGTCCTAAGGAAAAAAAAATAATAGATAAATAATAAAATAAGAGTTAAATATTTTGGAGGGAAAAGAAAAAAACTACCTTTTTAGTTGTATTTTTTCGCTTATCTCGTTATAGGTTTACTCAAATTTCAAGTGTTGAAACTAATTGGTTGTGGAATTAAATTCGACATCCAATGAGTATCCATTATGTGTACCTTTTAGACGACCCACATTGATAAAAATTGAAGATACATTAAAAAAATAGGTTGGACATGTTTTTTTATCTTCAATTTTTATCAATGTGGGTCCTCTCAAAATTATACATAATGGGTACTCGTTGGATGTGGAATTTAATTATGCATCCAGGGAGTGTCTACACTTGATATTTGAGTAAACCTATAAGGAGATAAGCCAAAAATACAATTAAAAAAAAAATAGCTTTTCTTCTTTTCTCTCCAAAATATTTACATGTACCTATTTTAAAGTTTAAATGATTTTGATTGGTTTACACATTATGAATAGAAATTGAGTGACAATTTCATGGGCACTTTTAGGCTAAAATTTCCTATAATGGCAACAACGTGTGAATTCAGAGAGTTGCAAAGCCCTTACACTGAGTATTGATAAAGTTCATTGATTGGACAACTTGAAGCTCATAAGTTTGTTGAAATAAATAGATAAATATCAAAACATACAAACCCCAAAAACCAATTTTGACAACAAATCCAATATTTTGACCCACGAGAATTTTGTTCCTTAATAATGACTTGCAATATAATTTTAATGACTGAGAAAAATCGATGTGTAAATTTAAAATAACCAACAACTCTTCCACTTAGAATTTTAAATAATACAAAATTGTCTCCAAAATAAATTAGTAATATGAGAATCAGTTAACATTGCTTACCAACTTATTTCTATGAAAGTCTTTATTTTGGAATTCATTGTGCTAGAAACCGTTGTAAATTGTGAAGTCTAAATATTCACAATTTTATTGGAAGCTCATGAACTTGGGACCTTCCTCTAAGCACTCTAAAACAAGGTGGTACGTTTTCATAGTATAGACACTTGTTTCCTGTCATAAGCTCTTTCGAGACTGACTAAATCCATTACTACTAGCCATATGGAAACTTCCTGAAGCTCCATGCATTATAGACTACCATACAAAGTCTTATTCTTAGCCATTGTCATAGAAATAGTGCAGAAGAAATAGAATTTATCTCCAGACTGAAATATCTCTATGGATTTCGAGATACTCATTTTGTATAGAAAATGAGGAGAATAAATAAAAGTGAAATTAGTGAGAAAATATCTAAAATTGATCTTCAGATAATCCCTTGAAATTTCCTGTCCCTCTGAAATTTAAGATAATCCCTTGAAATTTCCTGTCCCTTTGACTACCCAACCTATAGACATGAAAATAGTTTAGAATTAGAACCATGCTTCAATCTAAAATATATATTCTGAAGTTTATTTTAGAAGGCATTTCACATTGATTTAATTTTTTTCACGAAGGAAAAACAAACTAGGTTTCATTACAAGAATAAAATTAGTTACTTATTTCGTTGATTAATTATGGATACATTAAAGCTCTAAATAATTTCGAAAGCATAATGAGAGAAAAAACAGAGAACTTTCGAAAGATACATACAAACATATGCTTATGCAAAAGCCTAGTCAAGTATGTAAGAAGGATTCTGAAACAGGAAAGCAAAGAGCAAAGAATGTGAGAGAAAATGGATGTTTTATTTCAATCATACCATGGATGTTTTATTTCAATCATAGAATTGTTGACAGGTACTAAGTGCTTCTCCATTGTGGAGTCCTTGGAGTACAATATTATGGAGGCTAAATGGTTGTGTTTGCCTTGAACATATGTCCTTGGCATTCAACAAAAAACTTATGCAGTTCCTATTGCGTAGTAAAAGTATTTGCATCATTTAATTGGAACCATCTTGTAAATGTATGCTTCGACTTAAACCTATACCTAAGTAGAGCCAAGAAGTTTAGTTTTCAAATAATAGACCTCAAAAGAACGAAAAAGAATCACATGTTATATTTGAAATATAGGTAAGTTGTAAGAAAGAACCCTCCTAAAATGGATTATGCACAATCCAAATCTATTTTTAATACCCATAAAAAAATCTACAAGCAAGAAGCTACAAGAAAGAAGCTTGAAAAAGATAAAGTTTCATAGAAGGCGCACAACATACAAGAATTCAAAGGTAGGGACATGATGATAATCTTCCACTAGAGAACCCTTATGCTGTAATTTCGCAGAAAAAAAATGTATGAAGAAGCCACCATTAATTCTGATTCCTTACAACTTACATATGTGATATATATATTTAAAATTATTGATAATCCCTCCTTGGCATACTCCCCGAGAATTCATATTGAGGCACCTATAAGCCTTGCAAAAATTGTAAATTATATAAGTACTATGTGTAGCAAAAATTATAAACTAATGACTTCATATGCCATGTGGATCCCACATGAAGGCCACCTGCCTTACTATTCCGTTCCCCAAAATAGCCATGTAAGACATGGAGGATGCCACTTGATTACTTGAGTCTTGAGTCTGTTTAGCTTGAATATCTTAATTATATCCTACCCTACAATTGAATTCCACCCACAATGAAAGAAAAATCCTCCAGTGGAGGGATGGGCGACTATGGAGTATGAGAAGTTGAGGTGCTCATCCATGAATTATCAAACCCGAACCCTCGATTCTATCTTTGAAACCATCATGAAGCATATCCTCTACCAATTTTCCTTAATAACTACCCTTATGAAAAAGAGGGTAAAACCCAAATAAATGGCTTATGCGCATATTCCAATCCAAGAGTGATCTATCTGGTATCTTCAACAGAGGGTTCGTAAGCAGCCACCAATAGATGAGAGGAACTATACCTATCCACGACTTATTATTGCAATAAATTAAAGTTTACTGCAATAAACGAGATGGATTTTTTGGGATTAGTATAGTTGGTTGATCGTCTTTCAGGAGAGAAATATAAAGCCTCTGACCTATGTGTTTGTGCCTTTAAAAAAAAATAGCTCTCACCACGCAACAATGGTGGACACCCAGTGAAAAGGGTGGGCAGACAGTGCAACGCTCTCTGAATGAACTTTGATATGGAAATTCCTGCGTTCAAACATATCGCGATTTGGAGGGATTCCAATACATAACGTATTAACCTTCTCTACTTTAAAATCACAAAAAAAATATACTTGTGGGTTTTGAAAGGTTAAATAACTATAGTGTAACATTATGATGATGTTTTGCATAATGACATGTGTACTGACCCAAGTCTGAAGTAGACACCTTGTCGTGGATCATGGCTATGGACGTCATCATCCCTTGAATGTTTTTAGTTTCATGAATGAACAAAGCTCAGATGTAGAGGCCAGGTAGCTAATCCGACTACCACCAGTTCTATTCAAGGTGAATTTGTGTTCCCAAGCTAAAGCATTCAGAGTTGAAGCTTGGTTGTTAGGCCAAAGTAGAGAAGAGGTTCTAGACACTGCTAAGAATGTATAGAGCTACAGCTAAATTTTAAGGTATTCCTCGATTACCTACAATTAAATTTGAAGGTACTCATTGATTTTTCTCAAGAGAATAATAATGAGACTAACAAGTGTCTCAATTTTTATACATCACACCATTGTTCTTTATACATCACACAACCATGCACACAACCATTTGGAGCTCTTCAGTGTCTTCAATGTTTCCATGGTTATATTTACTATTTCCATGTATTATTTACTATTTATAAACTAATGTCAGCATTAGTTTCAAATCTAAGAAATACGTCAAACATAATATATGGTTTTAGCTTTTTGGCCTCAGGAAGAGGCTAAAACCATAAAATCACTTGCAAAAGGGTTAACATACAGAAAATAAATCATTTGCTAAATAAGAAGTTAAAAATTCAAACCAACTAATGCTAAAAACATCTTTGTGATTAATATAGTCCCATGTCGCTTGAGAATGACTAATAATATTGTGCTCTATGTTATAAATTGAAGGTAAAGTAAATGTTAAATTTTTCAATCTCTTTTTAAGAAAGTGTACTTATTACATAATTTTTTCTATTTTTCTATTTTTAAATTTAACTTGTTATTTTTATCAAATTATTATTTTAAGCTATCAATCTAACTTTGAAGTACAACTGGTTGTTATGTCATCCATTTCCATGGGTGAATAAATCATTATTCTTATAGGAACAATACCCTTCTAAATAGGTCATCAATATTTATTATCCCATTACCTTAAACATAATGTAATCCTAATTATTCAATTTACTTTTTTTTTTCAAGCCATGTTACTTTATTTACTCATAATTAGAAAGTGAAAGGATACATGGTACAAATCATTAAAAAAAAAAAAAAAAAAAGGAAAAGTACTTATGTTTACACTACCTTTATATGTAAGATCCCCCACTTACCACCAATTTTTTTTTTTTTTTTTTTTTTTTTTAGTGACCACAAACATTAGAGGCAGTAATTTCTATCTTTGCACTAGTCTACGAATGTTGTTCTTATTTCTTCTTCAATATTTCGTCACTTTTCGACAAACTTCTTTCTATATTATCGTCATTCTTAGATGATTTATCTAGTTATAAATTTTGTACTTTATCATTTCAAAGTCATTTATATGTGGAACCACTTTTTCTTGATTTCATTCTATCCTCTTTCTCTTCATATAATTTAGGTTCAACTTTTCCTCTTTATAACCTTAACTGCGAATAACTATTATAATATAATTTCCTACCTATTACATTTGTTCTATCTATCTTACCTATTCCATTATTTTACCTTCATGCATTGATTTATAGATACTTTTCATTTCATAATTCTAGATTTATTGTTAATATATCCCCGAGAATTCTTTTCCTTATCATAATAGAGTATACCCCTAGACATTTATGAACTTTATAAATTGTAAACATTAAACCATTTGATAAGAATTCATTCGAATATCTATCACTATAATTTTAACTTTCAATTTAATATTAAAGTGCTACAATTACAATACCATTGTATTATAGTTAACCATTATTACATGCTTTATATCCCATTTGAATTAATTTTAATGTTAATTCTTTGGTTACGCATGCTCTATCAATGTTTAGATATGTCATTTCGAATTTCATAGTGTAATCTTAATGCTATTAACCTTGTGTTAAATAGTTCTATGTTCGAATTCTATATTAGCATTATGTTGGGCTTTGGGGATTTATCACATATAATTTCACAGTTAAATGATATATCTGTCATACGTTAATGAGGTAGGGATTGTATACAGGAAGTTTGGTATGAAATTAAATTTTCTTATTTGTACTCGTACTTATAATCAAAACCTCAGGATTTCACCAAATTTTTGGTACATTTATGTCATTGCATTCGCATGGCTTCTCGACCTTCTCCAATATGATGCCTTCTACATGGATGGTGTGAATCGATTCGTACTATCTAGACGTATATATGCTTATGAAACCCTAACTCTCCTCTGTCAGTTTTCATTTTTACAATATTTAGTTCGGCTCTGCAACTCGACATGCACCACACAGTCTGAGTTTAAATTTTTGTTAAAGAGATTTACGCAGAGGAGATTAAGACACCACGATAACTATAAAAAATTCATTATCCTTCTTTCCAAGAGACTCTATCTCAAGTAAGGTCAAAGCTTCTTCTGCATTTATGTTAGCCAGCATCCTTTTGTTAATGGGTTTGACTGTAACTCCTTTAACTTTTACACTGTGTTATTCTCCTTCTATTTAACTTTACTATGATATTAATGTGTTATTGTTGACATATCTTGCATATTTAATGGGATTCGATATGGATCTATGTCCATTGGTCTCCCACCTTCGAAAATGAGAAATTTTTGCGTATTACACCACTCCATAGCAAATTTATTTTGTTTGTTTGGTTTTCGTATTTTTGCTCTTATGAATTTAACGAATTTGATGTTTCATTATAGGTTAATGAAAGCTGAAGTGGGGTTTTCTGCCATTGACTGAAAACACTCCCTGAGTAAGAAGAATGAGATTTCAAAATCCCTGATTTGGCTTTTACGTATTTCTACTATTCCCTCATTCTAGAATTTTCTTGTCTGAGATTTAGTATAGTATAATATTCGATGAAAACGGATTTTTATTATTCATTGTATATGAGCCAGATGAGAAATTTGGGGACTTATTCCTCTTTCATTTTTATGTTCATTGTCACATTGGTGTATATACCATACTCGTTTAAGGGTTTGAGTAACACTCCTTGTGATTTTGTTTCATACTGGAAAGGAATTTATGCGACAAAGTATGTAACTTACAGTATTTCAATTTTCAATATATTTCTTCAGCGATTGTATAATTTTGTGTTCTCCATGAATTCATATTGGAATTTTGAGTACACTAATAGGTTTTACATTTTAACCCGACTATAGCTACCCAGATAATATTATATCTCATTTTCCAGGTATTTGACCTTAGATCTATGAATACTCATCATACACCAATGTATTTATTCTCACTCTGATATATTATAATATTCTATCCAAATTATGAATTTACTCAGAGATGAATCTTTTTCCTTGATTTCATTTTTCTCATTTAATTGGTAAAATATCTTTGTTTAAATATCTAACAGTTTATTCACATGTATGCAAAATTGGAATTCCTCGGTTTTCCATATAACTCTGATTTAATTGTCTGAAGATTAAATTTTATAAGGTAATACAAAGAGGTAACATTTGAATATTCTATGTGTAATAATAGGTATAATTGACACCTATTTTTTTATTTTCCATATTTATAATATTCATTTATCATTATTGGGATTCATCGAATTGGATTTATAGAATATATTCTAGTTCTTCCTTCAGGAATTACTGAGCATTTTAATTAGTTCCCTCAACTAATAAAATGGTTTATTTTACAGGCTCTCCTTTTAATCTTCTAAAATCAATCATGGAGGTTCATGTTTTTACTCTATCATAATACAGGTAATTTCACTTCTATGCTTTTCTACATAGTTATTTATTTACATTATATCTACTTTTATATTTATGTCTTTGAAGTTTGATTTAGTTTCTTATTTGACCACAGGAATTATCATGAAATTTCTCCTTGACTAATAAGATAATTTAATATTAAATTTCACATGATTCCTTCCTCATATTTACAATAATTAATTTAATGATATTCATAATTAAATTCTAACCATTAGTATTCTGGTTTATTGTATAGGTATTGTACCTTGCACAATTTGTTTCTCATTAATCTGTGCATTCCTCCCACAAGTATTGACAAATGATTTTATTCCCTCTATGTAAAGGTTGGTCGATAACCTACTAGAATTCAATCCACTGAATTCCAGAATAATTATTCCTATGTAAAATCTGTAATTAATATAAAGAATATTTTCTTCATTTAATGCATTATGGACAGTATATCATAACACATTCTATCGGTACTTTCTACAAAATTTAGTTCCTATTTTTGGATAATGAGGATTTCTCTTTACATGAATTTTGTATACATATTTTCTAAAATCTTCTAGTACTGAAATATATATCTGATGTTTAATTTCTTTTTCGCCCATAAAAATCGATAGATATAAACTATGTGCGAAATTAAAGTAAAATAGAGATATACGATCATGTTTATTTCTAAATTGTGTGTTATCTCTTTATGTACCTAGGTTTCTATTTCCTTTTGACTTGCAGAATAATTATGTTAAATAATTTTGTTAAAATTTGCTCAAATTCACATGATGTATTTTATGAATTAAACATATAATTTCTCACAACCTAACAACATATTCAAACCCTCATAATTGGGTTTAGAACTTCTTTCTATTGGTTTACTAGCTTATATTCTCTATGTAACTATACAGAACTAACTGTATTCACTATGGTTATGTTATGTTAAATACATCAGAATAAAAAATATAAAACTAAAATAATTACATTATAATAATTAACTTAGAGATAGAAATTTCCACTTATCTTTCTACATAAACATCATTTCTCTAAATTATCATTCTAATCATAAAAATAGAATCATAATCTGGAATTAAATTAATTGTGCATACCCTTTCGGGTAAGACTATTTTCCACACAACCTTGAGCTTTATCTCCATATCTCCCCTTGAGGAGAGATAAATTCCTCCAAGGTGTACAAAACCCCCTTGTCTACCCAAGAATGTCTTATTTAAGCATGCTTTCCCATCAACTTGTTTCTATAACTGCGTCAAGTTAATCAGGATGTTGTTTTCCTTTTTATCTAGGCTTTCCTTTTGATTTTTACACAAAATTACTTTTAAAATGTAACATTCTCCATTTGTTGAAAAACAAAATTCCAAATATAGTGCTAACACTAATTTAATTGCCATGATCTTACATGCATCCACTTCTACTTTTATCCAGCTACTTTCTTTCATGCCGACTCCTCTAGGAGTTTGAATTTCTACTTACCTTATGGTAAGTTATTGAGGTCGTACTTTTAGGATGCTTTCCTAACCCACTAGCACTTAGAATTAAATTTCACCATAACATAGTTGTACTTGTTATATTGACCAACTACAATTTCTCACTTTATTAAAAATAACCCATACTTAACTCTTTACTCACCATATATAGTATTCGGCTTTAGTTTTAAGAATTACCATATATGTGTTGAAATTAAATCAAAAACCACTTTGAATTAATTATTCTCAAAGGTCCTTAACTACATATGCATACTTTCAACCTTTATATATATTCGCTACTCCCGTACATGTCTTTCATTACTTTCCACAACAAACATAGTATATGAATTATTTATAAGGTTTACTATTCACGTTGGCTTAAAATTTAGCATTAAATATATACCATGTTGCGCTTAAATCCTTCTACTCCCAATTATATATGATAAGCGATACATCTATACGCTATTGTACTTCATCGGATAACTCTTCATTAAACTTCAACCATATTGCAACTTAATATATCAATTTCACTAGGTCGAAAACATAAGTATATGTGACTACAACGAAATCCTTATGAATCTAATTTATCATGATAAAGTTTCATTGGCCACGAACTATATCCTTACGATAGTTTCCCATCAACTTTAAGTGGAGTTACGTATGTACAAGATACTTATGGTTATTAACTTTGTGGTCAGATGTGATTCAAATTTTATATTTTTAGGAGTCACATTTGTGCTTCTTAATTGTTGAAATGACTATGCCATATGGCAGTACACCAAACCCTAGATTTTGAATCTCTCAGGATCCTATTGGCATTAATATGTATGTATAAATTCACATGGATTTCTTCATCCAGTTTCAAATGTATGAATCCGAGGGAAGATGCCAAATCTACCGACATGTGGACGTATTGGATCGACTTAAAATTAGGGTTTAATATATATAAATCATTTCGTTTTTGGGTTGTAGCATTTCCTTTCTAATTTCACTATTAGCCGAGTTACAATCACATCTGTGACATCCATTTACATCTAAAACTATCCTAACGCTGAGAGACTAAGAATTAATGGCTTTGTGCCAGCAGAAGCACCTTTGCATTTCTTGCAGGTATCGCATTCCTAAGACTGCATAATTTTTCTATTCTTGATTTCATGGATTTTGTTGGCTCTTGCCCTCAACTTCACACTGTCATGTTAGATACTCGTGAAACTTTAATTTTTATAACCAAAATGAACTGGATGACTATGTTGTTTTCCTGGTGCAAATTTTGGTAAGAAATAATTCTTCATTAATGAAAATCGTAATATACTTCTTAACAACATTGAGCTTATCTCGAATTTCTCAAGTAGTCTTCTTGATAACCTGGAAAGACTCTAGGCTTATGAAGATTTCACTACTGTTAGTAGGGAGGTATTGAATGTATGGTATTGCACAGTCCCTCTGCAAATTTCTCTTTCATTATAACATTGTGTATTGGTTATTAAATATTCTAGTTATTTTATTTCTATTTTAAATCCCAAATACCTATAGGATTTGGGGAATTACATGAGTATATGTGAGAAGGAGGCAGACATTGCCCTTCGTGTTAACTCTAGGATGGAAATTTCTATTTACCTATAACTTCATAACTCAATATTTTATCGCGTTCTTAATTTTGTTGAATTTTAGATAGGGAGCAAACTTTTATCCATTATACTTTGAGAGTATTTTATTTGGAAGTGCAGGTGACTAGTGAAGCAACATCTTACTCCTTTGGCTGTGTTGTTTCCATGTCATTTTCACTATTAGTAACTTTTATTCCTTGCTTTCCCTTCTAACATTTTCTTCTCAATTCTAGCCTTGCTCAAATATTTGTTTCCCCTCATTGGTTTTCTGTTCGAAATCCTCATTCTCTTCCTATGGAGAGTCTTAGTTTTTTATTAAAATCAAAATCCTTATGTCTGGTATTCGTTATTTCAATTTTGGTTTAGTTCATTTACCACAGGTATTTCAATTTCCACTTTCTTTATGCATATATATATATATTTAATTCCAACTAACTGGAATACCACTTCAATCTGTACATTTTTAATAATTTTTTAACATTCATGAATATGGGAAATCGATTTCCTTCCTCATTGAAAAATTCCATATTAATATTATTATGTGATTTTCGTTTTTAATGGTTTTGGATTAAATGTATGGCTGGGGATGTAAAATTTTACTTCACAGTGATAGCTAACTTCCTCTTATTATTTGTATGTTGGCATTCATATATTTACCCTATAAGGTGATTACATCACCCCCAAATTTTAGATCTATGTTATCAGTTACAATTCTTTTTACTATCCTTTTATTTTCAGGACTAACTATGGTTTTGTTCCTTTTGTAGGTACTTATACATGGTATAGTTCAGAAATTGTATACCTCTTTTTATATTTCCAATTCAAGTTTAACTGTGGACTTGTTTCTATCGAGGTTCATCCAATTATTCATCAAGCTCTTTACATTCAAATATGCATAAAATTATTGAAGGACTTTACAATAAGAAGGGGCAGTTTTCCCACATTGTGTAATTTGGACACATACATCTTGTAATTAATTTGTATAACTCTGTAGACTAAAAAATTACTCATGTATGGTTGTATCATATATATAATGAACTTCTTTATTTTTGTATGAAGATTATTCCTAATTATAATTTCTTTTATAATATCACTTTATATATATTTTCAAAACAGAATGAATTCCTTTTCTGTATTTTAATATTCAGAAATGAATTTTCTTATTTGAAAGTACTATCATATAAATATTTGTATATCGGAATCTCATCATAGAAAATGGCATCATTTTCATTTTACCTATACTTAGTGTATCTCTTCTATGATATTTTTCTTAACAGAATTAATATAATTGCATCCTGAATAAATACTTTTCTTCTTTATGTATATTATATCAGAAATAAAAATTCGTATTACTCATTATATTAGAGCATAGATTTTGGATTAACTATACTATTTAATTACTTCTGTACTAGTTCTCTACTCGAATTTACTTAATTATAAAGTAATAATAGAAAAATATATAGAATAAATGTCAGTATCTTGTAAGTTTCCTAAACTTAGATCTAAACCTAATAAGGGTTTTAAACATTCTGAGATTTGGTCCTATAAAGAATGATGTATGTACAACAACACATGATAGAATATTTTTATTATATTCAAATTCTGTTCAATTTATAGACCTTACAATTTTATTTCTAATTCATTCTAATTCCACATCATAGACATATATTCATATTCAGAATTTAATACATATCTACACTACTTTATTTTCTCAGCAACTCATAAGAGAACTAAAGTATAATATAAAAGAAATCAATTTCATTGTGCATACCACGTAAGGTAGACTAGGTTCCACCTAAACTTAGAGCTCTTTCTCCACAGATCACCCCCAAGCAGAGATCCTTTTCTCCAGCAATATACAACCCTTTGTCTATCCTAAATCAGCTTATTTAAGTTTGATCCCCCCCTAGCCTATTTCCCTTAACCCCATCCAGTTAAACTATGATGCTTCTTTCCTGTGTGCCTAAGATTTCCCTTTGTTTCTTCCAAAAAAGTACTTTTAAATCTAGCTTTCCCTCTTTCTAGCTTTATTCCACCTCTTCCCAGTAATTTACTCTTTACTGGGGTAGCATTTTATATTTTTATCTCCAATCTAATTTTAGTATTTAATTTATTTCCTCCAACAATTTTTGTGGAATTGGGGAAAGTCTTACAACTTTATCCATCCTCATGGTTTTGGTTTCCATATCTCTAATCATAATCTAGTCTTTGAAAATTAAATTCCATTTTATTTTATTAACCTGAAAAAACAAAATAAATCCACATTATTTTTTTCCATTGGGGTCCACTGTACCCTTTTGGACCTTTTCAAATGTATAATAAAAGCATAGAAAACTGGGGATATTACATATTACCCCTCTAAAAACAAAGCATTGTCCTCGGTGTTGTAAAGACAAAAATTAAAATTCATTGTTCAAATAGTGATGGGAATTTGTCCTTCATATCTTCCTCTCACTCCCAGCTAGCCTCTTCAGGTGCAAAGTGCCTCCATTGCAATTTCACCCTGGCCACTGTTATATTTTAGAGCTCAATTTCTTCCCATGTCAAGATTTTAAGTGGATCTATAAGGAATTCCCCTTCTAGTTCGACCTGTATCACATTCCAATCAATAACATGAGTAGGATCATGCACATATTTTTTTAATAACCAAGTATGAAATACATCATGAACCTTAATGTGACTAGGTAAAGCCAACTTGTATGCAACCGGTCTGACTCTTTCCAGTACTTCAAAAGGTCCATTGTAGCGTGGTGCTAGTTTTGCACAACTACCAGTGTGCAAAGTACTCTTTTTGGGCTTAATCCTTAGGTAAGCATGATCACCCACATTGAATTATCTGTGAATTCTCTTTTTATCTAGATAAAATTTCTGTTTGTCTTGTGTTGTTTTGATATTTTGCTAAATTTTCCTTATAGTTCTTTCCATTCCCTACAAAACATCTAGTCCAAGCATTAACTTATCCTCTGGTTGACTCCAACTTAGAGGTGTATGGCACTTTCTTCCATATACTACTTCAAAAAGTCTCATCTTGATTGAAGCTTGGTAGCTATTATTGTAGGAAAACTCTGCTAAATGTAGAAATTCCTCCCATTTTATTAGTCTGTCCATAACATACATTCTTAACATATCTTCTAAAATCTAGTTTGTTCATTCAGTTTGACCATCAGTTTGGGGATGGTATGTAGTACTAAAATTTAATTTGTTACCCATTCCCCCAAACAGACTCCTCCAAAAAGCTGCAGTAAACTTTTCATCTCTGTCTGATATGATCATCTTAGGAATACCATTCAAATTTACAATCTCTTTCATAAATACATTAGCTACTTCAGTTGCACCGAAGGTACATTGTACTGGTATAATGTGTGTAGCTTTAGTCAAAGTATGGACTACTACCATGATAGAGTCATGTTGATATTTAATTCTTAGTAAATCAGTCATAAAATCCATGGAAACAACCTCCCACTTCCATTTTGGAATGGGTAAGGGATTCAGCCATCCAACTGGATGCTGATGTTCTACCTTCATATGTTGACATTCTATACATCTAGCCAAGTAATTTTCCACATCCTTTTTCATACCATGCCAGAACAGGTTCTTTCTCAAGGCTGAAATTAATTTATGGTATCTTGGATGTTCTGCATAGTGACTTTTATGATATTCATCCTATATTTCTCTATTTAAGGATTGTACATTAGGGATGTATAGTTTTTCTTTATAACAAATCAATCCCCTCTGGTTTTTGGCACACGCTTTCATCTCTTTTCTCAGAACTTGTGACTGAATTTTTTCATAGTTTTGGTCTATTCTCATCAATTCCTATATCAGTCCTTCAATATCAAAGTTGGCACTACTTCCAAAATTACTCACACTTTACCAAGAATTTATGCTTAATTCATCTGCAATATTGTCTTCCTTCCCCTTAATATGTTTAATATCCATGTCAAACTCACTAAGGAAAGACAACCATCTAGCTTGCCTAGCATTCAAATTAGGTTATGTAAAGAAATACTTTAAACTGATGTGATATTTCATCAATATAAACTTTTTCCCTAAAAGGTAATGTCTCCACATCTTCAAAGCATGTATTACAACAACTAGTTCTAAATCATAAAAACTACAACTATGTTCATGTTTCTTGAGTTTCCTTGATTCATAGGCTATGACTGAGTTTTCTTGTAGTATCACTCCTCCTAATCCCTCTCCAAAAGTATCTGTGCATACTACAAATTCCTGATCTAGATTAGAAATATTTAAAATAGGTGTTGTTGTAAGTTTAAGTTTTAACTAATCAAAACTTTTTCGATATTTTTTAGTCCACTCAAACTTAACTCCTTTTCTGTGTAGAGATGTAATAGGGTATGCTAAAGCTTAAACTCTCTCTATAATTATCCTATAATATCCTGCAATTCCCATGAAGGATATTATATAAGACATATCATTAGGTACATGCCACTCCCTTATCTTTTGTATCCTTTCAGGGTCTACCTCTAATCCCTTGTCTGAAATTATATGACCCAAGTATTGAATTTTATCTTTGAAAAATTCACATTTTCTAAACTTGGCGTACAACTTAATTTCTCTGAGTGTTTGTAGAACAATCCTAAGATTTTCTTTATGATCAGCTTCATTCTTAGAATAATTGAGAATGTCATCAATAAATACTAGTACAAATTTGTCCAAGTATTTATTTAAGAAGTTGTTTATTAAGCACATAAAAGTGGTAGGCGCATTAGTCAACCCAAAAGGTAGGACCATAAACTCATAGTGTCCATATCTAGTTCTGAATGTATTTTTACTTATATCTTCGTCTTTAATTCTCAGTTTATGGTAGCCTGTCCTTAGATCAATTTTCAAAAAGTCTGTTACTCCTCTAACTTGGTCAAATAGATCATCTATCCTAGGTAGAGGATATTTGTTATTGATTGTTAAATTATTCAATTGACGATAATATATACACATTCTGAAAGTAACATCTTTATTTTTCACAAACAGTACCAGTGCTCCATCAGTTCTGTGGTACTTAGCCTTATGTAACCTCTACCTAGCAACTCTTGTAGTTTCATCTTCAACTCCATCAGTTCTGGGGTACTAATTTTGGATGTGGCTTTAGAAACTGGTGTTGCTCCTGGCACTAACTCAATTGTGAAGTCAATTTCTTTCTTAGGGGGCAGATAAGGAATTTCATCTGGAAACACATGCTTGAACTCTCTGATAACTGGTAGCTTTTCTAAAAGATTTTCTTCAGGTTGCTATCTCAATTCTTCTACACGCACATAATATACTTGGCAACCTTTTTCTTGCAGTTATTTTTAATTGAGGTGCTGAAATTTGTCTCACAGAGATGGGTTTGGGTTTTCCTTTCACTATCACAGGTTTTCCCTCATTTATGCATTGTATTGTTTTTTCTAAGAAATTCACTATATATTTCTATTTTTCTAACCAATCCATTCCCACTAACACATCATAGGACCCTAAAGATAGAGTATTCAATTTCAGTTCATTTTTGTACCCATTCATATTTATAGCTGTCAGGGGTAGTTTATGAGTTACTTTCCTTTCTGTACCAGTAGCTAACTGAACTAACCATGACTACTCAAATTTATCTGATTTTCACTAGCTTTTTTCTACCATTTGAGGACTTATTTAACTTAAAGATGCACCTGGATATATTAAAAGATAAACATGTTGTTCAACAATAATACCTTCTTCTTCGACCATAGTGGATTGGTGTTCAACTTGATGATCTTCCAGGGAAACACTGATTTTGGGGATGTTTCTTGCCATATAATTTACAATAGTTGCTTCTCTTAGCACTTGTATGGTTTGAATATTTTTGTGTGGACAGTCTCTTAGTAAATGAGGTTCTCCACAACCCCAGCACTTTAGAGGTTCTCTCATTTTAACAGTTTCTTCTCTCTTATTTTTTCCATCAATATGTTTGGACCCTGTTTGTGATTGAGTTCGGTGATTTTCTCTAGTTTTTGTGAATTTAATTGTTTAGTGATTTCTCCCAAATTTCTTTAGGTATGCTGGTTTTGTTCTTTTCCCACTAGAGTCACCTTTCTCTTTGTTTTGCCAATTCTTTGCTTAACCATTTCTGCCTTTGAACTGTTGGCAACACAGTCTCGCTTTGTGCACTACTTCATCCATGGTCTTGGGATTATCAAATTATATCTTATCCTTGTATATAGTAGGTAGACAGATTAAAAAGTGTTATACCTTTGTCTTCTCTTCTCTTATATAAGGTACATAGCCAAGTAGGTTGGTGAACTTGGTTACAAACTCATCAATAGTAATTTGTCCCAACCTAAGCTCCTAAAACTCCTTGTATTTATCATCATAATAGAATTCATTCAAATATATGTGTTTAAATTTAATTTGAAAATCATCCCAAGTGACATTTTTCTCATCTATGACATGAACCACCTTAGTTTCTTCCCACAACAAGGTAGTGGTTCCTTGTAATTGATAGATAGCCAACCTGGCTCTCAAGTTACTTTCATATTCATAAACCTAAAATTACTTTATCATGTTTAGAATCCAAGCTTCTACATCTTCATCCTTCTCTCCATCATAGGAGGGAGGCTTGATTTTTTGAAATTCACCCTGTAATTCCTTATTCCTCCTAAACTGTTATCTACAGGCATAACCTTCCTCAGACTCTTTTGATTGATTTACAGTTCCATTCTCTTTTTTCCACAACCTTCACCTTTGTGACTATTCCAAGAGGTCAATTCTCTTATTAACCTGTCTTGCTCTTCACTAGCTAAATATAGCCTTTCATTGTGGTTTTTCAATTGCATCATTTATCTTTTCATTCAATGTATCATAGCCATCAATGGAGCATTTGGATCTGCTGGATTCTCTACACCACACAAATCCACATACATCTCATCCCCTTCACTCATGGTTTGTAGCTGTATGCTTCAACACTATTCAACTGTACATAAAATTAAACATTAGTGAAAAAAAATTAACAAACAATTTGCAAGAACATAAATTCTTTCGTGTGAACACACATTCTGGCCCAGTGTTTTAACATGGGCTCTGATACCATTTGTAACATCTCCAATTTTTCAATTTTTTTTTTCTAAATATAGTGCTAACACTAATTTAATTTCCTGGATCTTACATGCATCCACTTATACTTTTATCTAGCTACTTTCTTTCAAGCCTACTCCTCTAGTAGTTTGAATTTCTACTTACCTTATAATAACATTGTGAGGTGATAATTTTAGGATGCCTTCCTAACCCACTAGCACTTAGAATTAAATGTCACCATAACATACTTGTACTCATTATGTTGACCAACTACAATTCCTCACTTTATTAAAAATAACCCATACTTAACTCTTTAATCACCATATATAGTATTCGGCTTTAGTTTTAAGAATTACCATAAATGTATTAGAATTAAATAAAAAACCACTATGAATTAATTATTCTCAAAGGTCCTTAACTACATATGCATACTTTAAACCTTTATATATATTCTTTACTCCTATAACTGCCTTTCATTACTTTCCACAACAAACAGAGTATATCAATCATTTATAAGGTTTACTATTCACGTTGGCTTAAAATTTAGCATTATATATATATATATATATACCATGCTACACTTAATCCTTCTACTCCCAATTATATATGATAAGCCATATGTCTATACCCTACAGTACTTCGTTGGATAACTCTTCGTTAATATTCAACCATATCCCAAATTAATATATCAATTTCACTATGTCGAAAACATAAGTATATGTGACTACAACGAAAATACTTATGAATATAATTTATTACGATAAAGTTTCATTGGCCACGAACTATATCCTTACGACCATTTCCCATGAAGTTTAAGTGGAGTTACGTATGTACAAGATAATTATGGTTATTAACTTTGCGGTCAGATGTGATTCGAATTTGATATTTCTAGGAGTCATTGTTGTCCTTATTAATTTTTGAAACGACTATGCCATATGGTAGTATGCCAAACCCTAGATTTTGAATCTCTCAGGATGTTGTTGGCATTAATATGTAGGTACAAATTCACATGGATTTCTTCATCCAGTTTCCGATGTATCAATCCAAGAGAAGACCTCAGATCTACCGACACGTGGGCGTATTAGATCGACTTACAATTAGGGTTTAATATGTATAAATAATTTCATTTTTAGGTTGTATAATTTCATTTTTAATTTCACTATTATCCAAGTTACAGTGGCCTCTATGACGTTCGTTTCCATCGAAAAATTTCCTGATGCTGGGAGACTAAGAATGAATGGCTTTGTGCCGACAGAACCACTTCCGCATTTCTTGCAGGTAACTCAATCCTAAGCCTACTTAAATTTTCTATTCTTGATTTCGTGGATTTTGTTGGCTCTTGCCCTCTACTTCACACTGTCATGTTAGATACTAATGAAACTTTAATGTTTATGACTAGAATGAACTGGATGACTGCATTCTTTTCCTGGTGTGAATTTTAGTAAGCAATAATTATTCATTAATAAAAATCATAATCTACTTCTTAACAGCGTTGACCTTATCTCAACTTCCTTAAGTATTATTTTCGATTACTTGGAAAGACTCCAATCTTATGAATATTTTACTACTATTAGTAGCGAGGTATTTACTATATGGTATTTCCCAGTCCCTCTGCAACTTTCACTTTCATTATAACAATGCGTATTGGATATTCAATATTCTAGTTATTTTATTTTTATTTTAAATCCCTAATACCTAGAGGATTTGGGGCATTACGTGAGTATATGTGAGAAGGAGGAAGACATTGCACTTTGTGTTAACTACGGAATGGAAATGTCTGTCGACCTATAATTTCATAAATCAGTAATTTATCTCTTTCTTAATTTTGTTGAATTTTATATAGGGGGTGAATTTTTATCTATTATAGTCTAACAACGTTTTTTTTGGAGGTGCAGGTGACCGGTGAAGCAGCATCTTACTCCTCTAGCTGTGTCGTTTACACGTCACTTACACTATCAGTAAGTTTTGTTCCTTGCTTTCCCTTCTAAGAGTTACTTTTCAATTCTAGCCTTACTCAAATCTTTGTTTCCCCACTTTGGGTTTCTGTTCAAAACCCTCATTATCTTCCTATGGAGAATCTCAATTTTTTATTAAACTCAAAATCATTAAGTATTCTATTCGTTATTTCAATTTTTTTTTAGTTCATTTACAACATGGATTTTGATTTCCACTTTCTTTCTTTATATATATATATATATGGAATGCCACTTCAATCTGTACATTTTTAATAAGTTTTTAACATTTGTGATTATGGGAAATCGTTTTCCTTCCTCATTGTGAATTTCCATATTAATATTATTCTATGATTTTCATTTTTAATGGTTTTGGATTAAATGCCTGGCTAGGGATGTAACATTTTACTTCACAATGATAACTAACTTCCTCTGCTTATTTGCAGGTTGGTAGTCATATATTTACCCTGTAAGTGGATTACTTCACCCCCAAATTTAGGGTCTTTGTTATCAGTTACAGTTATTTTTACTATAATTTTCTTTTCAGGACTAACTATGGTTTTGTTCCTTTTGCAGGTACTTATACATCGTACAGTTCAGAAATTGTATACCTCTGTTTATCTTTCCAATTCAATTTTATCCGGTGGACCTATTTTTATCGAGGTTGGTCCAATTATTCGTTGGTCTCTTTACATGCAAATATGCATACAATTATCCAGGGACTTTACAATTTTATAAAAAGGGGCAGTTTTCCCACATTGTGTAATTTGGACATATATATCCTGTAATTAATTTGTATAATTTTTTGGACTAAAAATTTACTCATGTATGGATGTATCATATATATAATGAACTTCTTTATTTTTGTATGAAGATTATTCCAAATTAGAATTTATTTTATAGTATCACTTTATATATATTTTCAGAACAGAATGAATTCATTTTCTGTCTTTTAATATTCAGAAATGAATTTTCTTATTTGACAGTACTATCATGCAAAGATTTGTATACTGGAATTTCATCATAGAAAATGGCATCATTTTCATTTTACTTATACTTAGTGTATCTCTTCTATGATAGTTTTCTTAACATAATTAATATAAATGCATCCTGAATAAATACTTTTCTTCTTTATGTATATTATCTTAGAATTAAAAATTCATATTACTCATTATATTACATCATATATTTTTGTTTAACTATACTGTTTAATTACTTATGTACTAGTTCTCTACTGGAATTTACTGAATTATAAAGTAATACTAGACAGATATATAGAAGAAATGTCAGTATCCTGTAAAGTGCCTAACCTCATCTCCAAAACTAATAAGGGTTTTAGACATTCTGACAGTTGTTCCTTTACAGAATGATGTCTATAAAACAACACGGGATAGACTATTTTTATTATAGTCAAATTCTATTCAATGTACAAAGCTTCCAATTTTATTTCTAATTCATCCTAATTCCACATCATAGGCATATATTCATATTCAGAATTTAATACAGATATACACTACTTTATTCTCTCAGCAACTCATAATAGAACTAAAGTATAATCTAAAAAAAATCAATTTAACTATGCATACCACTTAAGGTAGAATAGGTTCCACCCAACCTTAGAGCTTTGTGTCCATAGCTCACCCCCGAGCAGAGATCATTTTCTCCAGAAACAGATAACCATTTTTCTACCTGAATTAGCTTATTTAAGCTTGATTGCCCCCCCCCCCCCCCCAACATGTTTCCCTTAACCGTGTCCATTTAAATCAGGATGTTTCTTTCCTGTGTGCCTAGGCTTTCCTTTTGTTTCTTCCACAAAAGTAATTTTAAAGCTAGGTTTTCCTCTTTCTATATTTATTCCACCTATTCCCAGTAATTTCCTCTTTAGTGTGGTAGCTTTTTACATTTTTATCTCCAATCTAATTTTAGTATTTAGTTTATTTCCTCCAAGGATTTTTGGCGAACTAGGGAAACACTTACATGGATTTGGTTTCTATATCTCTAATCATAATATAGTATTTGCACATTAAATTCCATCTTATTTTATTAACTTGAAAAATAAAATAAATCCACACAATTATTTTCCATTGGGGTCCATTGTACCCTTTGGGACTTGTTCAAATGTCTAATAAAAGCATAAAAAGCTGGGGATATTACATAAAACTAGCTTTTTCCTCTTTGTAGTTTTATTGCACCTCTTTCCAGTAACTTTCCACTTTACTGAAGCATCTTTTTAGATTTTTATCTTCAATCTAATATTTATATTTAATTTATTTTTTCCAAGGATTTTGGAGAATCTGGGAAAGTCTTTGGAATCTTATCTATCCTCATGGACTTGAATTTTTGATCTCTAATTATACTATAGTCTTTGCACAATAATTCAATTTCCAATTTTATTCAATTTAAAATAATAAAATATGTCCACAATAATTGTTTTCCTTTGGGTCTACTTGACCTTTAGGGCTATTCAACTATCTAATAAAAGCAGTAAAATTAGGGATATTACATATTCCCCCTCTAAAACAAAACACTGTCCTCGGTGTTGCAAAATATGAATTCACTTTTCAAACAGTGATGGATATTTTTACTTCATATCTTCTTCTCACTCCCAAGTAGCTTCTTTGGGTGCAAAGTGCTTCCACTACACTGTCACCCTTGTTGTTGTCCTATTCCGGAGCTCATTTCCTTCCCATGCAAGGATATGAAGTGGCTCTCAAAGATATTCCCCTTTTTCTTCCACCTTTATCACATTCCAATCAATTACATGATTAGGATCATGTATATACTTTTTTAGTAATGAAACATGAAAAACATTGTGAAACTTAATGTTATTAGGTAAAGCCAACTTATATGCTACTGGTCCCACCCTTTCTAGTACTTGAAATGGTCCACAATAGCCTGGTACTAATTTAGCACACCTACCTATATATAAATTACTCTTTTTGGGCTTAATCCTCAAGTAAACATAATCTCCCACTTTGAATTCTCTATGAATTCTCTTTTTTTCTGCATAGCTCTTTTGCATGTCTTGTGCTATCTTAATGTTTTGCTGAATTTTCTTCACAATTCTTTCCATTTCTTACAAAGCATCTAATCCAAGTATTAATTTATCCTCTAGTTGACTCCAACTAAGAGGCGTGTGGCACTCTCTACCATACAATGCTTCAAAAAGACTCCTTTTTATTGAGGCTTGATAACTATTATTGCATGGAAATTATGTCAGATGCAGAAATTCTTCCCACCTTGTAGGACTGTCCATAACATACATTCTCAACATGTCTTCTAAAATGTGATTTTTTCTTTCCATTTGTCCATCTGTTTGGGGATGGTATGCGGTACTAAAATTCAATTCGGTACACATTCCCCCAAACAGAGACTTCCAAAAATATGAAGTAAACTTTGCATCTATGTCTGATATAATCATTTTAGGAATACTATGAAACTTTACAATCTATTTCATAAACACATTAGCTACTTGAGCTGCACCAAAAGCAGATTGTACTGGTAAGAAGTGTGCATTTTTAGTCAATGTGCCTACAACTACTATTATAGACTCATGTTCATATTTAGTCCTTGGAAAACCAGTTATAAAATCTATGGAAACTATTTCCCATTTCCATTCTAGAATAGGTAAAGGATTCAACAATCTTGCTCAATGTTGACACTCTAATTTTACCTATTAACATTCCAAACATCTAGCTAAATAATTAGCCACATCCTTTTTCATACCTAGCCAAAACATATTCTTTCTTAAGGCTGAAATCAATTTCTGATACCCTGGATATCCTGCATAGGGTCTTTTATGATACTCATCCAAAATTTCACGTTTTAATGAGCTCACATTTGGGATGTACAATCTCTTTTCATAACAAATCAGTCCTTTCTGGTTTTGAGTATATCCCAATATCTCCATATTGTACAATTTTTCGTGGAGTTTTTCATAGTTTGAATCTTGACACATTACTTTTTAGATCAATCCTTCAATATCAAACTTTGCACGACTCCCAATAGTATTCAAATTTTGATGAACATTCCTACTGAAAGAATCTACAATATTTTCTTATTTTCCTTTAATATGTTTGATTTCTATGTCAAACTCACTAAAGAAAGATAACCACTTGGCGTGTGTAGCATTTAAATAAAGCTTTGTGAAAAATTATTTCAAACCTATGTGATTCGTCATCAACATAAACTTCTTTCTTAATAGATAATGTCGCCACATCTTCAAAGAATATATTACAATAGCTAACTCTTAGTCATACACAATGTAATTATGTTCACGTTTCTTTATTGTTCTTGACTCATATGCTATGACTTATTTTTATTGTCATAATAATCCTCCTAATCCTTATACACAAGCATCTGTACACATTACAAATTCTTTGTTTGTATTAGCAATCTTCAAAATAGGAGCAGTTGTTAGTTTATGTTTTAACTGTTCAAAACTATGTTTACATTTTTTTGTCTAATCAAACTTCACTCATTTTTTCTGTAAAGAGGTAATAGGATATGCTATGGCTAGAAATACTTCTACAAATATTTTGTAGTATTCTGCAATTCCCATGAAGAATCTTATGGCTGGAACATTAGTAGGAACATGCCAATCCATGATAGCTTGTATCTTTTCTAGGTCCACTGCCAATCCTTTTTTCGAAATTACATCACCCAAATACTGAATTTTATCTTTATAAAAATCACATTTGCTAAGTTTCGCATATAACTTATGTTCTCTAAGTGTTTGTAAGACAATCAGAGATGTTCCTTATGTTCTACTTCATTATTAGAATATACTATACTATCATCAATAAACACTGGTACAAACTTGTCTAAAAAATTTTTAAGACATTGTTCATTAAACACATAAAGGTAGCAGGAGCATTATTCAACCCAAAATGTATAACTACAAACTCATAGTGTTTGTATCTAGTTCTTAATGCAATATTATTGATATCTTCATCCTTAATTCTCAGCTGATGATAGCCTGTACTTAAGTCAATCTTTGAGAAGATAGTGGCTCCTCTCACTTGATCAAATAAATCATTTATTATGGGTAGAGGATATCCATTATTTATAGTCACTTTATTCAGTTGTCTGTAGTTTATAACATTTTGAATGAGCCATGTTTCTGTTTAACAAACAATAGAGGTGCCCCCCATGGAGACAAACTTGGTCGGATATAAAATCTGTCCAACAACTCTTGTAGTTGTAATTTTAATTCTAATAATTTTGGGGTACTCGTTCAGTATGGTGCTCTAGAGATAGATGTAGCTCCAAGTATTAATTCAATTGAGAAATAGATTTCTCTTCTAGGGGGTAGTTGAGGAATTTCATCTCGAAACACATCTTTGAATTCTCTGATTTATGGTAAATTTTCTACAGTTTCTTTTTTTGTTTGTTGTCCCAATTCCTCCACTTGTACAACATATACTTGATAACCTGTCATTATTGTATTTTTTAACTATAGTGCTGAAATTTGTTTGATTGATATTAGTCTTGGTTTTCCTTTCACTATCACTGGTTTTCCCTCACTATCTATACAGTGAACTATTTTATCTAAGGAATTGACTATTGCTTTCTATTTTTCTAACCAGTCCATTTCTACTAACACATCATAGGAGCCTAGAGGTAAAATATTTAAATTTAGTTCAGTTTTGTACCCATTTAAATCTAGAATAATATTGGGTAATTTATGGGTCACTTTTCTTTTTGTTCCTGTAGCTAACTGAACTAGCCATGTTTGTTGAAGTTTTTCTGATCTTAATTTTCACTTTTCCATCATTTTTGGACTTATATAACTTAAATTTGCTCATGGATCTATCAAAACAGAAACAAGTTGTTTAGTAATCATACCTTCGATTTCTACTATTGTTGATTGATGTTCAACTTGATGATCTTCTAAGGAAGCACTAATTCTAGGGATGTTTCTGGCCACATCATTTACAGTAGTTGGCTCTCTTAATACTTTAATATTTTGAACTGTTCGATGAGTACAGTCTCGTAAAAGGTGAGGTTCTCCACAACCCCAACACTTTAATGGTTCCTTCATTTTTATAGTTCTGTCTTTATTTCTATTTACATCCATCTATTTAGATCCATTTTGTGATTGGGTTGGTTGATTTTCTCCAATTTTGGTAAATTTCTTCCTTTGATGATTTTTCCCAAAGTTTTTCAAGTAAGATGGTTTTATTGTTTTCCCACTAGAGTCACCTTTTCCTTTTTCATTTTTTCTACCATTTTTTCAGTTGATCGTTTCTCCCTACGAACCATTGATAACATAGTCTTTCTTTGCACACAACTTCATCCATTTTCTTGGGATTATCAAATTCTATTTTATCCTTGTATATAGTAGGTGGGAAATTTAAAAATTGTTGTACCCTAGCCTTCTCTTCTCTAATATAAGGTACATAACAAATAATGTTGGTGAATTTGGTAACAAACTTGTCTATTATGAGTTTTCCCAACCTCAGGTCATGAAACTATTTGGCCTTTTCGTCATAGTATCTTTCATTGAGATATCTCGATTTAAATTGTGTTTCGAAATCTTCCCAAGTGCAAGTTTTTTCATATAGTACATGTACCATTTTGGTTTCTTCCCACCACAAGGTAGCCTTACCTTGTAGTTGGTAAATAGCCAATCTGGATTTCAGGTTACTTCCATATTCATAAAATTAAAATTATTTCACCATGTTTAGAAGCCAAGCTCTTCATCTTCCTCTTTTTCATCATCATAAGTGGGAGGATTAATTTTTCGAAATTCTCCAGGCAATCCCTTTTTCTTTCTGGACTGATGCCCAGAGGCTTTACCTTCCTCAGATCCTTGTGAGTTGGTCTCAGCTTCTCTTTTCATTTTTCCATAACCTTCAGCTTCCTGACTAGACCTTTTGTTAATTCTTTGATCAACCATTCTTGCTCTTCACTGGCCTGCAACAGTATTTCATTACTGGTTCTCAGCTGAATAATTTATCATTGCATTTCCCACATCATAGCCAACAATGGAGCATCCAGATCTGGTGGATTTTCTACACCACCTAGATCTACATATAGCTCATACCCTTCTTTCATAGTTTCAGTTGTACTTTTCTCCACTAAATCATTGTACACAGAAAATGAAATTAGTGTAATTTTTTTCAATAAAAACAATGTACAGCGGCATAAATCATGGATAAATTTTTTTTTCTAGTGTGAGGACACATATAGGCCCAATGTTTAAACATGGGCTCTAATACCATCTGTAACAACTCAACTTACCACCAAATTTTTTTTTTTTTCAATTTTTTTTTTTTTTTTTTTTTTTTTTTTTAGGAGGACCACATACTTTAGATGCACTGATTTATATATTTTTCACTACTTGACAAATGGTGTTCTTATTTCTTTGTCAATATTTTGTCACTTTTCGAAAAAATTCTTTCTATATTATCGTCATGCTTAGATGATTTCTCTCGTTATATATTTTGTACTTTATCATTTCAAAGTCATTTATATGTGGAACCACTTTTTCTTGATTTCATTCCATCCTCTTTCTCTTCATATAATTTAGGTTCAACGTTTCCTCTTTATAACCTTAATTGTGAATAACTATTGTAATAGAATTTCCTACCTATTACATTTGTTCTATCTATCTTACCTATTCTATTATTTTACCTTCATGTATTGATCACTATCAGGATAATTATTGCTATGTAAAATTTGTAATTAATATAAAAAATAATTTTCTTCATTTAATGTACTATGGACAATATATCATAATACATTTTATCACTACTTTCTACAAAATTCAGTTCCTATTTTTAGATAATGAGGATTTCTCTTTACATGAATTTTGTATAGATATTTTGTAAAATCTTCTTGTACTGAAATATATATCTGATGTTTAATTTCTTGTTCTCCGTTAAAAATGGCTAGATATAAACTATGTGCGAAATGAAAGAAAAATATATATATACTGTCATGTTTCTTTCTAGATTGTCCGTTATCTCTTTGTGTACCTAGGGTTCTATTTCCTTTTGATTTGCAGAATAATTATGTTAAATAGTTCTGTTAGAATTTGTTCAAATTCACATGATGTATTTTCTGAATTAAACATATAATTTCTCACAACCTAACAATAGATTTAAACCCTCATAATTGGGTTTATAAATTCTATCTGTTGGTTTACTAGCTTATTTTGTCTATGTATTTACTATGGTTATGTTATGTTAAATACATTAGACTATAACTTGTAGAACTAACATAATTACATTATAATAATTAACTCATAGATAGAAATTTCCACTTATCTTTCTGTGTAAACATGATTTTTCTAAATTATCATTCTAATCATAAAAAAACGGCATAACACAAAATTAAATTAACTGTGCATACCCTTTCAGGTAAGACTATTTTCCACCCAACCTTGAGCTTTATCTCCACAGCTCCCCCCGAGCAAATATCAATTCCTCCAAGGTGTAGACAACCCCCTTGTCTACCCAGGAATGGCTTATTTAATTATGCTTTCCCATCATCTTGTTTCTATAACCGCATCCAATTAATCACGATGTTGTTTTCCTTTTTCCCTATGTTTTCCCTTTGTTTTTTCCACAAAAGTATTTTTAAAACTAGCATTTTCCTCTTTCTAGTTTTATTCCACCTCTTTCCAGTAACTTTCCACTTTACTGAGATATCTTTTTTAGTTTATTATCTCCAATATAATATTTATATTTATTTATTTTCTCCAATGATTTTTGGAGAATCTGGAAAAGTCTTTGGAATCTTATCCATCCTCATGGACTTGAATTCGTGATCTCTAATTATACTCTAGCATTTTCACAATAATTCAATTTTCAATTTTATTCAATTTAAAATAATAAAATATGTCCACAATAATTGTTTTCCTTTTGATCCACTTGACGTTTAGGACTATTCAACTCCCTAATAAAAATAGTGAAATTAGGGATATTATATTATCATAGAGTTTCCTCAACTAGTTGATAGTCACCCTCACCCTTATTGTCTTTTTTTTTTAACTTACTATCTATTCTATGCCAATTAAAACACTTAGTATTTATTTGTTAAGTTATAGCTTTATGTCCTCCTTCCCATTAGTTATTACTTGCATAATTAAACTGTGTGACATCATTCCTATAGCATTTTTTGAGCTTTTGTTTGGGATTTCTTACCAAATTGCATGATTTCCCAAGTATTGTTTTTGAATAAATTCATACACATTCATTGAGGACCATCATAAGTATGGCTTTCAGTGTCTTATTTCATATACTCCTAGATCCATTTTGGTATTGATGTTTTAGAATAAATCATTTTCTAATAATGTTTACATTATTAACGATAATTTAAAAAAATGGAAATTATCTATAACTTTAGAAATCATTATGAATCTCA
Source organism: Pinus albicaulis (assembly GCA_034641835.2). Lineage (NCBI taxonomy): Eukaryota > Viridiplantae > Streptophyta > Pinopsida > Pinales > Pinaceae > Pinus > Pinus albicaulis. The sequence goes on from CM076582.1 coordinate 1,293,519,785, forward strand.
CTAATCCATATTATGCAATTTGTAAAAATTTTGATGATATTTTTGTGAAAAGAATTCAAATTTATAATAATTATTTAGAGTCTCTATATACAATTTTGACTAATTTTAATGTAAAATAATATTATACTATAAAAATTTAGGAAATAATGTTTAGAAGAAATGAAAATTAGCAATTATTTATTTTATAAAAAGCATGGAAAATTAACTCACCTACCAATATTACCTCCTAAAATTTTCTCCCATATATACCATACAAAAATCCTAACCTAATGATATTTTTCCACCCATAACACCCTTGATCTATGTGCTAACTAAAAATGATGAATTATTCATTGTAATGAAACCCGTAACACCCCTCCATCATCCATAGCATAACCTCATACTATTTCAAAATATTTTCCTTAACTTCCTTACAATATACGCTATGTAAAGAATAGAGAAAAATGAGAAGTCACTTTCGGCACCATAATGTAGGCATGATCTTAATCTTTCTTATCTATTTTCATAGTGGAACACTTGCATTTGTTTTTTTTTTTAAATGTGTAAAAATTGGTGTTTTCTCATTATTCAATTGAATGGTATACTCATCTTTAGGTTCTTCTTCTACTCCATCATTGTGATATATTTTATTTAACAATATTTCCAACATGTTCAAGAACTCTATTTTTTGATAACATTTTGAAGGTTACTTTCATAATTTTAAGAATTGGTTGGGAACCGGGATAGCCTTTGGTGGGACAGATTTCACGTTAATTGTTGGACTAACATTCACCTTATTCTAGAAGAGAGTTCAGGAATTTCCTTTGGGCCATCCATTTCTATCACCGATAACCTTTACAATATTTGAGTAATCTCCCAATAATGTAGTTTCATTCCATGGCCTTTCCATTTTCTTTTGTTCTACAGTATTCAATCATCTTCATTTCTTCGATCATCCTCTTAACATAGAGTTCAATAATTCTCGTTCCAAAAGAGGTACCACAATCAAAGGGGGAGGCTACTCTATCATGTATCATTTTGGGGGCTATACAACAGCACAATATTGAATATCTATTGTATCACTGTATTATATTCTTCAGTGTAGCAATGGTATTATTATTAGTTGGAGAAGGTAGCAATGCTCCACTTAAATCATGAACCTTTCTTCATAAATTTTCAATACAATCTCCATAGTCTATGGAGGTGTGTTATGGCACACCCTCTTTACCACCCAATACCGGATAAGAATCAGAATCGTTTAATCATTGCAGATAATTTGTCTTTTTTGTATTTATTTGCATCAATTATTTATTATAACTGCACATGTTTGGTTATAAATTGGATTGACACTTGTATTTTATATTTATTCCTGTATTAGAGAAGTCATATGGTTCACTAGTTACTTTCTAGCCACAGTCTATGGAACTGTGGCTTAATTATTCGATGATGAGCATTAACAGTTTGAACATGGTGGTCGACACCAATAGCACGTTGGTGCTCGGAACCTGACTTGGTTCTATCAGCAGCCCACCTAGTTCTACATTAAATTCGTTATTGTAAACTATGGTATGGTCCAAAACGTCGTTTGTTTTAACTCGTAGACTCGTTCAGAACGATGGATTTATGAGGTATGTCAAGTTTTTTTCTCAAAATGTTAATTAAATCGAGTAATTTAAATTTTCGCCATTCAACACGATGGATTTCTGACGTATATGAATACTTTTTCAAAATGTTCATTTTATTATAGATAACCATACTGTGTTACGGTGGAGCAATGTCAACCCTATCATAGCCGTAGATGTAATCTGAAAGAAGAAAATGACTCAGCTCTATTTTGCATTTCCGACCTCGTCTAAAGATGAGTTTGGATAATTTACCCATTGAAATCTGACATGATTGGAAATAACGTACTCTTGCCACGTAACATTGTAGTGTGAATTTTTTTTTGGTTATCCCCGTTATCAAATCAATTGTATTTTAAGTATTCTGAGAGTGATCACAAGAAAAGAAAATTATTGGAAACCGACATTTAGTTTTCTATTCTTTAAGTATGTTGGCAAATGCGTAAGCATGAATGATTGCATTTTCTTCGCTAGCAGGAGAAGAGATTTGACAGGAAATAGAGAAGAACCATTGTTCCCTTGAAAACAATAAAACGACAGTCTCACATCGTATGTGATGAGCATCAAGCGAATCAGTCTCTAAATAAATCAAGGATATTTAGACATTGTATGTGATGAGTGTCAAGCTAATTAGTCTCTAGGATTGAAAATTGAAAAAATTTCACTGACAAAATTTGAAAGAGACAGAATATGAGATAAAACAAGAAGCTTTTCAGGTATAAAATAAGAGGAGATGAATCACTTGAAGAATGCCTAAGCACTCAACACACACACTTTATATTCATATAATCAAAGTCGCATACATATAAGCTTACACATTAGTTTGGTGGTGTGAACCAATCCCTAAATAATAGAATCAAGGACCTAAATAAATAGATTAATAGATTTCTCCATTAATTATAATACTCCTCCTTAATAGAAAAATTCACCAAAAGTCATATTTCTCCTTCCTTGGCTTAATATACGTGTGTTGGTCTAAGTCTTAGCTAGGCTTACAATGGTACTTGATAACTTAGCTTTCATTTTTGTCTTTTTGCTAAAGAGTTTCTTCTTGTTCATTTGCAGGTGAAGTTTCATCTTCACTTTTCTTGCCATTATATGTTGTTGGAGCTTCTCCTCCTTTTTATGTTTTCTATCCCAAAGGTGAAACACTTGAACTTTTATTCTACCCTTTTTTTATCTCGATTGAAGGCTAAAATTCTTTGAGTTCAACGTTGTAGGTTATTGGGACTTATAATTGTCCTTGTTGTTTGCAATTGCTTCTTTCTCACTGTCAATATCTGCACACATAAGAAAATTGTTAGATTCATAAAAATGACCATATTGGCTCTTGTCATCACGCTTATTTAAGAGAGCTTTCATTTCTTCATATTTCTCTGCTGACATAGTTTTTTGATGTATGTCTTCCACCTCTTTAATCATTTATGTTGTTGCAAACATGTTATCCTACACTTGATACGTATATGGATATAGACTTTCCTTCTCACCAAACAAAAGCTCGTCAATAAGATGTGTTTCATGCATCAAATAGATCCACTCATCATGAGGTACATAGTTCGCATAAAATTTAACTTCATAGGTCTTTGCATGAGCAAATATTTCTTCATAAAAAATGTATATTCTGCATCAGTGGTTGTTTCTTCATTATCACGTGCTTTAATGTCAGTTACAGGCACACATTCGATATCCATCATTGCATCTTCAGTGATGTCATTTTTAGTTTCACACTCAGTAATGGGACTGAAAGTACAACCATCATTTTCAAGGAAAATACTTTCATCATGTTTTCCCTCATTCAAACTATACATAATTTCTAATATATCCCACAAAACCTTTGCACTGTGGATCTCACCATATTCATCTAGTATATTGAATAAGATGCTTTAATCTAATGCAATTGTTATAAGGTGTAATGTTGAACTCATATCATTGTTTGATTTAACAAGATCATCTTCGACATGATTTCGTAAATCTACCCTCCATAATATTGTTTCATTTCAGTTTCCCAAGATTCATAATCCAAACCTAAAAGGGAATGTAATCCAACATTAATTTTTTAATGATTTCATCAAATTACAGATATGTATTATAATTATTGACTTGATCAGCTACTAGTCCATTAACGTCAACTTGAAACACTTCCCCAAATTTAGCTGAAAAATATATCGTAACTATTGCTTGATTCATTCTCCTTATTTTTCTTTGAGATAATTTTAGTCTCCTTTGTTTTACTAAATACGCTACCAAACCAGCAATTCAGTGGCTACTAAACACTCCCCATTTGTACTCACATCTACTACATAGGACTAACGAGAAGTGTCGAAAGGTCCAAAAGTAACGATTTTGTTCCTCTTTATGTCTATTTGTTGACGAATAGAGAGCAAATACAATATGCAGTGGTGGCTTCCTATCAAAATCGATCACACAGTTCTTCACTTTGACGGTAAATACCGTGCAGACGGTGGTCGCAGTGTAGACGATGGTCGCAGTTCTTTGTTTTCTTTCAAACTCGATCACAAAACTCAAATCGTCCCTGAATTCTTCATTAGAGCAACAAATTTCAATGTTTCACTCTATTTTTCACCTACAATATGAACATGATTTGAACTTGTGAGTCACGATCTATGGCTCCACGCACAAAGACTTAATGATTTACCTGAGTGAATCAATAACCAACCCCTTCGTCAGATCTGATGGCAGAGAATTTGAATACTCCGCTCCTAGATCTCCACGTTGCCACTCAAAATATTAACGAAACTTTAAAAAAAACGTAGATAACTCCCATTCAATCAAATTTATTATAATCTGGCATATGGCCTTAAGAAAAATTGGGCAACACGTTAGACATTATAATTGATTCAGAGTGTGTAGATTCTTATCCAATGAATTCATGATGAGGATTTAAATCCTTCAATTCAATTTCGTTAACGGGGAAATCCTCCACCACTTCCATGAGCACATGCTTCTATAGTGCTTGCCACACCACTTTATTTACCACCCGTGGCATCTCTTCACAACTCTCAACGCCTCATGGCTCGATCGAGCAGATCCATGCCCACCACGATTTGTCTATGCCTCAAATTGGCACAACACTCGAGAAGGAAGCAACACGTTCCTCTTCACGAACAGTACGAGCTACAACTTGAAAAAATATTTTCTTATTTAAAAAAAGTGGCATCATCTTTATCTCCTAAAAACATAAATTTCAAAAATATTTCTAAATGCTTGAAAAGTGGAGATCTCACTAGGGAAAGAAATCTCTCCATGCCACTCCATGATCTATGCCATGCCAAATAGGCGTTACATCTTTCACAACTCCCAATGCCAAGCTCAAGCCTTCCATAGTATCCAGGCGACTCGATTCCACACCGTCATACCCTCTAATAATGTGACTTATGAGCTTCCTACATTTTATTTAAGCATATTTATTGATTGCGAAAATGTGGCATGAAATACCGCAAAAGGGAATTCGCATGCAATACCACAAAGGGGGATCATCATGCAATACTACCGAGACTAAATTCCATGTTGGCGAATACTATCGGAGCCAAGTCTAGATGACACAACATATTCGACCTCCTCTACTCTCAGGCGATGCAACAGCCAACACCGCCAGTTTACGCAGAAGCCAACACCAAATTCTGCAATCAAACGAAGCCTCTCGACCCTCCTTACATAGGAAATTCTGATCTATCACCTTTTACAAGAGAATCATATCACCGACTCTGCTCCATTGCGCAACACCTCTAGACTTGGCCATAATAATGCTAGCTCCACCTCCACTCTCCCTCCATTTTCCACTCCAAAGGAACTCAAAAAAAAACTCCAAAGGTTGTAGCTTGGCCACTCCGAAGGTCGTAGCGTGACAACAAATGGCTTCAATGAGTTGCAGGAGGAAAACTAGGTCATTTGAGGAGTTTTTAAAAAACGAAATAATAACCAAAGCCAAGAATCTACGGAATTTTACCGAAATACGACAAAAAAAAATGCAACAACAACAAAATCTTGTCAGATGCATATTTCCCCAACGAAAATCTTAGAGACCCATTGCACTACATGCATCAACTTAACATGTGCAAGCAATAACTGGAGATGTAGCAATACATGTTCCACCAAAGAAAATACTCTCACACTGGCACGAATCTCCACTACCTCTACATGCTCAAAATCAAATTAACTTTGAGGATCTGATACCATGATAAAATTTGGAGAGACATAATGTCAGATAAAACAAGAGTCTCTCCAGGTGAGTCATCTGGAGAATGCCGAAGCACTCAACACACACACCCTATATTCATACAATCAAAGTTTCGTACATATAAGCTTACACATTGGCTTCGTGGTTCAAACCAATCCCTAAATAATAGGATCTTCGATCTAAATAGAGGATATCAATCCTAACCAAATACATTAATAGATTTCTCCATTAATTCTAACGTTCACTTCTGAGCACTTCATTTTTTTAATGCGCTAGTAAAAAATGTTTAATTAGTTAGTAAAAAATGACTAAAATTTTCATATAAACAACTATTTTTCGGTCGGTGACCAATAGTAGCTAATTTACAGTATCTTATAATGTGACTGACTTTTAGTCATTTTTAGCTTAGTCATTAATTGGTTGTATCAACTTTATTATCTAGTAGTATATTTAGTCATAAATTTTTTCATTAATTTAGTCATTGATTTAGTCATTAATTGCCACAATTAATGACCAAATATATAACAAAATATATTACTAAATTATCACCAGAGAAAACCAATTAATAACCAAAAAAATATGACTAAAATGTTGGTTGTGTTATAAGATACTATAAATTAGCTACTAATAGTAATACATATACAAATTTTAGTCATTGTTTGAAACTAATTAATGACCAAATAAATATGACTAAATTTTGGTCGTGTTATAAGATACTATAAATTAGCTACTAATAATCATATATATGCGAATTTTAGTTATCGTTTGAACCTAGTTAATGACTAAATTTTGGTCATGTTATAAAATACTATAAATTAGCTATTAATAGTCATATATATGAAAAATTTATCCGTTATTTGTAATACTGTAAATTAGCTACTAATAGTCACATATATGCAAATTTAGTCATCGTTTGAAACCAATTAATTACCATAGAAATATGACTAAATTTTGTTCATGTTATAAGATACTGTAAACTAGCTATTAATAGTCGTATATATTCAAAATTTAGTCGTCATTTGTAATCACAAATTTATCATTTGTAGTATTCATTTATCATTTTTTTTTGTAGTTTCATATTCATTATATAAATGACTACTTTAGTAGTTTATATTTATTTTAGTTACTTTCATTAACAAACATTATAATCAACTAAGTTAGTCGTATATTCATTTTATTTTTGTTCATCATTAATAAACATAAACTAATAATTTATTATTTTTAGATTTATTTTATGTGTTAATTATTAACCAACATAAATGAATTAGTATGATTTTGCAACTAAATTTTTTTTTAAAAAGTCATAAAATGTACATGTTCATCTAATATGAAAACACAAAATTACATATGTTAATTACAATACTAAATAATATCAAGTGCAACTATAAACAATTTCAACCATATAAACTATATTATATAAAATATCAAGTATTACAATATGAGTTTCTAACCTAATATTTGTTGGAGTACAATTTACACATGAAATATTGTTTAATCACTTTAAAACATTATCATTGTGTTGCCAAGTCATTGCAAGTGAATTCATGAACTCTGAAGACTTGGCCATAAATCTCTATGTGTGTGTCTAATGCGGGATATTGGCTCTACAAGTACCACTAGACCAGATCTCTTCTCTCTCTCTCTCTTTAATTTTCATTTTTTCCCTCTAGTTTTATTGTTCTCATGTTTCTTCAACTCTTTCTTCTTACCATCAATACTAAGTTCCTTTTCTGAAAAAGAAAGAAAATACAATGTATATTATAAGACATGAAAGACGATGAACAATGAAATATAAACTAAAATAGACTATAAAGAATTTATACGATATATACTTCAACATCAACAATATGATCAATTCCATTTTTCCCCAGAAAAGAAAGAAACTCGAATATGTTTTCATCTGTTGGGGAATAGTGTCTTCTATATGGCTAGATAACATGTCTAAACAAGGAAAATAAAACATCATCATAGAAAACAATACCTTAGTAAAATTATGATTCAACCTTCAATGAAATATTAGGCACAATCATGCCAACTAAGTTACATGCTAAAAATATCAAGTTGTAGATTACGTATACAATGTGAGAGTGTTAACAAAACTCCCATAAAATGTCAAAGCTAAGTCTAGAATAAACTGAAATGAAGTAAAAATGATACAATAATAGGATAGCCTTGTATACATGTATATAACCAGATAGTGTAGAAGGCTAAGTGAATAATTCCAAGGCTAGAGGTTGACGATGTCAAGAATGCCCAAGTTTAATGAGAATTTTTTTAGATAAGAACTACTATTTGGTTCCATTATCACATATGAATAAGCCAACTAGTCTATATCAAATTATTAATGTGTTTCTTATATTTACGAATCACTACAATATAAGTGGATAAATTGAAAAGACAATTCCCTTCCCATTATTTTCCTCACTTGTGGTACAATATAGTATCTTTTATTTAGATAAAATTCCCAAAATAAAAAATGTAGCAATCACCACTAGTAATCCCCCAAAAAGGATTAGTTGGAATGTAACTTTTAAATTCAAGTTTCTATATGGCTCTTGAATGGAAAATCCACTTTAAATTCCAATACCAAACTTCCAATTTTATGGAACACCTACGGCCATCTTCAATCACTCAAACTCAAAACATCAGTTATCATTATAACGAAAAGATAAAATAAGATTAGTTTTGATATTTTTTGCAAATTTACCAGAAAAGAACCAATATTTTTCGCATATTTACCATACTTGTAATTTCCAAGAAATAACACATTGATTGATCTTTTACAAAAAATAATTGATTCAATATAAAAAAGAATTTAACATATTACAAAAGTACAACCAATGTTTGATCGTCAATTAGTTCAAAATAGTTAGTACAAAAACTTCAAGAAATAGCAACAAGTATAAATAATAAATCCATCAATTAATAATCAATAAAAAAATAATAAGCTTTTTGTTGAAGCTTGATAAACAACTGTAAATATTGACAATCCACTGCAACTAGTGGTCTTGTTCAAAGAGAAATACTACCTGGAGAACTCATCCTCCAAATTCTTTTCTTTATCTATGAAGCTTTTTTCTATCCTCAAAATAGAATCTACATTCAATATTTTAGGTTTCTGAAGCTACCTAAAGGACTTTCCAAAGGAAGCAATGATTTTCATTGCTTTTCATAAAATGCTTCTGATATAGAAAAATATAGTCTGACCATGTGCTAGACAATTCAAGCAAGTAAAAAATTGTGTACAATATTTCTTAGAAGACTTCATGTTGAAAGGAAAACTTGCATATTTCGGATAGAAAAAACAACTTAATAGAGATGGCCAATATTACAAAACAATAGACTGAATATAAAAATATAGGTAGAGCTAAGAAAATCCTAATTGTAATACAATTGATTGATTATTCTTAGTGAATCCGACTAGATACATACAAGTTTTCATTCTCAGCATTCTTTCCCACATCCTTATTGGAAGTGGAAGCTAACTTGCATGCATCTCGAAACACTATCTTAGCAATATTATATGTTGCATTCTCATATTCCACACTTTTGTTTCCATGAACAATCACAGTAGGTATTGGAGGAATTAGTTGCTACATCAGTTGAGTTGCCAACTTTAACCTTCTCTTTACTTGAGGTATTGATATTTCCCCTTCTTCTTGGTTATCAATCTAATATTTCTCATGTAGCCAACATAGGTTTAATTTTCGCTCAAGAAGAATAAATATATTTAGATGATGTCTTTAAATTTGAAAGTATGCATTTTTATTATTTAACTACTAGTAAAATAATGATAAGTAGACCTTAGATATAACCAGCCTTTTTCTACCAAGTTGTTTGTTGCAGATCCCCATGCTAGCACAACATCATTGAAAATAAACGGTCAACAATAATTAAAAAAATTTCCCCTAGCATGAACATTGACTTACTCTTCATAAATAAACATAAACCATTTCAAAGTAGAAGTAATAAATAAAATTAACACCGTCGATATAAATTCACAGAATACTGACAACAAAACAAGAAGTGAATTTGCTAGGTAGTAGCTCAAAACATTGTAGTGGGAATATACCTCAATATTGAGGAATATCTACATGCGAGGGAGTGTGTTTTGACACTTGTTTCTTACGTTTACTAGGAATACTTGCAACTAGAGCTCCAATGTTTACATTAGATAAATAGTATTGGTGTTGATATGAAATATGGCCCTCCATTATTAGCAATGACATAGTTTTTGGGGTTCACCTAGTTACTGTAGATTCAATGTTTTTCACGTCTGACTCACTAGTGTGGCTAGTAATTATTGATGCTAATCCTGAGCTAGGGAACAAATTCTCAATGTTTCTCCCCAAAGGAATATGTTGAGAAACTAAAGTTCCAGATAGTCTAGATTAACCCAAAATCATACAAGGTAGCAACTTGCAAAGCTAAGAGTCTCTCACTAATATAAGGCCGAAACTACATTAATCTAGAATTCAAAATTTGTTGATTGAAATGATTTCTACCACCCACTACTAAAGACAACTAAATAATTTTGATAATTTATTCGACTAAAAGGTCAAGTTGAGTGGGTGAGAGATCCATGCATCTTAGTCTCCCTTTCTATAGTATAATTTTAATCATGTAGAATATCTTTTACACTTTCTTCAATGCATTGATTCTTTCATACTACAAATCCATTTTGTTTAGGATTATATGGGACTATTCGCTCCCTCTTAATCCTAGATTCATTACAAAATGATATACTTTCCTTGGATGTGTATTCTCCTCCATTATCATATGGTAATATCTTAATTTTCCTTTATGTAAGGTTCTCTACTTCAACTTTGAATTCTTGAAGTTTGGTAAATACTTCGTCCTTGGAATTAATGAGGTAAACACAACTAGTCAAAGGCAAGCCCAATTAAACTGTCTGATTGAAGCAGAACTGGATATGGATAACTAGTTTAATAAGGAAATTATATCTATGTTTGGTTGGATGAAGCATGGTATAAATAATCGTAATGATTCTCTAGAACTTCAAGAGCTAATGGGGTCTCTACAAGAGGCAACTTAAGAGAAGGTGACTTGTTGAACAAAAGATTCTGTAAATACCCTGGTATCCAAGCACTGAAGATCAATAATGATGAATATGAGTCTAAAGATGAATTTGAAGATCGTGAGTTTGATTCAGTGAAGATGTTTGGGCACAAGCAGCCAATGTTGAGTCTTGTTGAAAAAGAAGATCCAAAAATAAGTAGTGTGAAGTACTCAGGATGCTAATTATTTGATCCAATCAATATTTGATCAGCACGATATCCCAGCATTGACACTTAAGGAAACCAACATAGTGGGATATGAGTGTATTACCATTTTGCAAGAATCAACTCTTCCATCTATTCTCAAAGCCAGGATGTGTTGGCAAAGGCTAAAACTTGCACCGGAAAGACAGTAGCATTTATGTTTCCTGCAATTGAGGTGATAGTGAAGTCACCATTATTCCAAGATCATTAAAGGTCGCTTATTCTTGTTCTTTTCATTTGTCCCAATAGGGAACTTGTAAGTCAAGTTGTTGTCGAGGTTAATGTTTTGTTTAAATTCCATGCAAATATTGGTGTACAAGTAGTTAGTGGGGGCACTAAATTACCGAGAGAACATAAATGGCTATAAAACAATCCTTGCCAAATATTAATGCCCACTCTTGGAAGGATTTGGGACCATACAAACAATACCCCAGTTGTCTCAAGTCATTTAATAGGTGTGAAAGTGCTCATACTTTGTTGAATTCGACCATTTTCTAGATATGGGGTTCCATAGGGATATTGATAAGATAATTTTTGGTGTGCCTAAAGAGAGGCAGGACGTATTTTAAGCTACAGTTTCAAAATAGGCTCACAAAGTTTCCTAGATTGCTTTAAAATAGGATGACGAGTTTATTAATATATCTGAAGAGGGAAGTGAAGAAATCAACTCAAATATTTCTTAGTCAGCAATTATTACTCCACCTGAGAAGCATTTTGACATTGTTTGTCTTGTTATTAAATAGCAACATCTTTAGGGCTTGAAATTCCAAAGGTTGGGCATGGATCATTGGATGCATATTTAGGATAGATTTGATTCTTCTATGGTGTGAAACCAACCAGATATGTAGAAGGCAATGGTTGCAGCAGCACTGCAAGAAATAGGGAATAGTACTTGTTCAAAGCATCCTCTGCAATGTTAACCACAATAGCCTATTCAGTCGCGAAAACTTCATTTTGTATTGCAACACATTTTTCAAGAATCCAAAAGGTGTTCAATTCTAGTAAAGTATGGCATAAAAATATAGTCCACTTTATTGGTGCTTGCACAAGGCCACCATATTTGTGCATAGTAACAAAGTTTATGTCTAGTGGTGATTTAGTTGCATATATTCAACATTGTGGAAGGTTTTAAAAATATATTGTGAGACAAATAATGATCCAACTTGTTGGACTATAATTTCTATGTGAAAAAATCTTATACATAAGGATTGAGAACCATGGAATTATCCTTTCAACAAATGACAAAAATGTGGTACTGAAAGTTGCAAAATCCAAGACCCTACGACCCCAAAGGATAGTAGAAACATTGTCTGGTTCACCTCTGTACATATCACTTAAGACTATGCAATCTCGGAAGAGTGAAATTCATGAAAGAATTCATGAAGGTTGAATATTTTAAGATGACTAGGAGAACGAAACCTCTTCTTCTCCACAAAAGTTCCCTAAAAAAAGGATTTTAAAAAATAAGTAGTAATAGAAGGCAAGCCCAATTCAAACGTCCATTTTAAAAGGAATTGGATATGGATAACTAGTTTAATAAGCGGGATATATCTATGTTTGGCTAGATGAAGCGTGGTAGAAACAATTATAATGATGCATTATCGATAACTTCTAGAGGTAATGGGGTCTCTGCAAGAGGCAACGAAGGAGAAGGTGACTTTTTGAACAAAAAAGGCTCTAAATCCTCTAGTATCCAAGCATTAAATATCGAAGATGATGAATACGAGTCTAAATATGAAGCTGAAGATGATGAATTTGATTTAGTAAAGCCTATGGGGCACAAGTAGAAAATTTTGAATCTTGTTGAAAAAGAATGTCCAAAAATAATTAGTGTGAAGGTTATTGGGGATGACAATTATTTGAGCCAATCAATATTTGACCAGCACAATATCTCACCATTAACACTCAAGGCAACCAACAAAATGGGATATGATTGTATGACGACGATTGTGTAAGACAAAACTCTTACACCTATTCTCAAAGGCAAGGATGTGTTGGCCAAGGCTAAAACTTGCATCGGCAAGATAGTAGCATTTATGCTTCATGCTATTTAGGTGATAGTGAAGTCACCATTCCTCCAAGATCATAAAAGGCCACTTATTCTTGTTCTTATCATTTGTCCCACTAGGGAACTTGCAAGTCAAGTTGTTGTCAAGACCAATGTTTTATTTAAATTTCATGAAAATATTGGTGTACAATTAGTTAGTGGAGGCACTAAATTACCAAGAGAAAAGAAATGGCTACAAGAAAATAGTTAGTTGCCACTCTTGGAAGGCTTCGGGACCATATAGATAATACCCCAGTTGTCTCAAGTCCTTTAATGGGTGTGAAAGTTCTTGTACTTTGATGAAGTCGACCATTTGCTAGATATGGGGTTCCATAGGGATATTGGTCAGATAATTGTTGGTGTGCCTAAAGAGAGGAGAACACCAATTTTAAGTTACAGTTCTGGAAGAGGTTCACATATTTCCTTGTATTTCTTTAAAACAAGATGATGAGTTTATTAATACATTTGAAGAGGGAAGTGACGAAACTCACTCAAAGGCTTGTCAGTCATAAATTATTCCTTAACATGAAACCAAAGTATAATAAATAATATAATAACCAATATTCAATCTTTATCAAAATAAATTTAATTCAAAGCATAAAAGATAATATAATAACCACCTTTATTATAATAAAGTATAATAATATACTTTTATTATAATAATCTACAATTTTTAGCCAAACAAATTTAAGCCATGAGTTGAAAGCACTTTTAATTTGAATAGAAAACTCATAATTTTACCTACCACATGCATATTAAAGTCCAAACCATTAGTATCTTAGAGGTTCAAGTTCCTTGTAAAATATTCCTAATCAGATCACTCAAATTCTTGGAGAAAAGTCACCAGTGCACTTAGTTGATGGTCTGCACTAGAAGCAAGTACAAGAAAAAAGGATAAGAGAGAGGAGCGTTCAAAGATAAGATGTATATACATGATAGATGGTAGAAGAGAGGGTAAACGAAGCCAATTGTTACCTGAAAGGAGGCTAACCAGATTAGATGGTTTGCAAGATATTTAACTTAGAATCAAGGAGAGTACACAAGTGCTCAACCAGATGATGGATTTCATGCCCCTGCAACATCACTTTGTAAATACACCATGTATTAACTCAACATGGAAGTGCCAAAATTCCTTCTATGTGGAGGAACCATCCCTATTACTTTAGAATCAATGCTAGGAAATTCCTCTTTCATCCATAATGTCTAGTTAAAGTAGAGATTATGTTAGCAGTCGACCTTTTGATGGGACTATGAATACCAAAAGGCTTGATAATTGAATTTGGAATTTATAAATATATATTGAATGTCAAACATGTCTCTCCCTTCATATTTTGTTGTAAATTCTCTTTGGCCACTTCTTGGACTAGTCTCCAGCAAAATAATAACTTCTTCCTTTGAAGTGACATACACCATGAGGCCCTAGGAAGCTAGTCCTATGTCCAATATAACTCGGCAATGTTGTTGTTCCAGAACCCACATAAGCACTCAAATGAGGTTACCCGGGCCCTTATGTTAGGTAGTCTTCTAGGAAGTGGCACAATATCCTAGGTCACCTAACATGACGATGGCATGGAAATATGAGTATCTGACATCAGATACAACAACCTTGGAAAGATATTATTACATTTTTATATCATTCTTGTTAAATTTGAAAGGGTCACTTTCTCAATGTTTTTATTTTTACTATATAGGTTGTTTTACATTTATTAGGTGTGTTTTTCAAAGTCTGAAGTACATGCTGGATGGGGAAAGAGTCGAAGTGTGTAAGTATATTTGTGATGTTGTTTAGTTCTTGTGCCTTTTATTTTTGTCAAGAATATATCTGGACCAGCAGTGTTTTTATCTTATTGTTGCATTTCCCATTACTAAACAATTATCAACGCATATATCTTATAGATGGGCACTAAGTTCATGAGGTAGTGCTTTCACTTACAAGCCAATAAAAAATTCTTCTAGGAGAAAGCTACTTGATCCAAGTGATCATGATGAATTTTGTTCAGAGTTTTGGTATGGAGGTGACCTTATCCTTTGTGATGGTTGTCCCAAAGCCTTTCACACAAGTGAGCATATTAATCTGCAATTGATCTCTTATCTTCTCTGATTTTTTTCTTTTGAAGAGAAGGATTGTTGTGTCCCCACTACTGCCTATCATTTTTGTTTACTGTATTTTGGTTAGGTTACATGGAAATTATGCTTACATATTAGAATGGAAATGAATCTGGATATATTTTTTTCGATATAAAATGCTAACAAATCTTGTTGTACGTTTCTATAGAAAAAATGCTAATGAATCTGGTTATGCCCGAGTGAAGTGAATCTTTGGAAATAGTCTCTTATATGATTAAAATTTGTGATTTTTGGGCCATGCAAGTGACGAAACAAACCATCGGTAGTGGCACCTTATCTGTTGCTAGTCCAACACTAGTCTTAGCCTTGCAACGTTTGGGTCATACCAGAGAGGCTTTTCACTAGGGCACTAAATTTTGAAGTAACAATTAAATAAAATAACAAATTGATACACATGGAAAAACAACTTAAGTTAAGGTAAATGTTGACTAAATAAACACCTAAATGAGGATATCCTAACAAATAAAAATCAAGAACCAAGAGAGGCTCCATGACTAACAAAGACCCCAATCAATGCACATATACCATAAGGTCCTAAATTAATAAAGAGACCCAAATGAATTGGCAAAAACATCTATTTTAGCCTATCATGAAATTAAGCACAAATCCAAAAAGGGTACCTACAAAGGCAATACACAACAAATGGAAAACCAGAATGTTGCATCTATACTAAGGCAAGAGAATATAAAGGAGACACTTGAACACACCATGATCCATCACTAAAGTGGATAGGAGGACCTTGGTGTAGGGTTAAGGTGGGGTTTTTATGGGCAAAAAACCATAAAATATCCCACACCAACATTTGAAAGGATGTGTATGGTCATACAAAGTACAAAGCCATGCACAACAAACATAGGCTCCTTTCGCAAGAAATAAATTAGCAAAATTTCCAGACATAAGTAGACGTGCAAGGAAAGGACTCAGCAAATTATTTCTTTGAAAACCTATCAATCATCATTAAAAACTAAAGAAAATTATAAATAAGTATCAATAAAATTTTCAAAGAAAATTTTGACCATCAACTTTTATCAAATAAATTTAGACACACAAGGACCAATTCGAGATGACTGAAAATGACCCTATGTCAATCCCTCTAAAGAACTAAGGAACACTACTCTAAGATTCACCCAAATTACCCACTAAAAAATAAACAAAGAATAACTCAACTTAATGAAGATAAGATGGCTTAATATGTGGTAAAATATATAAAAATTCATTTCATACTTAAGTATAGAGAGCTTAGATGATTAGCGTTCAAAAACATTTTAGTGGTATATTGAAATGAACATGTATCATGTAAATGTAATTTGACAAAGAGTAATCCACGTTAACATGCTAAGTAATAACAAAGAGACAATCCAAAAAAATATTAATGGGCTATATTACGCATCTATTCCTTCTAAAAAAAACTAAATAAAAGAATAACAAAGATCAAAGCAATGAAATAAAATCATTGTGGAAAGAAATATCAAATATCAAATATGCTCCAAGTATGGGCACAAACATGAGAGTTTAATTTTCAACTCTATAGGCTTTTGTCAATGTGGTCAACCAAAAATATGTCAAAAAACTAAATATTTTGGGGGATTCAAAACTTGTTGTGGATTGAGTATGCAACAAAGTCAACATAGTGGCCCCTCATTTGGCTCACATTTTTCAAGGTAGAAAACAAGTCTTCAACAAGTTGGATTGGTTCTCTTGTGGCCATATATACCATGAACTCAATACCCTCACAAACAAGCTCTCCATGGAGGCTCTCCAACTTATTCCACAAGTGCTCGAATACCTAGAGTATACGAATAATAATTTTGTGGGGGTTTTTGCCTTCCATATCTAGTTTTTTGTCTCTCTTATTTCTATATTTTGTGATTATATATGTAAAATCCAATGATAATATCCGAAAATCGATAGAGATTTTTTTTCTTTTAAAAGCTCGCACAATATATAATTGGAACAAAGTTTTATTACTAGAAATCAATCAGTTTCTTCTACATACCAATAAAAGTGGCAAAATCTCAATAAACTTTGATCACCTTGAACATCAAGCATACTAAGAACCTCAATAGTGGGGTTCTAATAACATCACCAAAGATCCAAAATTGACAAAGAACAATTTAATGAGTATTGATTAGTCAAAATTACCATGCGGATCAATTACTCATGTCGAAATGATGGTATATTGGATTATGTGTGGGTTGCACTTGCATTTGAAAGAGTGAACACAACGTGGATAAAGAACATTGAATACACTAGGAACCTTGAAAATGGGGTTCTAATAACATGGCCAAAAATCCAAAATTGACAATGTACAATTTAATGAGAAATTAGTCAAAAGTAAAATGTGGATCAATGACTCATGTCTAAATGATTGTATATTGGACTAGGCGAAGGTTGCAATGGCATTGGAAAGAGTGAAAAGAATGTGAATAAAGAGTCACTTGGAAAATGAATACAAGGAATCACAATCTTGGTTGCACGCATAGGGATGGTCAAACATGCAAGGAGAAGCATATGGAACACCATAAAAATTGGCAACTCATTTTTTCTAAGAGACATCCAAAAGAACATTTTTTTAATAGAGAAAAGCCCAAAAATCCTCCTTTTGGAAAATGCATCCTTCACATTACGGAAAATTTTCCATCTACGTTTCACAAAAAGACATGTAGAGAAATTTTTCTTCAATCGTCCCAAAAAAGGAAAAATAAAAAACCCTTTTAGGAAAATGCATTTCCCTCTATGTTTCACCACATTTCCCAAAAGAGATATTTGGAAAAATGTTTCTTGGAGAATATTACAAGAAAAAGACACCTTGGGAACATGGGAAACATGGATGTGCCCCCTCCCACCCAAAGGGACACATCCCCAAATAACAATGGTTTTTTCATTCATTCAGTGGGATTTCTAAGTCATCATTGCTCATTTGTTTATGACTACAAAGCTTATCATATACTGCTATGTTGAATGGTAAGCATGTGACAAATTCCTATAAAAAGAGGAGCTGATTTGGATAGAATCAAGGCCAAGGCTTAACAATTGGGACTAAACTTTCATAGTTGCAATATAAGCATGTGGACAACAGCACAGTGGAAATTAATTATAATACAGAGACCGTACAAAACCATATTTTCTGGACGATCGAATAGGCTTTCGTATTTCACTTGCACTAAGCATAGCATTTATTGTCATCTTTTGGTAAGGTACATCTATAACACCTCATTTACAGATAATTCCAAAAGTCTGCCTTTGAAATATTACTTTTATTTTAACAATCAAAGAACTTCTATAACAATTATTGTTGACTAGTGTAAAAGCATAGCTCTGAAAGAATGGAAAGGTGTTGTGGGCTATATCTAACATGCAAAAATCAAGAGTTGAATAAGTAGGAAGTGATTTTATCCCAAATCATGGTGTAAACTGACCAGTATTAAAAAAATTCCACTTCATACCGTCACACTAGTGTCTTTGTAGCAAACAATTGGTAGTGCTGAAGGTATAACTACGACAATGTAAAAGAAAATATCCACAGTGCTAAATTTTCAGTTTGAACCATAGATATGAACTTAAAACACATTTTTGATAAGAAAGTACATAATTGTTCAAATGCTGAGAAAAATTGCAGAAACTGCAATGCTGATCCAACATCATTTGACGAAAATTGTATCTGTGCAATAAACTGCATTGGCTTCGCTTGAGGCAAAATTCAAGGATTTGTATGTGTAGGAATTTACCTCAAAAAAACCTTGACACTTGAGTAAATCAGCAACAAAATCAAAGCCTGTAGCCTTAGCTACATGGAAAAGAATTCCAGTAGGAGCACATCCTTGATTTTTCCTGCAATAATGAATTCAACAACCTTATTTCTATAAATATCACACAATATCATAACCTTCTTCAAAATTTGAGTTATAAAAAGAAACGTAACAATTACCATGTTTTTTCCTAGGTGCATTTCTATATTCAAGTTTACATGCAAATACTGCAATTGCAAATACTTCTGCACTTTGTACACTTCCACTCCTTAGATTTAGTAGCCTCTTCAAAAAAAAATTGGAAGAGCTTCTTGGGGAGGAAAGTTTTGTTGTTGTTTGTTGTATGTTTTCTTAAGTCATGACCTTTGTTCGCTTTTGAGATGAGATACGGTTTCATTTTTAAGGGTTTGCTTTGGACTCATCACAGTTTCACCCTCACTGCATTTTGTGCCATCATTTGCCTTAAATGGGCTCCTTTTTTCCTCAACCTTTACTTCATTTTCGTCGGTTACAACACTTGAAATATCATTGTCATTCTTCAAGGTGTTCTTCTCTTGAACTCTCTGATTATTGTGGATTTCATTTCCAGGAAAGGAAAGCTTCTTCTTTGCGAGGGGAGTTGAAGGATGATCATGAAGTTGTTCGTGGTTTACTTCACCAACAAAGTTTGATGCCCCAGTATTTCTAAAACTACCAATGCCTAATCAAGGAGTCCTCCTTATTTTATGAGCTGGAGAAAGGGCCATTTTTCCTCTTGAACTTTTATATCATCAATATAGAAACCCAAAGATTTGATCTCTTGAATTGACATAAACCAGAAAGCCTACATAAAACATGAAGCAAAATTAATTCCACTGCAAAAATGAGACATCTTACAAGCAAATAAAAACTAATGAATATGATAGTTAATCCACCTTGTAATGAAACGTCTAAGAGTATTGTAATACATATCAATTGCTAAAAGAGATTCAAATAATTCCTACACATAGGGCAGGTATAATGCGAGGTAAACCACTTATCAATGCATTCCATGTGGAATCCATGATGACAGTTGGGTTGCATTTAGAGATTTTCTCCTTCTTCGAATTTGGCTAGGGAGATGGAGCATCCAATGGCCAATCCCAGTGACAACTTAGAAGCAGGTGTGTAAACAACAGTTGATAGTGCTTTGATGCCTGAATTCTTTAGTCTAGTGCTGGCTAGACGGATAGCAACCCAATTGGATGGGTCGGCTACCATTCATCTGTAGTTGTAACGCACAAAGCCAATGAATGAGAGGAGGCCAAGAAAAAATATGAGAGTGAAAACCTGTGAGAATGACAGCTAGATCAAATTTGAAACTGCCCTCATTGGGTTTTTTTACAGTTGCCAATGCTTTCATTCCCACCTTCTTTAGTCCATTGTTGGCTAGACGGATAGCAACCCGATTGGATGGGTCAGCCCCCATTCATCTGTAATAGTAATGTGCACAGGAAATGAATGAGAGGAGGCTAAGAAAACAGATGAGGGAGAAAACCATAGCTGCAATAATGACAGCTAGTTCAAAGTTGAAACTACCCTCATTGGGTTGCGAATTAGATTGTCGAATTTACTCTTCACCCTCTGGAGAAGGTCCCCGGATAGAAGCTAATAACTTCCTAATACCTAAGAACTTAGATTTTAAAAATATCATTTTGTTGTATTCGACGTTAAAACCTCAACAATTTTGTAAAAAAAAATTCTGATTCCTGAAATTCAATGAAGAAACAGTACTAGGAAAGAGAAAAAAAGTCTAAACAACAAGGCCAAAACGAACTATGAAGGAGAGAGAAAACAATTCCATGTGAGCTAAGGTCAAATACAAGACAAAGGAATCCACTTCTTTGATGGTAAAAAAGATGTGGGAGATGGCCAAAACAAAGGGATGTGTTTTGGATAGGAGAAATGTTATTTTAGCTCTAAAATTTAAACTAAAAATGAATACTCCCTCCGTCCATTTTTCCAAACATCATTTTTAATACTATGCCCTCTGAATATCATTTTTAATATCATACCCATTTTTGTTTTGATGGGTGTTCAACGCACTCCATGATTCCTTGTAAGTTCAAGGATTGATTTAAAAGGAAGCTTCAAAAATCAATTCAATTTCATTCTAATAAATTTATTTTAAAAATATTGATGATGAACTACACAATGAGTGGTTCAAAAATCGTTTACCTCAGAAAAATTATGTGATTTATCTAGAAGAGTCTTTAAAGAAATTAATTAATTAATTATTAAAATAAAATTGAGATAAAATAGTAAATTTAGGAGAGGTTTTTTGGTTACAGGTTTTTGCAACCTTTTGTAACTCCTAGATACAGCCCTAATTTGCTAAGGACCAGTTCCTAGGACATCTTAAACTAAGAGGTTTCAGGAAAGCTTTCTGTAGTTGACAATACAAGACCTCTTGTTGTAAAAAAGGATTTAAAGTTTCATAAGATGGGACCAAGATATCTTAAATAGAGAGTAGATAACAGTGACATCCAGTAGTAGAACATAAGGGTCAATAACCATACATCAAAAAGCAGACCCAAATTTAACTACTGTGAGGAGGGCCGAGCATGAAATCCGTGCTTAGTTATCAAAATGAATGAGTGTGGAAACAATGACAACAAATGGAGGAAATTTGAGAGTGCAAGCTTCTGTGATCCATAACATATTAGATTAAAAATCTTTCGGGAAATCACATGAGAATTTTGGAACCGACGCGTTTCGAACTACCAACTGTAGTTCATCATCAGGATAATGAAGAATGGCTGATCAGACACACCTATTTATACAATGAGGAGAGAAGCAACGGTCAAATCCAAGGACGGTTAAAGTCAAAATTAACTAGTCAAAAATTAAAAAAATAAAAATAAAAACAGAAAACATAACAAACCCACCCTTAAAAATGCTAGTCAAAACTAAAAATAATATAAAACCAAAACCAAAAACTAAAATGACCCCAAAATATAAATAAATAAATAGATAAAAATAAAATAAAAACATAAATCAAATAAAAGTTAAAGTCCTCATAAACGAAATTAATCTATAAAACAATAACGTTCAATTAGGATAAAAATAAATAAATAATTAATTAAATTAAATATAAAATAAAATAATAAATATAAAAGAATAAATAAATAAAATAATCAATAAGTAATCTTTTATATTTATTATTTTATTTTGGATTTATGTTTTTATTTTATTTTTATCTATTTATTTATTTATATTTTGGGGTCATTTTAGTTTTTGGTTTTGGTTTTATATTATTTTTAGTTTTGACTAGTATTTTTAAGGGTGGGTTTGTTATGTTTTCTGTTTTTATTTTTAGCCTGACTAATTAATTTTGACTAGCAGAATCTGACGCTACTTATATATATACATGATAATAGGTGTGTCTCTGATCAATCCATTCTTCATTATCCTGATGATGAACTACAGTTGGTAGTTCGAAACGCGTCGGTTCCAAAATTCTCATGTGATTTCCCGAAAGATTTTTAATCTAAAATGGAGGAAATATTAACGACAGGTAGGCCTATTCTAGTATAAAAATCTACCTGTGCTAATATTAGACTAAATATGGTGAATGTGATGCAAAACATGAACATAATATCGTGCTTGGAGCCATATTTAAAGTGCAACAGAAAAATAGAGATGAGTACCTTTCCACAGAGAAATTCACATCTAAATAACTAGCACTCGCATTCCGACAACTTACGATACAAAGAGAGTAATGGAAATGCCACAAACATTTGTATTAAAGTATAACAGATGTAATAAAAATTGTAACTTATCTCATAAGGAATCCATTACACACAAAAAAAAAAAATGTTTCAATTCCCTGACGGGGTCCTTCAACACATACTATGAAAATTCCTTAAAACTTTACAAAATGGAACATTCATGACTAGCAGTCTCTGTTCTGGAAAATATGGAACCCTGACTCAACTTTTGATTGCTTCTTTTAAAGCCTTCAGCTCGGCCTTCACAAAAGATATTTCGTAGACAAAATATTCCCCGAGATCTCTTCTTGTTTGGGGTATCTATAAAAATCAAAATTGATGATGAGGAAAACTGCATGACATCATCTACCTAGTGGCCTTAACGAAGGTGCTAACTAAAAACATAACAACTTAACAGAAAATAAATTTCAAAGGGTGAAATGAAGATTTCACTTGATATTACAATGTAAAAGAAATAAAAGTAAATGGGCCGCTAGGGCCAGATAATGAGTATCACTTTTTGGAATGAAGAGGGGTGGTTGCTACCGGCTGACTTCGAGGCACTGCTGATGTGGACAAACTAGCTTTGTGTCGAAGAGGAGGTGGGGACTTGTGGGATGATGTGGAGGCAGGGTGCCGATGTACTCGCTGCATTTTTTCCATATGATCCCCCCTGGTGGAGGCGTAGTGGGAAAAACCTCTAATAAGGCCTAAATATCAGTCAATTTAGTGTAATCTAGTTGGATGGCCAAGCACTGCTTAATCTGGTAGAGAAGGGAAATTTCATTAATTAGGGCAGAAATTATGGTTTGCACTTTTAGGCGAGTAGTTTTCTCAAAGGGTAAATCATTCTGGTTCATAACAGCCGTCAACTTCTGTTCATACTCCATCAGTCCTATAAATGCAGCCATTACAAGCTCCCAGCATGATGTGAGTACTGCCTTTACCAACTCATCCCACTCTTGATCAAACCGTTCCACTTCCTTAGTAACCTGCTCCAAACCACTCAATGGATTTGCACGTGCAATTTAGTTCTTGACTACCCTTCTAACTTCAATCACTCCCTTGAAACAAACTTCAATCCCCTGGGTGAGTAGCTCTTCAAAGTCTAATCCATTCAGGTAAGTTATATACCTTTTAGCCATGGTCACTTTTCCTTCTGCTTCCGCTAGACCTTCCTGCAATTTTTCTTTCAATAATCGGACCGTGATATTTTTATCAACAACCAATGTAATATATTTCCAATGTTTCTTTACCTCTGATATAGTGTCAGTCCAGATGAGGCACCTAGCTTCTAGGAGGGTCGCATTTCCCTTCATCCGGTTGGTCAATTCCTTAATGGTTTTTTCCTGTTACGTCTTTTCCCTTTTTGCTACCTCCTTGTCATTCGTTTCCAGCTTAGTTTCTAGCTCCTGTATCATCTGGCATGTTGTACGAGCTTTGTTTTCTAAAACCCATAAGTCCGACAGAGATTTAGTCAGCTGTTATGGAGTGGTGCTAGGTGCAACGAAGGTTGGGGTTACGCACACGTGCTTGTCCCATTTTCCCTGCAACTCTGCCATTTTCTTTCTGACGGCACCCAATTTCGCGATCCTTTTAGCATTCCCCTCCTGTTCTTTGACCAGTGAATCAGCGAGATTTGATTTCTCCTTCTCCACCTGGGCTAACTCCTCTATTTTTACATGTTGTCTGCGGGAATGTCTAGCCTTTTCCTTAGCTTAGAGAATAATGAGCTGCTTTATAACCGCATCATTGTCGCTCCCTTTTTCCCTTACTATCCTCCTGAGATTTTGTAGGTTTTTGGATATGCCTCTCACACTAGCCCTTTCTTTCCTCTAGTTCTCCAGCACTTCACTGTACTTGTCTTCCACCTTCCTCAGTGAAAGTGTTAGCTTTACCACTTCGTCCCTCAACATATCCCTGATACATTGATGTAGATCGAGCTTGTCTATTAAAGGGACCTTGGCCAGATTTAAAGCGACTTCCAAAGCTCGGTAGCTATTTCCTTCAGCTGCAAGATCCAGCACTACCTCTGTAATGGTGATTATTAACTGTTCTTTGTCCATGTCAAGCTCAATAGTAAGCCGAGTATGATACTTATTCACAAATCTAGCTAATTCTACTCGAAGTTTCTCCCATGCAGTCCTATTTATATTTCCAATCTCTTCCCTTACTTCTACTCTGTTAACTGAGATGGTCTGAGATAGTCTAGAGACATATGAAGAAGAGGCACCATCATAATTGACTATGAAACTGGCCTTTCCTCTGACAGGCTCCCTGTATCAGATCAATTCTTCTTGTGAAGTTTCTTCCCAGATAATCTCCACATCATCTGTTCTTTGCTTCTTGAAGGAATGAGATCTCTCTCCCATATCCATATCTTCTTGTCCTCCTGAAGCACTACCCTCGTTGATTTTCCCTCTTCTCTTTGTGCTCGCAAAAGTAGTTTCACCCCTTCCTTCCCCATTTGAAGATTCAGCTTTCATCTGTGAGGCAAAAGGCCATGTATCAAGGTTAGATCTCCACTCAAGGAAGGGCCTAGTCTCATGTACATAAGCGGTTGACTTTATTTTCCTTTTCCTGTTGGAAAAGATCCCTTTCAGGTCATAGGGCCAAGCTTTCAACTGTATCATATCCATCCCTTGTAGCAGCGTTTCCACTGTGGAGAGGGCGTGTCTTGAATCTATGGTGAAGGGGTCGATAGTGGTAGGGAGCTTGAGAATGTACCCTTTATTTGCGGGGACAGAGTCGAAATGGTCTACCTAGAGGGTTTGGCAGATAGACTCAAGGTGTTACATAGTAATTTGTCACTATCCCTACAATCCCTCGCCTCGCATATTCGAGGGTCTTTCCCATGACATACAAGTAGTGTAATACTCTGCAAATACTTTCTTTGCATCCTTCTGCATAAGGATATGATTTCTCCTATTGAACATTTCCTCAGAAAGCACCCAAAAACCCATGTTTTGGCATTCACGTGGGTAGCCAGTTCATCCCTCACGCCAATGGGGAAAATATACACCAGAGGTCACGCTAGCTGGCGCTCTGTCCCTATGTTGTACCCTTGCCAACCTATTTTGGAATGTTTTTTAACAAA
Organism: Pinus albicaulis; assembly: GCA_034641835.2. Taxonomy (NCBI): domain Eukaryota; kingdom Viridiplantae; phylum Streptophyta; class Pinopsida; order Pinales; family Pinaceae; genus Pinus; species Pinus albicaulis. The sequence continues at coordinate 1,293,545,614 of CM076582.1, forward strand.
TTGGAGGCAGAAGTTTCCTTTAACCACCTCGAGAATGACTCATTGCAAGTGGTTGAACTCGATAAGCCACAGATCTCTAACTTTAGGAAATGGTTAATGGAACATTCTAAGAGGATAGGACTCCCCCGCAACGATTATGGGGATCCTAACTTCTTCTTCTCCCTCTATATAAACAAGCCTTCTCCCTTTACATCAGCTAGGTGAAAACAATAGCTGAACATATAGCCAAGAAGCTAAGCTTGGAGAAGAGATTATAGCTGAGTAATCTTTATAGAGAAGGTAGAACGAAGGAGGATCCTATAGAGATAGCCCTGTCTAAATTTCTGAAGATCTTGTGAGACGTGCTTCGCTGGAACCCTGTTGGAGGAGATCACAACATCAAAGCGCCGGTTGTATTCTTCCTTCATTAATTTAATATACTCAACTATGATATTGTTTCCATCTCTGTGTTATGTTTATTTAATGCATGTGATTTATTCTTCTTTGACTGACTAATAGTTATGAATTTGAAATAGTATGTTGTGTATCGTCTTCATCTCCTGTGTACATGCAGGTATCCGGGTGTGAGAATGAGCGGGTCGTGATCTGCCGAATCGGGAGTGGGAGGCAGCCATTCTTCCACATGACACAACAATGCAGGATCTGAGGTACATGATCTCTTGAGTCTTTGTCAATTCTTAGCTAGTAATTGATGTCATAGCATGTTTTTTTTGTGGCTAGACCCACCCTAGGGCTAGTGGGATCGCCTCTGTCCATAGAGGGGATTTACCTCACCAACAAGTTGGTGACTCCACTAGGGATCAGTGTGAGTTTGTATTTTGTCTATTAGATCTTCTTCTTGGTCTTCACTTTCTTAGATTGCCTTTCTGGATTGTTTTGCTGAGTCTTAGGCTTCTGTTCAGCCCCAAAGGATTAGTTTTGACCTCTGTTTTTCCAATTTTTCGTCTTTCCATAGTTAGCTTGATTGGCACAGTTTTCATCCTAGCAGTCGCACCCACAGGCGTGAGTTTCTAGTTTAGCACTTGCGCCATCCCCTGTCTGGCGTAGATTACAGCCAGACAATCACGCCAATTCCTGTAGGTGCTAGGGTTTTCCTTGTTTTGGGATTTTTTGTCCATCCTAGTGTCTATGGGTGTTTTCTTCACTTGTTTTGAGTGCTTTGGGTTTGTTTGTGACTGTGATCAGCCTTCTCCCTTCAATTGTTCATCCATTTCTTTCAGCATATTGACTTTACAGATTTCTAGTGCTTTGGTATGCCAAGCCTCCTGTTGGAGTTTAGCTCTCTTATTTTGCGGTCACTCTCATTAGTTTCTTGATTGCGTTCAACTCCCTGGATCCATTTTGAGTGGTTTCTTTGGTGAAATGTGTCTTGAGTAGGTCTTCTCTCTTTCATTTATTTTTTCTTCCTATCGCTCCAAGCATAGTTCACATTGCTTGTATGGGTCCGTTCTGACATATTTCTTCGATTTGAGAGATTGTGACATTGGTTTGAGTTCTTGTCTTGTTTTCTTTTGAGTTGTTTGAGTTCTTTTGTTTCGACTCTTGCATTGGCATCCTCGAACTAGTGTGAAGATTCGTTTTTCATGTTATTTAGTGCACTGTTTTCTCTATTACATTGAAAAAATAAAAAATATTTTTTATGCTTGCATTTGTTTTGTTTGCATTGCAAAATTGAAAAATATTTTGCATAACTAGCATTCAGCATTCTAGGAAATATTTTTCTTTCTCATTAGTTTGCATCAGGTTCTGTAGTGAATACTTCTGTGTGTTTTCATTGTTTTCTATCACTTGAAATTTCTAACCTTCTTGTAGATAGCTCTTCATTGAACGAAATGGTATTTTATGGCATGTAGCTTGCATTCAGGGATTTGTGATATCCAACATTCGGTAGGACCTTGGAATTGAAACATAAATACAAGGTCAACTTAAAACTTCTTCAATTAGCCGAAGGCAACATTGAAACTTAACGAAACATTTAGTGGTCTAAGTTAGAGACATGTTCTGGCGTCTTAAAATCTAGTAGTTGTCGCTCACCATCTGGCTTTAGACAGCGCTAGTGAGGATTTGTGCTCCTCATACCATTTATTATATAAAGGGATACCCCTATAGGTTGCACTACTTTTATCCGTAGGAAGCCGAGTTTGCCATCTTATAAATGTGATACACCGAACACAGCATTCGGGGAGACTACCTGCACGTACGTCAAGCCCTTGGTTGATTCTTCTTTCATTTTGTAACCAACGTGTATATGGTAGTTCACGGGAACCTGGTACACCCTTTTACCTAGAATACCTGAGCAGTCATTTTCGATCTTTACTGACTCCATAAACTTGGAAAGATCATCGAGCACTTGTCCTTTCACGCTCACTTAAAACTAAAAGAGACTAGAGTCATATCTTACTATTTCTTGACTCTGAAAACATGAAACAACTAAATTTTGCTTCAATGTGGTAAAATAAACTACTTATGATTACACGCCCATTAAATATTGATTACTTGGCCTGTATTTGTTTTCCTTGGTTTTGATCCAAGTGTCTTCATTTTCAATTTTTTTTTCCTTTTCTAATGTGCTACAGTCATAGTGCTGAAACCATCAGTTTCATCTACTGGCAGTCCTTTCTCGGACGATTCGTCTAAAACTTCATAGATATCTGGGTCTTTGAGCTCCAACAGTCTATAATCATGTCTGAGTATCCCTTTGGGGAACCAGTTTAGTTCCATTGGCATCTTTCCAACGCTTGGTTTAGATTTTGGGTTGGGGAACATTTCCCCCCTCTTACATCAGGATCACCGTTTTTTGCTACTATCATACCTCCTAGCCCCCATACTCTTTTGCAAGATCTCACGGCAGATTCAGACATGGATTCGTCTGGTCCTAATGGCAGTTAGGGCATTCCAGTTTCTGACGAACAATACCAACTCTTCCTAGAAGACATCCAAACAAAACCTGTTCAATCCTCACCATCGGTGTCGCTTCCGGTCGGATATAGGTCTCTGGGTTAGATTATGGCTAGTATTACCTCCATGGAAACATCAACTTCATCAAGGGGTTTGTTTCTTCCATCCTTAGGTATGTAGTTGACGACACCTGTCTCGTAATCGACGCCTTTTTTTACATGTATTCATACTAGGCCCATTGTCTGTGTGGCTACTTCGGCACTGGTTGTCACTACACAGTCGTCAGGAGTTTCAACTCCGATAGAAAATTTGATTGCCGCAGCAATCCCTTATGGCCCTTCTTTTGAGGAGTTCTGGCTGGCTGTTCAGCAGCAGAACTCCCAAACTTATCAATCCCCTCAAGATCCCTATAGGTCTTATTTTTCTCATTGTGGAGCGGATGGTACCCCGATTTATTCACTTCTGTTTCAGTATGATGAGCAAGGCAACCCCATCTACTTGGCTGCTCCTGAGGCTTATCAGTTCCTCCCTGGTTTTATACCTACCTTGCCTGTGCAACCCTCTAACCAACAAGGGCAACCCTTTCAGGGACAACTTTCAGTTCAGTAGGGGTATGCTTATGGCCCACAAGAAAAACCCTTTCAGGGACAACCTTTGGTGTAGCAAGGGTATGCGTATGACCCACAAGGCCAACCCTTATAGGGACAACCTTCGGTCCAACAAGGATTGTTTTACAGCTCGCAAGGGTAGCCTTACAATCCTCAAGGTCAACCTTTACAAGCTCAGCCTGTGATCCAACCAGGGCAACCTCAAGGACTAGCTGGGCAGCCGGTATATCAACCTGAACCTTCATACGGTCCTGGGGGGCAGATTCATCCATCCCAACCTGGTGCAACCTCAATGGCCTTATCTTCCGATCAGTCCAAATGTTGCACAGCCAGGGCCATCTTATGGTTCTGCTCCAGGTCAACCTGTTCATCAGGCACAACCTGGCCCTTAGCAGCCATCAGGCCAACCCGCTCAACTGGGGTAACCTGGTGGCCCTCATCATTCAGGTCAACCTACTCAGCCAGGCCAACCTACACAGCCTATTCACCCTGCTCAGCCACTACTCTACTCTATGCCGCAACCAAATCAACCGATGCGCCCGACATATCCATCTCAGCAGTGCCCCACTTATCAGCAGCCTATTCAACCTCAAGGCGGTTATTTTCCTCAAGGTCAATATCAACTGGTTTACAACCCATCTCAAGGTCCTAATTATCACCCTCAACCACTAGGCTGTACTTATACTCCATAGCAGAATCTTTATGCTACTCAATCAAGACCCTCGTATACTTAGAATCAGTATCCCGATTTTCAACCCCCATATCCTGGTCCTCAACCACCATATCAACCAAATTATCTGGCTTATACCACTTATGGTCAGAATCCTCTGGGACAAAACCAATGGGGGTAGAGTTATACTCAACCAGGATGGTGTCTACTTAACTTATTGTTCCTAAATTTATGTCATAAATTGTCAACCAGGGCTAGTAAACTGTTGAAGTGAAATGCACTATATGTGCCTAGGTATCTTCTTCCTACTTCGTTGTGCTTAGTGTTTTTCTAGTGTTTTTGGTTTTGTGTTTTTATGTTAAGAGGAAAAGAACTAAATTGTTGGCAAAGAGAAGTTACTAATCACACTAAAATAGAACAAAATATACTCTAAACTATGTATGGCACCTAAGAACAGAAAATGCTAATCCAAAGATTGTAAATATGATAAGAAAAGTAACTCATAACATTAAACTCAATCAATTTCATTTCATTAGAGGTATGTTGGAAAAACTTGAGAAAAGGATAAGTTTGATGTAATGAGGTTCTCTTTAGTAAACAACAACTTAAAATATCATAGATAAAATCTCATCCATTGTTAGAAATTTGTTGGAACATTTTGAGAAAAGATTATCTGCAACATAGTAAGGAATCCTATGCTAAAATAACTTATGACACTATAATTAACTCATTCTACAAGTTCTCAAAATGTTACTATTAGGCCTCATTCAAGGATTAGAGATCTCTTGGAATAACTTTGGAAAGAGGTTGTTTGTAAAATTATGAGAATTTAAGAACAAGAAAAGCTATAAAATAATGAGGGTATTTTAAGTCTAATTAACAGGACTAGAATGCAACTAACTAATAAAACCAAAATACAATGAACAGAACTGAACTAAAGTGCAATTAACTCAACAGTACTACATCTATATCTCATTCACGCATTAGTGTTATATTGCAACAGCTCATGAGAACAAGATTGACTGTAATATTCGATATAAGTAAATGACATAAGCATGATGCAAGAGGATAAAATCAGAAAAATGCCTAAGTTAAGAACAAAACAGAGTTAAAGGTCACTTATCTAGAAAATATGCACAAGCCTTTAAGATAGTAGGGGCCCTCTACCATCAGATTGGCACACAAATCCTTAAATCCTTAAAATTGCTTCAGATCATGCATCAAAGTTGTACTTCTTTCATTAAAGGAAAAACGCTCAGAAACAGAGTATCACAGTCTTTTAAGAACTAACAAAAAAACATCAACTAACTGTTTCTCGGTTCACTGAGATATTCTTATAAGCAAATAGATAACTATCATTGAGTAGAAATAGGCATAGGTGTCATCTATAATCAAAATTGAACTAGAACTCTTGTTGAGGACTCATATTTTTCTGAAGACACCTGCAGATTCCTTATCCTTGTAGAAGTTTGCTTCTTAGTTTTGGCTTTATCCATGTGCATAACCACTTTCAGATTTTTGCTCATGCTTTGTAGAGGACAAGGAATGATGTATGAGAGTTCTGGAATTTAACCATATGTGTCTTTCCCTCAAATGACACCTGTAACGTGTGTGAACATAAATATGGTTGCAGAATATGTGACTAGCTACAGAATCGCTGCATTTTGTAGCTAAGTCTGATCAAAGACCACTATGACAACAAAACCACAAAAGTGTAATAATTCAGTCATTTCATGCATTCTTAAAGTGATTTTAATCGTTCTCATTTATATTTTAAGCCTATAACTGATAAAGGACAAATCGAATGAACTGAAATTTGGTGAAAGGAAATGACATCTTTAGGGCTCAACATACCCCCACTGCAAAACTTTTGCATGTCCTCATGCAATCAATCCTTATATTCTGAAACTTCTGCTAGGACATCTAGCTTCCTTTTTCTACTTTGCTTGGTGTTCAATGGCATCCTAGGCTTCCTTATGACCAATTTGAACCTCAGATTTATAAGTGCCCTACTCAATTTCTTGTTTTTCTTCTTTAGCTTCTCACTAGCCTTGTACAATTTTTCCATTTGCAAAGAGAGAGTTGTGTTCATATCACTTTTCAGTTTGACTTGTTCCCTTAAAATTTCATTTTCATTTTTTAAATGCCTATTGAGTACTTCCAATTCATATTTGTCTCTTCTCAGCACTTCAATTGAAGATTCTTGTGGGCTAGGAGTTCTTTCTTTGTTTTTCGAGGCTCTCTTTTCTAATGACTCAACATAATTATAGATCTTTTGTTGGGCTAGGTCTACCTCCGGAGTTCCTCTATCAAGATATTCTTCGTACTGGTACTCAGGAGATCTGTCAGTTGGTGTCTCTTCATCTTCAATATCTATGATTCATGTTTTCTTAACTCCTATTTTCTTCAATATGCCTCTAAGCCTATGACTTCTTCTCAGTTTAGATGGTCCCTCACCTCTCTCCTTAGCATACTTTCTTATTATATTTTCCTTTTTGAGCTGTTTCTTGATTTTGGCCAATTTTTCAGAGATAATCTCCTCACTATCTTCTTGTATGGATTTATCCGTTTTAATTTCAACAGATTTGTCAACTTTTCCCCTCCTGCTTCTCCTTAGAAGTTTTCCTTCAGATAGAGTTTCTTTAGGTTCTTCAAAATGATTCCTCAAGAGGAACTCATCCCAACTGTATCGTATCTTTTTCAAATGATGCTCAATTAGAATTTTGACTAGGCCATGATGATATAAGGTGGTTTCTAAGAACTGAACCCTTTTTTGGACATTAGAAGCCATCCTCTTTAGGCTATGGAGTAAGAAAAAGGGTAAATTTATCTCTTCATCTAGGAAATTCATCATAAGTCGAATGTGATAAAGATATAGGGTGTCAAACCTTCCCTCATAGCTTATAAAATTTTGCAGAATTAGCAACATATTTCACCATTTATTCTTCAATGCTAAACTAGGAATGCCTTTCTTAAAAACTGAAATATCCATACCTGGTGTTTTTAGCATCTGCCTCCATGCTTCATTGTGAAATTCTTTGTTTTTGAACCATCGTTCACCTTGCCTTGGTAACTCTGCTACTTCTGCTATAAAGGATTCTGTGATAATGAACTTGACATTGCCTCTTTTAACTTCTGACCCGTTGAATGACCGGGCAAATGACTTGGTGACCCTCTTATCAAATCCATTGAACTTCTCCAAAAACTGTAGCCATCCAACCTACTGTAACATCTCTCTAATTTGTGGGTAACCTTCTAGATATTTGGTTCTGACTGGTTCAGACCTTACAATAAGTCCCATGGCTTCTTTTCTTCAATTTCAATTTATTGCTCTGTTACTGCTCTCGTATTCGAGTTAAAAATGGTTGTTGAGGGTTGTTTTCACCCTAAAGATGACTTCTCTTTTTCTGTAGACAAGAATTGGCTACGGAAAAATGACATGAAGTGGATATGAGATGAGTGAAATATGGTGAGGGTAAATCACATGAATAAATGAGTTTGAGAGTTTTTATGGAGTAAAAGACCGCAGAGAAATTCCATGAGGATTTCAAAATCAATGAATATTTCGGTTTAGTGACGTGACCTAATAGGTCACTTCAAGTACTGACCGTTAACTTTTAATAAATGATGATTTGATATGGGCGGAATGGAAGGTATTTCTTCAAGGATTTTATGATAGGCTTGATCAATACGAATAATAAAAATAACTTTATGAAACATACATATGTCTTAACCATACTATATCTTTCATAATCTGCTATCATAATAATTTCACACAATTTTACCTTAGCCCTTATTTTGATTTTTTTTTCTTTTAATATGCTTTGTCTTTCCTTTGGAAATTATTGATCTTTTAGTCTTCATAATCCTTTTGATTTTTCTTGTTGAAGTAGGTGTGCAAGACCAATTTTCTTCTAAACAAGTGGTTGTTGGATAGTTTGCAGAATGTGTGGTTGCAGAATGTCTGGCTGCAGAATATCTGGCTGCAGAATGTATATGTAAAAGCTTTGAGACATGGAATGAAATGATTTGAAATATGGATGGAATGAAGTATGAGATGAAATAAAATGGATCATAAAATATAGTGGAATGTAGCATGAATGAAGTGAAATATGATGGAATGAAATGGATCATAAATGTGGAGTGGAATGAAATATGAAAAGTGGCCTGCAACTTATGATTTGTAATATTCAATTGTAGAAAAAGATCAATTTTGAAAATCTGAAATGAAAACGAGATGGATCATGAAATGGAGTGAATGAAGTATGGATGAATGGAGTGAATGAAATATGAATGAAGTGAGATATGATGAAATGAAAGGGTTCATAAGTGGAATGTGATATGTAAAGTGAGCCTGCACTTATGATTTTATGATAGTTGTTTGCAGGAAAAGAACAATTTTGAAAAGCTAAAGTGTCAGAAGGATTATGATTTTCACCTTATCTTTTCTGTATAAACATGCTAATCAATTATTAGTTTTCATGTTTATACTTTATTTATTTGCTTCATCATCTGATTTCAAAAAATACAATTAAGTTGATGAAGAAGAAGGATTCTTCTTCATTAACTTCACATCACTGTTCTCTTGGAATCTCTTGACAAATTCTTCTCTTGAAAGTGGCTTATGATACAGCTTAAATCTATGACCATTTACAAGAAAAGTGACCTTATCTTCATCTATTGTCCTGATTTTTATTGCTCCATTGTCAAAAAATTTCACAATTTCATATGGCCCAAGCCAATGTGTTTGGAATTTACCTTGAAAATATTTGAACTTTGAATCAAACAAGAGGGCCTAGTCACCTTCTTTGAATTTCTTTTCCTTAATGTACTTATTATTCCATCTAGTCCTTTGCTACTGGACTATATTTGTTCTCTGGATTGCATCCTGTCTGATCTCATCCAATTCATTAATCTGCTCCAACCTATGATTTTGTGCTTCTGTTATATCAAGTCCTAGCTGGACTGCCATTTTAAAAGTTTGAATCTAAAACTCTATGGGAAACAAGACTTTTTTTCCATAAACAAGTTCATAAGGAGTATGACCTGTTGTGCTTCTCCATGTAGTTCTATAGGCCCACAAGGCTTCAGGAAGCCTGTCTGCCCAATCTCTTCTATGTAAATGAACAGTCTTTGTTAGGATCCCTTCAATGACCTTATTAGTAGATTCCACTTGGCCATTTTCTTGTGGATGATAGGGAGTATATTTTCTGTGTCTAATTTTGTACCTCTCCACCATTTGTTCCACTAGCCTTGATGTGAATTGAGCCCCTTGATCTATAAAAATTTCTCTTGGGACACCAAAACGAGTAAAAATATCCTCAAAAAGAAAATTAACTACAGATGCTTCAGTAGTAGAAAGTAATGGCTTGGCCTCTACCCATTTGGTAACATAATTAGTGCAAACTAATATATATATCTTTTGTCTTGATGGAGGACTAATAGGTCCTACAAAATCTAAAGCCCATTTCTCAAAAGTTTCAATATGTACCTGAGGTTGCAATGGCATCTCACCTGAAGGAGAGGGTTTCCCTACCCTTTGGCAGCTGTCACACCTTTTGACATACTCTTTAGCATCTTTAAAAAGGGATGGCTAATAGTATCCTAAATGAAGGATCTTATAAGCTATCCTTTTATCAACAAAGTGTCCACCACAAGGTTCATCATGACATGCCTTGAGGATCTCAGGCATCTCATCTTCTCGAACACATCTCCTAATGATAAAGTCTGGACCTATTTTGTATAACTCATTAGCAACCCATGAATATTTTGCACTGTCATAAATGATCTTTCTTTTTTATCTTGCATTCATTATTGAAGGAAATTTCCCTAAAACTAGATAATTAGCAATGTTAGCAAACCAAGGAGTTTGAGTAGAAATTGCAAAAATATATTCATCAGGGAATTTATCTTCAACTGGAGTATTGTCTTTAATTTTTTGGAGTCTATATAGGAAATCAATTACTGTATTTTGTTTCCCAGACCTATCTAGAATGGTGATGTTGAATTCCTGTAAAAGAAATAACCATCTTATGAGTCTGCCATTAGTAATTGATTTGTTCATTATATATTTAATTGCAGAGTGATCTGTGTGAACAAAAGTTTCATATCCTGTTATATAGTGTCTGAATTTATTTATGGCATGAACAACAGCTAAGAACTCTTTTTCAGTTACAGTATAATTTAACTCTGAAGGAGTCAAATTTTTACTAGTATAGTAGATGGCATAAGGAATCAGGTCTTTTTGTCCCAATACAGCTCCTAAAGTTGTATCCAAGGCATCTCTTGAAATATGAAAAGGTAATTTCTAGTTAGGTCCCCTTAAAATAGGTGCTTCAGAGATTTTTGTTTTTAGGGTCTCAAAGGCTATCTGGCAATCAGGATTCCACTTGAATTCACAGTCCTTGGTGAGTAATTTCAAAAGTGGAGATGCTATCTAGGTGAATTTTTCTATAAACCTTCGATAATATCCTGTAAATCCTAGAAAAATCCTAACATCTTTTTGACAACTTGGAACAGATAATTTAGAGATGACTTCAACTTTTGACTCATTAACTCTAATCCCATCCCTTGAAATGTGATGCCCCAAAACAATTCCTTCAATAAACATCATAAAACACTTCTCATGACTTAGTGAAATATTTGCTTCTTTACATCTCTTTAAAACTTTTTCCAAGTTTTCTAAGGCTTCTTCAAATGTGTTTCCATAAACTGTGAAATCATCCATATATACCTCTACACAATCATGTATTAGATCTGAAAATATTCCTAGTACTGCCCTTTGAAATGTTGCAGGTGCATTGCATAGTCCAAATGGCAATATTCGGTAAGCATAGGTACCCCAAGGACAGGTAAATGTGGTTTTGTCTTGATCTTCAAGTGCTACTTGAATTTGGTTATAACCACTAAACCCATCTAAAAATGAGAAGTACTTTTTGCCAGCTAATGTATCTAACACATGATCTATGAAAGGTAGGGGAAAATGATCTTTAAGAGTAGCTTTGTTTAATTCTCGGTAGTCAATACATACCCTCCATTTACCATTTTTCTTTGGCACAATTACCAAAGGAGAAACCCACTGACTATCTGAAATAGGATAGATAAAGTTGACATTCAACAATTTCTGCAATTTTTCTTTAACAATCTCCCTAAGATTTGGATTCATCCGTCTTTGAGGTTGTCTGATTGGTTTACAATTTTCCTCTATGTAGATGTGATGAGTGCAAGTCTTGGGGCTTATCCCTTTCATATCAATGTACTTCCATGCATATGCAGAAGAATGTCTCTGTAAAATTTTGACTAGCTCTTCTTGTTGAGATTTTTCTAGGTTCTTATTTATGTTTAAAGTTTTGCTTGGAAATATCTCAATTGTAGAGCTGCCAAATTTATCCATGGAATAGAGAGACATCTGCCTTGATGACAAAAACTCAATGTTGGATTCTTCTTGAAATTTTTCATGTTTATGTTCTGAAAAGGATTCAAAGTTTTCTAAAGTATTCAGAATTTGACTATCTTCACTAATTTTTGAAATTGTGAAGAGAGGTTGTAAGTCTTCTTCATCCTCTATCCATTGAGTATCATCTAAATCTGTAATTGTCCTTGCTGGAGGATACAAAGTGAATTTCTTAGTTGAACTACCATCAGAGATGTACATATCACCGGATCTACAACTAATGAAAGCATCAGTTGTAGCTAACTAAGGTCTTCCTAATATAATAGGATGCCCTCCTAGATTATTCTTAGGAGTTAGGATCATAAAATCCACAGGATACTCCCAAGAATCTAGGGACACTGGAATGTCTTCTATTACCCCATCAGGTTTGATCACAGATCTGTCTGCTAATTGTAATAATGTGGGTGTAAAGAGAAGATTAGGAAGTTTCAGTTTATCCATGATTTGTCTACTCATGATATTGATTGCTGCCCCTAAATCAATGAGTGTGTTTTGGATCTCAATTCCATTGATGTGAATTTTAACAACTGGATTTCCTGGGTCTAGATACTTTGGAATAGCAATCTTACCCATCATGATGTCTGCTATTTTTCCTGCCAGTTGAATTTTCTTTGTCTCTTTTATTCTTTTTCCTGTTTTTTTCATGCTCAACTCCTTTATTGTCTTTGCTAAGATTGGAATTTCCTTGATAGCTTGTAATAATGGGATCTTAATACAAACATTCCTTAGCTCATCTAGGAAATCATAATTAGGCACCATAATTTGTTTTTCTACACCCCTATCAATTTGTAATATTTCTGGAAAGGGCGGTGTAGAGGTGAATGTTGATGGCTGCTCTAATATAGGAGTTGAAATTATTGGTTCTTTTTGTTTTGATTTTTCAATATTTGGGTCTTGAAAAGATGTGTTCTCTTTTCAAAACTTTTATTTACCCGTAGAGAATCTTCCTCAGAGTTGTTTTGCTCTTGTATGATTACAGAAGGTTTCTTCTTTTCAAGTATTCTTCCAGACCTAAGTTGAACATCATTAAGGTCTAAAGGAGTAATCAAATAGGTTGGGAACTGTTGGCCCTCTATCATGTATTTGTTCTGAGGGTTTTTATTGTTGGGTTTTGGTATGGGTTGGGCAGGTAACTAATTTTATTTCTAAGGAAATGGTAATGGAAGTGGTAGATTTTAATGTTGTGGATTTTGAGGATTTTGTTGAGGATTCTGTTGAGGAGTGAAATTTGGATATGGTAGATAAGATGGTGGATATTGATAACACTGAGAGTATCTTCCATAGGGATTTTGTGCTCCTTGTGCCCAATTTTTAAATTGATTTTGGAATTGGGGCCAAGGTTGCTGCCAAGAATTCCAATTTGGTGGGGGTTGATTATACAACTGATCATGGAATCCTTGTGTTTGAGGTCCCTACCAAGGCCTCCTAGAGACAAAATTGAGAGATTCTATGGAATTTGTAGGGGTTTCTTCTTGAAAGACAGATTTAAGACCAGGAAGTGAAGGAAAACTCTTGGTCTCATGTTTTTCTGAACAAATTACACAAGTCTCTACTATTTTTTCATCCAAAGGGCACTCTCTCAAGGCATGCTTCTTTCTACATTTGGGACAAAAGATTTCTAAGGCATCAGATTCAACTTTTTGCTTATTTTGTAACTTAAGGGTGTTTATTTGTTCACTAAGACTCCCTAAAATATAAAATTAGAATTCATCAAGCATATGTCCTATTTCTGACCTACTTACTGTCCCAGAAGCAGACTTACTTGCCCTTGCAAGAGCAAGGTCTCTTGGTCCTTTTACAGTTTTAGATTTCCCTCTTGAAAGGTTGATACATAATTCAGCTATTTCAGGTAATGTGAGTTGAGATATATCCCCTTTTCCCATCATATTAAGTATATCTAGCCAGGCATGCTTTCAAAGTATCTTGGTCTAATTTTTCCATTTTTTCTTTTTTGATGTTATAGTTAAACCTTCCCAAAAAATCTTCCAGATTTTCATCCTCTTTTTGTAGCATTTTAAACACTTCCTCCTTATGGTTGACTGGCATATATTAATCCAAATACCTCTCTAGAAATGCATGTTTCATGTCTTCCCATGTCCTAATAGAACTGTTGATCAAACTCATAAACCATTTTAATGTTGCTCCTTTCAATGTTGAAGGGAATAGTTTAAGTTTTTGGGCATCTAGTAAGTAATCATAGGTTCTACATAGGACTTAAAATTCAAATATGAAGGTTTCAGGATCTTCACTTTTGAGTCCATAAAAGTTTGTAAGGATAGAGGGTGCAATATTTTTCATAGTTGCATTGGTTTCTTCATCTACTATAGGAAACCCAAAAGAGCTTCCCATTTCCCTTCTACCTCTTCCTCTGCCTCCTTCTCCTTCTGCACCTCTACCTCCTTCTCCTCTTCCTCTACCTCTACCTCCTCCAAATAGTGTATGTTCTCCATTAAAGACTCCTCTTGCCCCTTCTTCTGCCATGGTTGATTCTCCTGTGGAAGTGGAAAAGTTTATGTCTCTAGTAGGGGTCCTTGAATATTTTTCTAAGAAAGGTTCAGTGGATGAAGTGGAAGGTCTTCCTGATGAAATATTTGATCTTAAGTCTTCTCGAAGTCTATGATCAGTAAAATATGGGATGTGGGTTTGAGTTGGAGGTGTGCTGCCTCTTGGTCTTGGTGGAACAAGTGGTGTTCTAAGAATCAATCTTCTGCTTCTTATGAATCTACCCCTTGAGTCTCTTTCTCTACGCATATCATTGTTTTTGGGAGGTAAGAAACAAGGCTACCTAGTTACACTTTCTCGGCAACGGCGCCAAAATTTCTACTCAACTTAGTGTTCCTAAATTGATGTCATAAATTTTCAACCAGGGCTAGTAAACTGTTGAAGTGAAATGTACTATATGTGCCTAGGTATCTTCTTCCTACTTCGTTGTGCTTATTGTTTTTCTAGTGTTTTTGGTTTTTTGTTTTTATGTTAAGAGGAAAATAACTAAATTGTTGGCAAAGAGAAGTTACTAATCACACTAAAACAGAACAAAATATACTCTAAACTATGTATGGCACCTAAGAACAGAAAATGTTAATCCGCAGATTGTAAAGCTGATAAGAAAAGTAACTCATAACATTAAACTCATTCCAATTCATTTCATTAGAGGTATGTTGGAACAAGTTGAGAAAAGGATAAGTTTGATGTAATGAGGTTCTCTTTTGTAAACAACAACTTAAAATATCATAGAGAAAATCTCATCCATTGTTAGAAATTTGTTGGAACATTTTGAGAAAAGATTATCTGCAACATAGTAAGGAATCCTATGCTAAAATAACTTATGACACTAGAATTAACTCATTCTACAACTCAAAATGTTACTATTAGGCCTCATTCAAGGATTAGAGATTTCTTTGAATAACTTTGGAAAGAGGTTGTTTGTAAAATTATGAGAAATTGCAGAACAGTTAAGAACTCAAAATGATATAACTAATTCTTGTTCATATGATAATGATGTGTTAGAATAAGTTAAGAACAAGAACAACTTATAAAATAATGAGGGTCTTTTAAGTCTAATTAACAGGACTAGAATGCAACTAACTAATAAAACTGAAATACAATGAACAAAACTGAACTAAAGTGCAATTAACTCAAGAGTACTAGAGCTATATCTCGTTCACGCACTAGTGATATATTGGAACAGCTCATGAGAACAAGATTGACTCTAATATTTGATATAAGTAAATGACATAATCATGATGTAAGAGGATAAACTCAGAAAACTGCCTAAGTTAAAAACAAAACAGAGTTAAAGGTCACTTATCTAGAAAATATGCGCAAAGCCTTTCGGACAATAGGGGCCCTCTAACATAATATTGGCACACGAATCCTTAACTCCTTAAAATTGCTTCAGATCATGCATCAAAGTTATACTTCTTTCATTAAAGGAAAAAAGCTCAGAAATAGAGTATCACAGTCTTTTAAGAACTAACAACAAAACATCAACTAACTGTTTCTCGGTTCACCGAGTTATTATTATAAGAAAATACATAACTGTAATTGAGCAGAAATAGGCATAGGTGTCTTTTATAATCAAAATTGAACTAGCACTCCTATTGAGGACTCGTATTTTGCTCAAGACACCTGTAGAGTCCTTATCCTTGTAGAATTCTGCTTCTTAGTTTTGGCTTTATCGACGTGCATAACCACTTTCAGATTTTTGCTCAGCCTTTGTAGAGGACAAGGAATGATGTAGGAGAGTTCTGGAATTTAACCATATGTGTCTTTCCCTCAAATGACACCTGTAACCTATGTGAACATAAAGATGGCTGTAGAATATGCGACTAGCTATAGAATGGCTGCATTCTATAGCTAAGTCTGATCAAAGACCACTATGACAACAAAAACACAGAAGTATAATAAGTCAGTCATTGCATGCATTCTTAAAGTGATTTTAATCATTCCTATTGATCTTTTAAGCCTATAATTGATAAATGAAAAATGGAATGAAGTGAAATTTGGTGAAAGGAAAGGACATCTTTAGGGCTCAACAGATGGAGTATGGGTACAGGTCCTTATCGAGGGCCTGCTATGCCATTTAATCCTCAATTACCTTTCCTCGCTACATTGGAGTTACCGCATGTGTCCAAATTGACAAATGATCCCATTCTTCATAATCCATATTGGCCCCCGGTCCTGACTAAGGTTCCTGGTGATTGTCCCAAGTTTGAGGGAAATTCTGGAGAAGACCCCCAAGCTCACATCATGACATACCATTTATGGTGTTCTTCCAATTCTTGGGTGGACGACTATGTTCGGCTCTGTCTCTTCCAGCGCACTCTTACCGGGGCTGCTGCTAAGTGGCATATTGAACTACCTCATGGCATCTTTCAATATTTCAATACTCTTGCTATGGAATTCCTTACCCATTTCTAGTTTCTGATTCGTTATGAAGCAGGGATGCATCTCCTCACATCCTTGAAACAGGACTGAGCTACCCATATCTTGGACCATATTCATGAATGGAGACGACGTTCTCATTTGATCAAGTTTGAGATTCCTGATGAAGTTCTTACACATTGGTTCACTACCTCTTTTTTCAATCATATTGCGAAATACATCACGATGGGGGCATGTGTAACCGAGGGAAAATCCATTGCTCGTGCCCAGTACCTTGATTTAGTGTACTCTTAATCAAGAATTTTGTATGACATCTTGACTGAAGCTCCACGTCCTGGGACCTCTGCGCTGGCTACTCCATCAGTCGACAGCGTTATTGGTTCCGTATCTCAAACTTCACGTAAGTCTTCTAATGGGAAGCAGAAATCAAATTCTTCTAATAATTCTGCTCCTCAGGCTACCCTAGATTCTATTAAAACTGTGGAGGTCAACGTCGTTCAGGCCAATCTTGCAGACAAGACTTCCAAAGGGAAAAAGAAGTGAAAAGTCAAGGCCAAATCCGATGCCCCAAAGATGGAATCGTCTAAACCTCGTGCTAACAATGGTTTGCAGCGAAAACCGAAGTATCCCTGTCTGATTTGTGATGAGGACCACTACACTAAGGATTTTTCTAGATGATCCCAGGTTAGTCAACTACTTAAAGGTGCTAAGGGAACTCTGGCGGTTCTTAAAGAACCTTCCCCATATTAGCATACCCAGATGGTCGAGAAACCTCCACCGTCTACACTGTTTGGTTCTTAGGTATTCATGATGAACGGTGCTGCACCCATTTCCATTGCTACTTGGTCGAAGGATTATGCCGAATCATGCCAGGTAGCCGAGAAAGAGGTCATTGGTGGTCCTCCTCCCCCACCTGCCTCTGGTCCCCTTGAAATTGAAAGGCCCAGTGCTGAACCCATTATACGGCCACCTTCTAAAGGTGTTCTCCAAAAATATTCTTATAATTCTAATGCTTGTGCTTCTCAGCATTACAGTATTTTTGAGGATTTCGCACAGGAAAATTCCATGATGTTTGCATTAGAAGTGCTCCAGAGTTGTCCATCTCAACAGAAAGCGTTATTATCTGCGATCGACGGGATTGACCCTGCTGATTCTAGCCTCCTCTCCTTCGATCTAGAGAATTTCATCCCCCACCTTCCGCACCAGATTGCGCCTTTTATACAGGTCGGTATCAATGGTCTCAACATCCATAGAGCCATAGTGGATGAAGGTGAATCTACCTGCATCATGTCATCTACTTGTTGGAAAGCTATTGGCTCTCCAGCCCTTAATTTGTCACCCAATGCCCTTGAGGCATTCGATGGAAGGGAATCAAAACCCTTAGGTGTTCTTGCTAGCTTTCCGATTACATTACAAGGAAAGATGGTCAACGTTGAAGTAGAATTCGTTGATGCCAAAAATAAATACAATATTCTACTCGGTCGCAGTTGGACTCACGCTATGATGTGCATTCTGTCCACCCTCTTTCGACTCTTGAAGTTTCCACTTGAGAGAAAAATTATTACTGTTGATGAGTTGTCATTATTTACCTCATCTTCCAAGAACAATGTACCATACATGGATCAAATTCATAATCCCCCTGACAGTATAGGGTTGGGTCTTTTCAAATATCCTGCTCTTACGGGTATTTTTCCCATTCCGCCACCGAATACCGTTCAAGTAAATATGGTCTCTCGGTCAGATGACCCTTGGATCATCCCTTCACCTGAACAGGTTGATTCGTTTGGATATTCGATGCCACTTAGTCCCATCGAGATCAATTATTGTGAGCTAACAACTACATCTGATTCTCCCCCTCCTGAAGCTTCTCCTTTGAGCAGGTCTCGCGACGTGTATTCTCAATCCCCCTGGCTCGGTGATGCGGATTCATCCTATCCTCTGAAAGAAGTGTATCCATCTGACGAGGCTATCATGGAAACAATGTCTCTCGAAGATCTACCATGGAGTGATGGTCATCATCATTCCTCATTTATTCCTTGCCTCGGGGCCATGTCTAACTGTCTTGAGCGCTTCGCGTCCCAAGTTCCTTCTCCACCCCTTCAGATGCCCATTTTGACTCATGAAGTCATTACAAAAGGTAACTTGGGGAACATTACTCAAACGATGCCTATTGACATTTCCGTTAAACCGGGGGTCGTCGAGAACATCCATGTGGGAGTTACTTTCTCTTCTGAGGAATTCCAAGTGTACACTGGTCTCTTTCGCGAATTCCGCGATGTTTTTGCGTGGTCTTACAAAGAAATGCTTGGAATCAACCCTAGTATCATGGTGCACAAAATTCCCACCTACCCATGTGCGAAGCCTATTTGCCAGCGTCTTCGTCCTGTGCATCCTTGAAAAGCTGCCGCTATCAAAGCTGAAGTTGAGAAAATTCTTAGAGTGGGTTTCATCTATCTGATTCCCCTGACTAAATGGGTTTCTAATATAGTTCACGTAGATAAGAAGCAGGGCGCCATTCATGTTTGTGTTGATTATCGTGATATTAGTCGGGCCTATCCTAAGGATAATTATCCCACCCCGTTTATCGATCAGATCATTGATGATTGTGCGGGAAGTGAAATTTTCTCCCTTATGGATGGTGTTTCTAGCTATAACCAGATTAACATTCTCCCGTCAGATCAACACAATACCTATTTTATTTTCCCATGGGGAACATTCGCATATAACAAACTCTTGTTCGGCTTGAAGAATGCTGGGGCTACATTCCAGCGCGTGATGTCCTATGATTTTCATGATATTTGGCATATTGTCCAACCATACCTGGATGACCTTCCGGCTCATTCAGCTGCGCGGAAAGACCACCTAGAACATCTTCATCAAATATTTTTTCATTGTAGACACTACAATATTAGGCTCAACCCGCATAAATGTGTCTTCTCCATTGACTCTGGTAGACTCTTAGGGTTTATCGTATCTAAAGATGGAAATATCCTTGACCCTCTTAAGGTTGAGGCTATTGTCAGTCTCCCCTCCCTGTCCTCGTTACATCAGCTTCAGATTCTCCAAGGGAAAGCCAATTTCCTACGTCGTTTTATCCAAAACTATGCCAAGGTAGCTAAAGGATTTACACAACTTCTAAAGCAGGACGTCCCTTTCTATTGGGATGAGATTGCTTAATAGTATTTTGATAGGCATAAGACGTTGCTTGTCAACACTCCTCTATTGCATCCTTCGAATCACCATTGTGATTTCACCCCCTACCTAGCTGCCGCTTTCAGTACGATCGCCATGGTATTGGTCCAAGATGATGATGAAGGTAACGAACATGTCATTTACTACTTGTCTCAGAACCTTCTCGACCCTGAAACACATTACGCACATGTTAAGAAGTTAGCGTTGGCTGCAGTCTAGGCCATCCAACATTTTTGTCATTACATTATTTTACGCACGGTGACCATGATTTCTGATTGTAACACCATGACTTATATTCTATCATTACAGTTTTTGGGGGGGAAATACTCAAAGTGGATTGTCATCCTCCAAGAGTTTGATTTGGATTTCTCTACGACCAAATCGAAGAAATCACTTGTATTCGCTGATTTGATTTATTCTCTCCCTGCTAAATCTGCTCCTTCTTCCTCTGAAGATCACATACCAGATGAAACTCTCTTCCCGATCACCACCCTTGACCCATGGTACAGTGATATCATCGTGTAACTCCAAACGTCTAATTTCAGGTTTGAGCTAACGAAATATGCCCGCCACCACATTCAGCATCAATCACAACCCTATCACATCGTTGGAGATACCCCGTATCGCGTCGGAGTCGATTATGTACTCTGCCGATGTCTAACCCTCAAGGAAATGGAGAAGGTTTTAAATGACTACCACAATGGTGCTTGTGGTGGTCACATTTCTAGTTATGGCATTGCACAGAAGATCCTTCGTGTTGGCTACTTCTGGCCATTTATTTTTAAAGATTGCATCGTTGCAATACGTAAATGCCATGCTTCCAGATTTATCAACGTAAAATGCATGCGTCGCCTGTTACACTACATCCTATCATTATCGTTGGCCCTTTTGCCAAATTGGGCATTGATTTTATGACATGTAACCCTCATTCGGCCGGGGGGCATGCCTATATTATTTATGCCATCGATTATTTTATGAAATGGGTCGAAGAAATGCCTACACTGGCTGCAGATGGTAAGACAGCGGTACAGTTCATATTCAATCACATTATTGCTCAATTCGGTGTCCCTGAAGCCATCTTCACTGATCATGGTTCCCATTCTCGAGATTATATGATGGCAGTGCTAACATCTAAGTTGGGCCTACGTCACAACAACTCAATGCCTTACTATCCCCAAGCTAATGGCCAAGTTGAAGCTATAAACAAGGTCCTCATTACCATGCTTTAACGAACAATTAGGATCCGCAAATCAAACTGGCATCTCATGTTGTTCTAAGCTCTATGGGCTTACTGAACATTGATAAAAAATGCAACTGGGTTTACACCTTTTCAATTGGTATACGGTCTGGAAGCCACGCTTCCGACTGAATGTGAAATCCCTTCACTTAAGTTAGTTGTAGAATTACTGCCTAATACTTCGCCTGAAGAAGAATGTCTCTTTTATTTATAGAGATTGGACAAAACTCGTCACTTATATGCCTTGGTTATCGAAGCACAAAAGAAGCGAGTCAAAACCCATTTTGACCAATCAGTTTCTCCTCGTTATTTCATCGAAGGCAATCTCGTTCTTCTATACGACGAATATCATGATAAGCTAGGGGAAAGAAAATTCCAACCCATGTGGCATGGGCCCTACATCGTTAAACGTGTGTTGCAGAATGGGGCCTATGAGCTCATTGACTATGAAGGGTGTCCTTTATCACAACCCAGAAATGGGTTGTATCTGAAAAAATATTATGCCTGAATTATTCACATGTGATATGTGTACATAGGTGATTGTTTTCATTTTGTGTGCATTCTTTGGTGTGATGTGCTTTGTGAGCTTTTTCTACTTATTTCGGTCTTGTTTTCTATGCATATGTCTATTTCCCCTTATGTCGGTTTCATGGATGCTGCTTCTCGCAGTACCAGGAACTTGTCTTCGATAGCCTGGGTAATTTATGATCCTGTTGGGGAGTTGATTAAATTACAAGGTATATGTCTGGAACCAGCCATGAACAATGTCGTTGAATATAATGCAGTTTTGGAACTATTAACTGAGGCAATCGACCTCGGCATACGTGCATTTCTTATGAAGTTGGATTCACAACTTGTTGTTCTTCAACTGAATGGTCATTATTCGGATTGAAACCCATGCATTTTTATATTGTATTTTCATATTCCTTTACTTTAACGACATTTTGATTTCATTACATATCAACATATACCAAGAAGAATTAATACATTAACAGATGCAATAGCTAACATTGTCCTAGATAGACATTTGAGCAATTTATAAAAACATCATTATATGTACATATACCCATGTAGAAAATAGATGTATATATATATATATCGTTTGTTTACAAGCCATGTGAATCATAAAACCCACAAAAAATAATATATGTTTGTTTTGGTTACATCATGAGACAACAGATCTCTCCAAAATATGTGGAAATAAAGCCTAAATGCCTAGTCGGTGTGGTGCTCACTATAGCATGTCACCGCCCGTACCAACCGCCTCAGCAAGCGGTGGATACGGCTTGGAACTCCTATAATGTACCTTTGATAAGCTCAAGGTATTTCATCAAAACGAGCATAATCTGGGACCCCACGGGTGATTCCCTCCAGGTTCTATGCTAACTCCTTGACAATGCCCTCACCCGAGGATCGAAATCACGAGGAGTCCGCCTCGCTATTGGAGACATACCAGTGGGATGCTCTTCGACAACATCTACATCCATATGAGATTAACTATCAAAACATGAATATATACCAAAAAATCATAAAACTCATAAAAATAAAAATTATTCTTACCAAGTTCTTCATCCCAATCCTCTCCCTCCGGGAGTGGGAGGTCTAGGTCTCCGGTAAAGTCTGTGCCAGCGTAGGGCCAATCCTCCATGAAAATCAACTGTCATCAGAGCCAATCAAAAAAATCTAGCCTCCAGGACATCTACTAGCCACCCCCTGCTCTAGGCATCAGTGATGCCCATCGGGCCATCCATGGCTCTCTCAGTCGTAGCTCTGGGACTATAGCCTCTTGGCACTGAAATATGGGTAATCGTTCCAAGAATAACGATTCCAGAATCAACCCATACCCAAACTGCTTTAGTTTGTAATTCTTGCATTTGGTAAGATGTCGTTTGATCTTCATAGTTACGGCCTCGGCCCAGTCAAAGATGGTTGGGTTCATGCACTCTGAAGCAAAAAGTAATTTCATCTTCGTAGCCTCGTACGGTGCCTGCGATCCCGCAGCTCGCGTAATGGTGTGTAGCACTATTCTCACTGCTAGATTAGGGATGGTCTAGATGTCTACTTTACTGCTCCCTGTTCCCTTTCGTGCCCTTGGGCAAACCCTGTTCATGACCATTGTCGTTCTTTCCCCAGCAGGCCTGGTACCCATCAGAATAGGCACTGGACCCCTGTGTGACAGTCCAGTGATGAAATATACATCTGATACTTAAAGCTCAAGCTCTTGATCCCGAAGTATGAATTTCTCCTAATATTCATCCCAAATGCTGATAAGATACTGTAGCAATTCAGGTTGAGCCTCGAGAGATCACATTAGGAAGAAATTTTTGCCAACAATTCCTGAGGGAATTTATGCACTGCTCGTTTTCCATTGATTGTTCATTCTCTTCGCTATGTTCTCTCTCCTTCCACTCGATAACCATCTTTTTCACTTGGTACCTGCATCAATTGATCATGGGAACATTGTAAGCCCTCTTAGGTATTAAAATGTGTATTCTATTGGTTTCATTTTTTGAAATTTGATGTGAATTTTGAGTTGCGCGGTTGGCGTGACTGTTTAGCTAACAGTTGCACCACCTGGCACAACCCCTGTGTAAAAAAAGGTTGATTGGCACGGGTCCGTGCCTGAAACCCGCGCTAACCGCGGAGCCCTAGATTTTTCAAACCCTCCCCTAAAGGATCCCAAATGGCAATAAAATGCAATAAAATATAACTTAAAATATGGCAAATGAGGTCAGCTCTTACCTGAAACAAACGGAATTCAGATTGGTCCACTAAATTGTTCACAATCGATGCCTGAAGAGTGCAAGAGAAAAGGGTCACTGTTGCTCTGAAAAGAGGTAAAAAGTGAAAAGTAATTGTTGTTCTTTTACAACTTTTCAAAGTCCTAAAATAGATTTTGAAACATATTTGTCGATATATTTTCAGATTATTTTTGTATAATATGTTTTACATGCGTCCTTTTGTGCAACAATAGGTTTTTCATGTGGTTTTGACGAAGAGATGAGTTGTATTTTATACTTTTTTGGGTTCGGTAAAAACACGAAAAAGACACTACTGAAGTCACCATTCAGCTCTTTTCTAACTCTCTAAAACTAAAAATATTGTCAAGTCGCTTGTCATTTTGAGCTCATTAAATTGGCTGCAAAGCAAATCTACCTTGTATATGTTTACCCCTTTTTCAGGATGGGATAGATTATTTACGAAAAAGGAATACCCTAGCCTATCGCGACTAGAAGGTTTTCTCAGACACAGTTCTTTACCTTTTCAGATCTGAGGGACTATTTACAAAAAGGGACTGCTGGAGTTTTATTTTCCGCCTTCTTTTCAAACTCTCTAAATATGAAAAGGTGTCGATTTCTTCCTTTGTCAGACTCATTAAACCCTGATGACATCGGACTCCATCGTCATGACGTTACTCCAGTTCCTCCTTCCTAGGGCTTGTAAAATTTCCTAGGTTGGATTTGTCCGAAGGACAAACTTACATCGCAAGAAAATGCTATCCCCTTCAAGCTTGTTTCCAAAAATGATTGGGGTACGCGCCATAAATGGTGGGGGAAAATCGAAAAAATATCGTAGTCGTGTTGGCAGTATGTTGCTCTTGAACATGGCACTTGTCTGCATTTGTGTCGGGTTGGGGACATCTCATCTCGTTATCTTTTTGCGTCCAGTGGATTGGGTAATCTCTTTTGACCGCTCATCTACTCTTTGCCACGTCACAATGAACTCAGATCCCTTGATGTCAAATACTGCCAAATCCAGTGTCATGCCGCCGATATGTTCAAGAAAAGTTGGCCTCTGTAGTTTTCAATCTCCCTTTGATTCTCTGTTAGTCTCGATCCACAAACATCATATCCCTCTATCTCGTGCTGATGATGTGGCAAAAATTATGGCCCACCATTGATCAAGGTCCCTTCCTGTCGACTCCAGCTCATTATCCAGGAAGCTAATCTAGAGACTCCCTTCAGGTACCTTGGAGTCTACATGCCTCAATGGCAGGTTCTTCGCACTCAACATAAGGTCCACATAATTGGTCTTTGATCGATTTACTCTATGGGTGCTCGACGTCAGATCACCGTTCACATGTCGTGGATTGTACCTTTTGTACCTTGAGAGCCATTTTCATTATTGGTGGTTTCTCTCACGTCTGCTAACATCTTTCATCATTAGCTAGTAATCAGATGATGTTCTTGCATGTTCGACTTCAGCTCACATATTCACATGCTCGAATTTGTATTATGTTCAGGTTGAGATGGAGCGCAAGACCCTGGGTTTTGTTTGATGAAATCTAGGCTGTGGGCTCTTTGTGGATTACTATGACTCCTTTGATTGGATGGCTACGACCATACCTTAGTCTATTTATTGATCCCTACTGCTAGATGGCTGGGTCCATACCTCGGATCTCATTATTTATGTACTCTATTATGGATGGTTGCACCCATACCACATGTCATATATCAGATATATCAGTTGTATTCGTACTTGCAGGTTTTCTGATGGCAGTGTTTCGGTTGAACACGTTCTCATAAAGCATTTCACCCCTCCCTCTCTCTCAGGCCTCATGATCTAGGGGGCATCTATTACACAGTAATTTGTCACCGTCCCTGCAATCCCTCACCCCGCATATTGGAGGGTCTTTCCCATGACCTATGAGGAGTGTGATACTCTTCAAATACTTTCTTTTCATCCTTCTACATAAGGATATGATTTCTCTTGTTGAACATTTTCTCAAAAAGCACCCCAAAACTCATGTTTTGGCATTAGCGCGGGTAGCCAGTTCATCCCTCATACCAATGGGGACAATATACGTTAGAGGTCGCACCACCTGGTGCTCTGTCCCTATGTTTTACCTATGCCAACCTGTTTTGGAATGTTTTTTAACAAATTGGAGGCGAAAGTTTCCTTTAACCACCTCGAGAATGACTCATTGCAAGTGGTTAAACTCTATAATCCACGGATATCTACCTTTAGGAAATGGTTGATGGAACATCCTAAGAGGATAGGACTCCCCCTGATCCAGGTGGATATTGGTGGTCACCCGCCTATTCCACTTGGGGCTCCACCATTGTCTATTTCAGTTTTTCAGCTTCGGCACAGTTTACTATTTTTAGCAGTTTTTCAGGTCCCAAACTTCTGGAGCCGTTTTGAGGCCCTAAACGACGTTTTTTGGGAAAACGGAGAGCAACATGGGTCCATGGACCGATGTTGCTCATTCCAAATTTTTATTCCTTGGATAGATATTTCTAACGAGGTATGGTACGTGTCAAACGGAGATTGTATGCCAAAGTTACGCCCCTGGGAAGTTGAAACACCAATTTACCCAAACGGGGCCCATAGTTTTGGCGCTTCATCTCCTAGGGTTAGGGTTTTGGCTGTTTAGGATTTCCCATTATTTCTAAATGATAAATAGGCCCTTGAGCCTCATTGTAACTCAGTTCAGAGGCCTGTAGCCGCCACATCTCTTCTCAGAGATAGCTACCAGCGCCCTAGCTAGTTTTATTTCCATTCTGTCTGTAAGCAAATTTCAGTTCTTTGATATTAATGAAATGAAGTGTTATTTCCGCCGCATCTCTATATTTATGGTTATATGTTTATTCTGTTGCGTTCCTGCATAAATCCGGATTAGTGGTATCAGAGGGGTCTGCTTTTTCTCGATCCTTCTTTGCATGTCCCCAACGAGGTCGGGGTATAAGGAGCTAGGGCTTGATCTGGTGGAACCTTTGCAAGATTAGCCTCGCAAACCTCGACGGACGCCCATGGGGGACGAAAAGAAAGATGAGGGAGCAGGAGATCCTATCAAAATATTGCTCGAGGAGGCCCTCGAAAAACAAAGGAACGCGATGATGGATAAATTTGTTCAGATCCTTCAACGGCTACCCACCGGCGGCGCATCTGCATCCAGCAGCCACTCTGGAGGCGCGACTCCTTTTAAGGTACAAGTAAATTTTGACATTCCCATATTTGAGGGTCAAATAGATGCAGATGCTGTAGATAGATGGTTGAATCTGTTAGAAGGATATTTCTCGGTTCATGACTTTTCAGACTAGGAGAAGATTATTTTTGCACTCCTCAAAGCTACCCCCCATGTTAAGGACTGGTGGGAAACCTACTGTGAGAACAAGGACCAGACAGAACCCTCTCTGTTCTCGGCCGTACCAACTTGGAATTCTTTCCGAGACGCCGTCAAGGAACAGTACTATCCCGTAGGTAGCTATGAGGAGAAGTACATACAATGGACCACGCTGCGACAACAAAGGGATCATGATGTGCATGAGCTGACGAATCTGTTCCATACCCTGCGCACAAAGTTTGGTATCAAAGATTCAGAGAAACATCTGGTGCTAAAGTATCGCAGCTGTCTACACAGATACATTCAGGAGGAAATGGAGTTCCTCGACATCTCCTCGCTTGGTACGGCATACCGGTATGCTGCCAAGATTGAACAGAAATTCAAGCAAAAGAAGCGAGACTTTGGATCTGCGAATCAAAAGCAAGGGAAAGGTGCTTCCAAACCGCAGAACAAAGGACAGAGCCAAGGCATGGCGGCTAAAGACAACTCATCAAAGCCACAAGAAAAGAACAGCACCGCAAAGCCAAAGAAGGACACGGGAAAGTGGTGTGAGTTCCATAAGAGCTCCACTCACAACACAAGTGAGTGCCGGGCCAAGCAGTCGCTAGTGGCCGAGATGAGGGCTTCTGAGTCAGATGCATGCTCTGACTCCGAATCAGAACCTGAAAAGGCGAATGAAAAAGGGAAACAGATTATTGATGCGGAGCCCAACGCCACTGTTGCCACTGCAAAGATCCAAAAGGAGGAACCGGAAGATCCAGAGAAGGAGGAACGTCTCTTCCACTCCCAGATGTGGGTAAAGGGCTCCCCGGTACAGTTCATTGTCGACAATGGGAGCCAAAAGAACCTCATTTCAGCAGACGCCGTGAAGCGGTTGGGCTTGCCGACCACAGCTCACCCACATCCATACCCCATCGGGTGGCTTCACCAAGGACGAGATCTCCGCGTCAGCCAGCAGTGCCGCCTTCCCTATAGCATCAAGCCCTTCACGGATGAGGTATTATGTGACGTTGCTCCTATTGATGTTTCTGATGTATTATTAGGACAACCATACTGGTGGAAGCGTCATGCTGTGTATGAGTCTCGACCTCGTGCTGTTATTATTACTTTGGGAAATAAGTTGTACAGGATACCAGAGGTACCACCTCCTACGACTATCTCTTTGGTTACCGCAAAACAATGTAGTAAGCTCATTTCCCAAACCAGGAAATTCGTTTTCCTGATGATCCGCCCCCAGGGCAAGAAGAAGACTGTGGCCACGACCTCCAGACAGGGCTCCTCCGCACAACAACAACAAATGGATAAGGTTGTGGAGGAGTACGGGGACATATTCACCTCACCCACAGGGGTTCCTCTGCACTGTCAGGTCAAGCACCCGATTGATCTGACCCCCGGTGCGCCGCTACCTAATGGACCAATCTATCGGCGCCCTGTTCTGGAGAATGATGAAATCAAGAGACAGATTCAGGAGCTGTTGCAGAAAGGTCACATCATACCAAGTTCATCACCCTGTGGGAGCCCGATCGTGTTGGTACAGAAGAAGGATGGGACATGGAGACTCTGTATTGACTATCGGGCGCTGAACAAGATCACTGTCCGGAATAGGTACCCAATCCCACGGATTGATGACCTTCTAGACCAACTCAAAGGTGAAAAATATTTCAGCAAGATCGACCTGAAGTCTGGGTATCACCAGGTACCAATTGAACCCTCCGATGTGTGGAAGACTGCCTTCAAAGCCAAGGAAGGCCTTTTCGAATGGCCGGTCATGCCTTTCGGGTTGACGAATGCTCCCGCAACCTTCATGAGGATGATAGATGACATCTTGCGGCCATTCACCAACTCATTTGTAGTGGTGTACTTGGATGACATTCTGATCTTCAGCCATACTTGGGAAGAGCACCCTCACCACATCCGACAAGTCCTCCAAACACTGCGGCAACACAAGTTGTGTGCCAATTTGGAGAAGTGCACTTTTGGCATGACCCAGGTTCAATCTCTGGGATACATTATTGATGAAAGGGGGTGCATGTGGATCCAGCCAAGATCCAAGTCATTCGGGATTGGCCAGCCCCGACTACTATAACAGAGCTTCGCAGCTTTCTGGGTCTTGCTAATTTCTACCGTAGATTCGTGTTGGGATTCTCTCATATCACTTCGCCCTTGAGTCAAGTCACCAAAGGAGGAGCGAGAGCAAAATTCTTTTGGTCGGAACCTCAACAGAAGGCATTCAAAGAATTGAAAAATCGCCTCTGTTCTGCCCCAGTGCTCACCTTACCAGACTTGCAGCAGCCGTTTGAGATCGAGACAAATGCCTCCGACTATGCTATTGGGGCAGTTCTTACTCAACAGGGACATCCAGTGGCATATCACAGTGAGACATTGTCTGAGACAGTTCGCAAGTATCCCACCTATGACAAAGAAATGTATTCCATTGTGCAAGCCTGTCGACAATGAAAGCATTACATTTTGGGGAAGGAAACAATCATCCACACAGACCACCGGCCCCTGCAGTTCATACAGACACAAGGGAAGTTGCAGAATGATCGCCATCAGAAGTGGTCCACATATCTGCAACAGTTTCATTTGAACATCAAGTACAAGAAGGGTAGCACCAATCATGTTGTAGACTGCCTCAGCTGACTACCGATCGTGGCGCTCACCACTGTGCTCAACTCTTGTGGGCACGAGACTTCTGATTGGCCGCTTCTCTATGAGAGTGACCCAGAATTCGGCCAAAATTACAAGGCACTCTTGGGGGGTGCGCAAGTTCCAAATTTTCACCTCCAAGATGCACTTTTATGTCACATGGGACACCTTTGTGTTCCTTCAAGCGAGCGTGCCAAGATGATATGGGAAGCACACTATAGTCGAGTCGTTGGGCATTTCGGGGTCGAGAAAACAGTAGCAATCCTGCAGAAGTATTTCTATTGGCCGAACCTTCGAAAGGATGTCGAGAAGCACATCAGATCCTGCACTGCTTGTTCCATTGCCAAACCGACCATCAAGAAGCAAGGCCTATATACTCCTCTACCTACCCCTAGTCGACCTTGGGAATCCATCTCCATGGATTACATGTCGGGCCTGCCTTCTACTAAGCAGGGAAATGACTGTGTTTTTGTGGTCGTCGACAGATTCCCGAAGATGGCCATTATGGCGGCCTGCAAGAAGAATATCACAGCAGAAGCCACTGCTAAACTCTTCTTTGAACGAGTGTGGGTGCACTTTGGGATCCCACAGTCTATCATATCAGATCGGGATAGCAGGTTCCTCAGCACATTTTGGTCCAACCTCTAGTCGATGTTGGATACCAAGCTCACCAAGTCCACAGCTTTCCATCCCCAAACAGATGGCCAGACAGAGGTCGTCAACAGAATGATTGTACACATTCTGCGCATGTACAATTCAAAGCATCCACGTACATGGGACGAGAGCCTCCCTTATGTACAACATAGTTATAATCGGGCTCTCCACAGTTCAATCGGCCATAGCCCCTTTCAGGTGGGCTTGGGATTCCAGCCACTATGTCCCATTGACGTAGCCATGCCATTTGCAGCTGCTCAGGCAAATTCAGCTCATGTCCAGTCTGAAGTTGACAAAGCAAGTAGCTTCATCGAGTGCATTTAACACATCCGCCAACAGGTTCATGATATATTGGAGGGAGCCAATGCCAAGTACAAGCAACGCCATGATCAACACCGGGTGCCACACAACTTCCAGGTGGGCGACAAAGTATGGCTACATTTGTAGAAGGAGCGCCTCACTGGACCCCACCGCAAGCTTCGCCCGCTCCGATACGGGCCGTACACCATCACCAAGGCTGTAGGGAACAATGCATTCGAGCTCAGTATTCCACCATTCCTTGGTCTGCACCCAGCCTTCAATGTGGATCGCCTTCGTCCTTACTTCCCACCTCTACTGGACACCTCGGACATTGCAGAACAACTCACACCAACTGAGTTAAATCCAGACTGCATGGAACAGGCCACCACAGATTGCATCATGGACATGCAAATCAAGAACACTCGCCAGCAGAAGATCCAACTATATCGGGTTGTCAAAGCCGGCCAACTCCTGCACCAAGGAAAGTGGTTCACCAGGGACCAAGTTCAGCAGAAATTTCCTCATCTCATGGAGGAACTTAACGCAATGGGGACCATTGCTTCCTAAGGGGGGAGGAATGATCCAGGTGAATATTGGTGGTCACCCGCCTATTCCACTTGTGGCTCCACCATTGTCTATTTCAGTTTTTCAGTTTCGGCACAGTTTACTATTTTTAGCAGTTTTTCGGGTCCTAAACTTCCGGAGCCGTTTTGAGGCCCTAAACGACGTTTTTTGGGAAAACGGAGAGCAACATGGGTCCAACATGGGTCCATGGACTGATGTTGCTCGTTCCAAATTTTTAGTCCTCGGATAGTAGATCTTTCTAACGAGGTATGGTACGCGTCAAACGGAGATCGTATGCCAAAGTTACGCCCCTGGGAAGTTGAAACACCAATTTACCCAAACGGGGCCCATAGTTTTGGCGCTTCATCTCCTGGGGTTAGGGTTTTGGCTGTTTAGGATTTCCCATTGTTTCTAAATAATAAATAGGCCCTCGAGCCTCATTGTAACTCAGTTCAGAGGCCTGTAGCCACCACATCTCTTCTCAGAGATAGCTACGGCGCCATAATAGTTTATTTCCATTCTGTCTGTAAGAAAATTTCAGTTCTTTGATATTAATGAAATGAAGTGTTATTTCCGCTGCATCTCTGTATTTATGGTTATATGTTTATTCTGTTGCGTTCTTGCATAAATCCGGATCACCCCCCCATGATTGTAGGGATCCTAACTTCTTCTTCTCCCTCTATATAAACAAGCCTTGTCCCTTTACATCAGATTGTTGAACATATAGCCAAGAAGCTGAGCTTGGAGAAGAGATTATAGCTGAGTAATCGTTATAGAGAAGGTCAAACCAAGGAGGATCTTGTAGAGAGAGCCCCATCTAAATTCTCAACGAGCTTATGAGACGTGCTCCGTTGGAACCCTGTTGGAGGAGATCGCAACGTCGAAGCGTCGGTTGTACTCTTCCTTCTTTAATTTAATATACTCGACTATGATATTGTTTCCATCTCTGTGTTATGTTTATTTAATTCATGTGATTTAATCTTCTTCGACTAACTGATAGTTAGGAATGTGAAATATTATGTTGTGTATCGTCTTCGTCTCTTGTGTATGTGCAGGTATCTGGGCGTGAGAACGAGCGGGTCGTGTTCTGCCGAATCGGGAGCGGGAGGCATCCATTCTTCCAGATCACACAACAACGCAGGATCTAAGGTAGGTGATCTATCGATTCTTTGTCCATTATTAGCTAGGAATTGATGTCATATCATGTTCTGTTTGTGGCTAGACCCACCCTAGGGCTAGTGGGATCGCCTTTGTCCACAAAGGGGATTTACCTCACCAAAACAAGGGAAAAAATCTGCATAGCGGGAAATATCGGTAGATGATAGGGGGCTACATCTGCACCATAGACCCTAATCTCAGTGTAGTCGTCAAACAGGTACCAGTCCCCTATGCTCTCTTCCTCGTCGAATTGCAGCCAGTCCTTCTGCTTAGGAAATATCCTAGGCGGAGGGCTATCGTGGTTTATAGTGTAGGATATGGTCATGAATTCATTCAAGAACTAAGTCTAGCCCCTTCCATTAGGCTATTGACAAACAGAGACATTCCACTCAAAGACGATCTTTGGCTGGGCGTTCGCTCTCAAAATATTTTCGAGGCCTAGGGTTTTAAACTGGTCAGCATGTTGAAACAAGAAGAGATAAAACACCTATGATTAGAACCGGAAGGCCCTTGAAGAGGGTAACTCTTGGAACTAGGTTTGAATGGCCGAAGCCAAGAAAGTAGGGATATCTAAAACAACGCCCTATTGAGACACGAGCCAAAGGAGAGCTATATATTCTCTTGACACCCGCTTGACCTCCCTGAGACCTAGTAACCCTGAAATAAAATCAAGGATAGGTTGGACATTGTCTCTGAATGTGGACAAGGGAATCATATCTGAGGACGAGATAGTCGTAAGACGGGAATATGAAATAAAACAGAGGAATTCACTTTGTTGCCTCCAGGAAAACCTGGAAAACTGACGGGAAAGAGATAACTATGTGAACTCAACGTAGCTCTGGGTGCGGGGGAAACGAAGGGCTTATTTTATGAGCTCAGGGGATATCTAGAAAATCTTGTTTCCCCGAGCCGATAGAAAGAAATATTTGTGCTCGTCATAGGCATCTCTGAGCCAGCATATAAACTCAACAACTGGATAAGTGGGTGGAGCAATTTGGTAAGATAGGCCTAACTAAACGACTCTGAACCGGTCTTGGCCCTTCACATGGATTTCCAACAAGCCGGGTCTGACACAAAAGACACTGAAAGGGTATAAATGGTCGTGAATACGAGCTTGAGTGTCAACGAAAGGTTCAAGTCCAGGAACTGCCCTAACCTCGTGGGCTTGTGGGGTTTCAGTTTCAAAATTTATGGGCTTGGCTCTCCCCATGACCATTTTTGAAAAGTAAAACGAAAGGAAAACTGTGAGGTGAGAGAACAACTAAATACCTATAATCAATGAGGAAAACCCAAGAGGGGAAAGCGACGCAGGGTTTGTAAGTGACCTGGTATTGGATTTCAAGCTTTGCTGCATGAAATATTTGTAAAAACAAGTATTTTACCAAAGTGGGCGTAAAATACGGTTAAACAGTTCTAGATTTGCGGAAAACGAGGTTAGGGTGCCAACTCTAGGGCTAACATCATAAGGAAATTGACAATGGGGTGGGTGGCATTAGGCTATTTGCTACCAGGAGCCGGGTAGGTGTGAGCGACGCACCGGGTTAACACCAATATTGGTCGTGTACCAGCTTCCCTAACTTACCTTACCTTTGCTTTAATAATTCCACCTGTTATTATTAAGTGATCCACTTAATGATTCTGGCGGGGAACCATGAAGCCTTCTCGTGATGCTCCATCGCCCCCCGGAATATTTAAGACTTGCTCCTCCAACCCGCGACGTCATGTATTCCGGTGGGTAGAGCTCTACCTTCTTCATACCATCCTTAGTACCCCCGGAATCCCTCCATGTGGCGCTCTTTCTTTGGCTGCCCCACATATGGTCGCGGCCCTGCTTTAACTTAGCTGTGAAGCACCATCAGCCCTTTTTTTCATGCTCTTACCATGAGGGAGGGTTTGCATACCATACTTCCCTTATATTTACTTAGCCTTTTCACCTCCAATGGATTTTTCTTCATTTACCTTGATTTTTTCCTTTATGCTTATAAGGCGAGGTCTAACATAACAAAATTTTCTCCACCTGGGGATGGCACATTTGTCCTCGCATGTGTCGAGAACTTTTTAGACCATTTGTAGCCTATGCTTTGATAGCCTGAGCCTCTTCAAAATTTTCAAACATTATTATGATGAAACAAACATCAATAGTGAAAGTAGAAACAACAAATATATACACTATAATACAGCAACCTTTAGGACCCAAGTCAATATTGAAAATAGGGCCTTAAGAACTGCCCATTTATGGGCATCTCAATCACATCACCTTCCAAATTCTCTAGTGTGAAGGTGTTATTGACTTTAACCTCAACAATTTTGAAAGGTCCAAACCACAGTGGGTCAAACTTTCCATGCTTACCCTTCTCGGCTCTTCTCATGTCCCATCTTCATACTAAGTCCCCTGATTTCATCTCCTTATATTTGGCATGTCGATCAAACAAACACTTCATTTTCTCTTTATATTCTGCTAACCGGTCATTTACTTGGCTCCGAGTCTCCTCTAACTCAACCAGCTGGTTCATTCTTCTGATAAGATCGTTGGGCTCTTCTTGGCTATCCTATAGGAACCTGGCCACGGGAAAAGCGAGCTGAATTGGGAAGACTGCTGCTCAACCATAGACTAGTTCATATGGGGACTTGCCTATCGACCTTTTATTAGTGATTCTGTTTTCCCATAGTGCGAATTTAAGCTGAGAATCCCTTTTTTTTTTACTTTCATTTATAGCTTTCTTTAACGCCCTCACCAATGTTTTATTGGAAGACTCAGCCAGTCCATTCCCCTACAGATAATAGGTTGTAGAGTTACCTAGGCTGATATTGTATTACTGACATAAATTGGTAAATTTTACAGACTTGAAAGCCTATGCATTATATGTCACAATCTTAGCCAGGCAGACAAATCTGGATATGATATTCTCTTCCAGGAACTTGATCACCACTGCATCATTGGCATTCCTTGTGGGTATAGCCTCTACCCACTTGGTGAAGTAGTCAGTGGTGGTTAGGATCCACTTATGTCAGCCACTGGATGCTGGGTGGATTTCCCCGATCAATTCTATCCCCCATTGCTCAAAAGGCTCTTCTATATGTACTAGGATCATAGGTAAGGGTGAATTATTTTTTTCAGCAAACCTCTGACATTTTTCACACGCTCTGACTTGAGCATGTACATCTCCGAATGATTTGGGCCAAAATATAATCTCTTTCAATATCTTGTGGGTTGTAGACCACCAACTGTAGTGGTCCCCACAAATGCCTTCATGGAATTCGGCCATGACTTCCTCCACATCAGATTATGTGAGGCACAAGAGCAGGATTCCTGAAGGATCCATCAAATATAATTGGCCATTTGCAACAATATAATTTTGGGACTTCAACCTTAAGGTTCGATATTTAGCCTTATCAAAGTTCAGTGGACACCTGAGAGTTAAAAGGTATTCTACAATATCCTTATACCAAACACTTACCAGATACTTTATGTGTGTTTTCTGCACAGTAGTTTCTATCCTAGGCTTTTCCTCCATGCCTTCAGGTAACTCTCCAACTCCCATGGATAAAATTATTCCTAGAGCTTGACAGTTACACTCAAACAAAATTTTGGCCAAACCCTATCGCTTGATAAGCTTTGTGGGGTGAATGTCTAATTCATATTCTTGAATCTAGCGATCCATTTTCCTCTTTTTCCCGTGTTGTCCCCCTGAATTAGAATGTCTTTAACCACAGCAGTAGGCACAAAAGCGGTAATGGATGACTGCAGTACGTACATTTGGAAAGCTTTTATGGACTTCACTAAGGCATATGCCTATTTCTATAAAATTCTATACTTTAGCTTGGCATCTCAAAGTACCTAACTAAAGAAGGCAATGACTTATTCATACCCTTCATCATTTTTTTATAATAATATTGCAGCTATAGTATGTGGGGAGGAAAATGAGAAGATCATGAATGGCTTACCGTAAGATGGTCCTGCTAGTACTGGGGCTTCTGAAAAGGCACTCTTGATTCTATTGAATGCTTCTCTTCACTCATTCGCCCATTTCGCCTCATTGATTTTCTTAATAATTTCAGTGATATGTCGAACTATTTCCGCGTAGTTCAGGATGAAAATTCTGGGAAAATTTATGCGTCCGAGGAAAAATTGGACTTCCTTCTTGTTTTGAGGTAAGGATATGTCGTTGATTACCTCTACTCTTTTTGGATCAATATTTACTCCTGCTTTAGTTACAATGTGTCCCAATAATTTTCCTTCTTCTAAAGAAAACATGGATTTCGGAGGATTTAGGGAAAAACCATACCTGTGACATTTTTTGAAGGTTTGG
Source organism: Pinus albicaulis (assembly GCA_034641835.2). NCBI lineage: Eukaryota > Viridiplantae > Streptophyta > Pinopsida > Pinales > Pinaceae > Pinus > Pinus albicaulis. Next base: position 1,293,582,258 of record CM076582.1, read on the forward strand.
CCTAGGTGTTCAATATGTTCAGCATCATCCTTCGAAAAGACGGTGGTATCATCCAGGTATACCACCACGAACTTGTCTTACTCTACTATAAAAGTGATGTCCATCACCCTCTGGAAAGTGGCTCCAGCGTTTCTCAAGACGAAACACATTTGGGCATAGATGAAAGTGCCCCATGGTGTGGTGAATGTCGTCTTCTTTTGATCTTCGGGAAGGACTGCCACCTGGTTATATCCAGAGAATCCATCCATCATGGAAATTCAAGAGGATCCAACCACTTTCTACAATATGTGATCCATTTTGGGGAGGGGATAGTTATCTTTGAGGAATTCCTTGTTCAAGTTCTGAAAGTCTACACATAACCTTATTTTTCCATTCTTCTTTTAGAATGGGACCAGGTTAGCCACCCATTTTGAATATCTCATAGGCACAATGATCTTAGCCTTCACCAACTTCTTGATTTCTTTCTCTATGGAGGGAAGCAACAAAGGGTTAATCTGGCTTAACTTTTTCTTATGTGGCTTGGCATCTCCTCTCAGTGGGATCTTATGCTGGATGATACTGGTATCAAATGTTTTCAGATCTTGGTAAGACCAAGCAAAAATTTCCTTGTAATAATGGAACAACTGTAAATATTTTTCTCTATGTTCTTTTGGGATTCCTTTAGATAATTTAACTATGTTAGGATCCTCCTCCGTTCCAACGTTGACATTCTCTACCTGAGCTTCCCACGTCAGCTTATTAGGGCTGATCGGAATGTCATTTTAATCAAACAGTCTCTCCAAACGTACTAAACCTGTGGGAATCACATTTCCTTTCAGTTGCAGCACTTGTGACTAGCCACTGTCTCTTGCCATTTATTTTGGGGTTGTTCTTTGGTCTCTCCTTCCTCCCCGGTATCAAAGACCAAGTTTGGGAACTCTCTGATACTTTACATGAAGTGTTTCATCTGATCTTCATCTTCAAACACCTGCCAATGTTTGACGTTGTCTGGGATAGAGGGGCGATAACGCACCTCCACTTCATATCTCAGGAGTGGTTTCTGAGGTGGACGAAAATTACTTGCTGCCACAGCAAGTGAATCAGCCATCCTGTTCTGATCTCTCGCCATAAATTGTATGTTGAATGCTAGGAAAACGTTATCCACTAGGTCCAATACTTCGTTTTTGTATGCTCTCAGCCGAGGATGTTTGCATTGGCACTGATTTTTAATCTGCCTCACCACCAGCTCTGAGTCTCCAAAAACTTTAAGACTCTGAATTTTCATGTTCTTGGTAGTTTGTAAGCCCAAAAGTAGTGCCTTGTATTCTGCCACATTATTAGTGGCTTCATATTTCAATTTAAAGGAGAAAGGGACCAATTTTCTAGTAGGGGAGATTAAAACCACTCCTGCTCCATTTTCTTCCCTTGAATTCACTCCATCAAACTGTAGAGTCCACATCCCCCTTTCATCACTACTTGAAGACAATTCAAGCCTGAACAAATTGAATGCAGATTCCTGCAATAAATATTGGTCTTCCTCAAGCATTAAACAATAAAACTCTCCCTCTTTAATTTATACTGGAGAATTGAATGAGCCATCAGCTCTGGTCACCATTTTCACAAATCTTGACTCCCGATACAGCCTTCTTTATTTCCCCCCAAACACTGGAATGGTTGCATAAGTGAGGTCAAGCTTGATCGACCCTCCAATTTTAGTACTCCATGATCTGGACAGGAGCATCCCGAACCCGGCTAGAATATCGACAACCACTATGTCCATGACAACACTCTTGGATGGGATCTGAGCCAAGTTTACCACCAGATCTTTAATCATCCCGAGGCATCTAACAATTTTGGAATCAAATGAATAGATGTCCTTCTATGGTTGAGTGATCTGCAATCCCAGTTGCTCCATGAATGAAAGGGGTAATAGGTTATGTGTTGCCCCTGAATCCAACATGCAATTGTGCAGCAAAAACTCATGGATGACTAAGGAGGAATAAAAAGGTGGGGTTGCAGAGTCCAAATCTTCTACATGGGGGCAAAATACTACCATGTGCCTTTCCTCTTGAAGGTTAATACAGTCTAGAGGTAGAGTTACTCCATGAGGAAGCATGAACTAAGAGACTTGAGCTTTATAGGAAGGTTGTTTTAGGAGTTCGACTAAAGGAAAAGGGATTTTAACTTTCTATAGCTATTTTTGGAGATTAAACACAGTAGGCCCCTTTTCTACAGTGGTTTATTTCGGTTCCTTGGTGAGGATATGAGGCTTTTCATCAGTAGGAATACATTTAGAATGTGCAAGAGGATCAAGTATTGACTGGAATGAGGATGAAGGAATACCTTTCTGTCCTAAGGGTTCTTAAACAGGTTTCTTACCTCTGTTATCAATATTTTGGAAGGCCAGCTCCTTCGGAGCTGACTCTTCTTCTTGATCTTGAGTACATGTAATTTTCCTAGAAGACCGAAGGTCATACTTCAGGTGAAATTGGGCTTGCATGAAATCCATGAACTGTCTGCAATAATCATCAATGTTAGGATCTGCAGTGGGGTTCGCTTTCTCTTCCTCCTCTTCTTGCAAGGAAAGCTCTACCTCCTCGATTTCTAAATAAGCGAGGTATTAATCATCTTGTCCATCGGGACCATCTTCAGCAAGGCCTTCCATTTGCGCTTCCAAATACAGAGGGGCTGTATGTGATCTTTCTGCTCCTTTTTATCCCTCTACAATCTCTGTAGTGGTGGCTTTCGATATTGTGGGTTATATCCTCGGTTAGGAGCAGTTTGAGATGGCCGGGATGAGGCATTATTTGCTTCCAGCTTGAGCTTCACCAATTTACTTGATAGATTCTTAATCATTTTGTTCATCTCTTCAATATTATAATCTGATACCTCCCTTTCTTGGTTTGAAGAAGAGGCTTCTTCTTTACCTGTTAGTCTGAAATTTTGGTCCAACCTTCCTTTGATTTCCGTGTGGATGAAAATTTAGCTTCTCCCTCTAGTGCATTGGTTTGAGCTTGATCCATAGAAATATATTTCCTCTCCCTTAGGGTGAAACCGAACTTGGATTCAAATTCTCCCACGAACATTGCCTTAGTAGCTACCTGGGAAGGCTTCATATCAGCCAGTAGGTTGGTGTATAGCTTGTTAAATATCTTTATAAACTCAACCACATCTTCATTATGATTTTTGTTTAATGAGTTGAACTCTATGAGACAATAACCATGATCCATTTTCTCTCCCCAATTTCTGGTGAAAGCATTTTCCATCTCCTCCCAATTAGTGATGGAGCGATCTCCAAGAGTCTTGAACCACTTCCAAGCTTCCCCATCCAGATATTCAACAAATAGCCTCAATACTATGTTGATATGTTCAACATTGAAATTATCTATGAAAGCACAGAAGTCTTCCATATGATTTTGTGCAGCACTACTGTCTTCCCCGGTAAACCGGGGTAAGAGCTTCATGTAGTCTTGGGGCATGCCATTTAGAATCTATGGTAATGCCATGGGGGCATATTTATTTAACAAGAAGCAAGGAACTTCCATGGGAGGGGGTGGAGTAAGAGGGAGAACTGGCTGAATGACAATGGGAATAAGCTTAGTGGTGGTATGTGGATTTTCTTGGGCAAGCGAAATTTGAGGGATGGTTACCTGCTTTATTTATTCAGCTTCCAGAGTGGGATGTAAGATGAAACTTGAAGTATCTACTGACTCTACTTCGTATTTTACCTCTGAATGATCAAGGAAAGGGTTATCTAGTGGGTATTCAAGGAATCTTGTGGTGGAACTATGGCCTTGGAATTAAGCTTGATGTGAGGAAGATAAGGAATCTTCAAGAGAGAATCTGGATATATCATTGTGTGCAAGCTGCTTTTCTTTCCAGATTCGTTTGAATAATATACAGAAGGAATTCTTAACTGAGAGGTATCTGACCTTATGTGGGGCTTTTGGTAAGCCAGGTCTGCAAATGGATTTTATACTTTAAAGGACAGTGGAGTCACCAAGGTGAGGGACATACAACTCTCAATCCTTCTTGCTCACCTGATTTTTAAGGGTTTATGTGTTTATGTCGTACCCTGGGATAATATATTCAAATTGGATCCCTGGCAACAATGCCAAAAAGATGTTGTAACTCCTAGAGACAGCCCTGAGTTGCTAAGGACTAGTGCCTACAACATCTTAAACTAAGAGGTTTCAGGAAAGCTTTATGTAGTTGACAATATAAGACCTCTTGTTGTAAAATAAGGATTTAAAGTTTCATATGATGGGACCAAGACATAAGAAACAGAGAGTATATAAAATTGACATCTAGTAGTAGAACATAAGGGTTAATAAGTATACATCAAAAGGAAGACCCAAATTTAACTGGTTTGAGGAGGGCCGAACATGAAATCCATGCACAGTTATCAAAATGAATGAGTGTGGAAACAACGGAAGAAAATGAAGGAAATATTAATGACAGGTAGGCCTATTATAGTATAGGAATCTACTCGTGCTAATATTAGAAGAAAGATGACGAATGCGATGCAAAACATGAACATAATATCGTGCTTCGAGCCATATTTATAGTGCAATAGACAAATAGATATGAGTACCTTTCCATAGATAAATTCACATCTAAATAATCAACACTCGCATTCCCACATCTTACGATACAAAGAGAGTAATGGAAATTCCATGAATACTTGTATTAAAGTATAACAAAGGGAATACAAACTATAACTTTTCTCATAAGGAATCCATTACACAACAGAAAAATCTGTTTCAATTCCCTGACGGGATCCTTCAACACATACTATGAAAATTCCTTAAAACTTTACAAAATGGAACATTCATGGCTAGAAGTCTCTGTTCTAGAAAATATAGAACCCTGCCTCAGCTTTTCATTGCTTCTTTTATAGCCTTCAGCAGGGCCTCTACAAAATATATTTCGTAGACAAAATATTCCTCGAGACCTCTTCTTGTTTGGGGTCTCTATCAAAATAAAAATTGATGATGAGGAAAATTGCCTCACATCATCTACCTAGTGGCCTTAATGAAGGTGATAACTAAAAACATAAAAACTTAACAGAAAATAAAGTGGAGAGGGTGAGACGAAGATTTCACTCGATATTACAATGTAAAAGAAATAAAAGCAAAAAGTCTGCTAGGGCTAGATCATGAGAGTATCAATTTTTGGAACAACGAGGTGTGGCTGTTGCTAGCTAACTTGGAGGCATTTCTGATGTGTACAAACTAGCTTTGTGTCAAAGAGGAGGCGGGGACTTGTGGGATGATGTGGAGGCAGAGGTGCTACTCGCTGCATTTTTTCCATATGATCGCCCCTGGTGGAGGAATAATGGAAAAAACCTCTAATAAAGCCTGGATATCAGTCAATTCGGTGTAATCTACTCAGATTACCAAGCACTACTTAATCTGGCAAAGAAGGGAGATTTATTTTCTTAGGGCGGAAATTATGGTTTCCACTTTTAGGCGAGTAGTTTTCTCAAAGGGTAAATCAGTCTAGTTCATAATGGTTATCAACTTCTATTCATACTCTATCAGTCCTATAAACGCAGTCGTTATAGGCTCCCAACATGATGGGAGGCCTAACTTTACCAACTTTTCCCACTCTTGATCAAACCGTTCCACTCCCTTAGGAACCTGCTCCAAACCACTCAATGTGTTCACACGCGAAATCTCCTTCTCGACTACCCTTCTGACTTCCATCACTCCCTTGAAATGATATTCAATACCCTGGGCAAGTAGCTATTCAGAGTATAATCCATTCAGGTAAGTGATATACCTTTTAGCCATGGTCACTTTTCCTTCTGCTTCCACTAGACCTTCCTGCAATTTTTCTTTGAATAATCGGACCATGATATTTTTATCAACAACCAAAGTAATATATTTCCAATGATGTTTTACCTCTGATATAATGTCTATCCAGGTGAGGTGCCTAGATTCCAGGAGTGTCGCATTTCCCTTCATTCGGTTGGTCAATTCCTCGATGGTTTTTTCCTGTTCCAGATTTTCCCTTTTGGCTTTCTCTACCTCTTCCTGCAGGGCTGCTACCTCCTTGTCATTTGTTTCCAGCTTAGTTTCCAGCTCCTATATCCTCTAGCATGTTGTACGAGATTCATTTTCTGAAACCTGTAAGTCTGACAGAGCTTTAGTTAGCTTCTCTAGAGTGGTTCCAGGCACATCGCAGGTTGGGGTTAAACACATGTGCTTTTCCCTTTTTCCCTGCAACTCTGCTGTTTTCTATCTGAGGTTACCCAATTCTGCGATCCTTTTACCATTCCCCTCCTGTTCTATGACCAGTGAATCAACGAGAGATGATTTCTCCTTATCCACCTAGGCTAACTCCTCTGTTTGTACATGTTGTCCATGGGGAATGTGTATTATTTTCCTTAGCTCTGAGTTATCAACCTCTAAATCCATAATGATATGATTTTTGACCGCATCCTTGTCGCTCCCTTTTTCCCTTACTATCCTCCTGAGATTTTGCAGTTGTTTGTTATGCCTCTAGCACTAGCCCTTTCTTTACTCTAGTTCTCCAATACTTCACTATACATCTCTTCCAGCTTCCTCAGTGAAAGCGCGAGCTTTACCACTTCATCCCTCAACATATCCCCAATATATTGATGTAGACCAAGATTTTCTGTTAAAGGGACCTTGGCCAGATTTAAAGCGACTTCCAAATACTGGTAGTTATCTCCTTAAGCTGCAGGATCCAACACTGCCTCTATAATGGAGATTATTAACTGTTCTTTTTCCATGTCAAGCTTGGTAGTAAGCTGAATATGATACTTATTCCAAAATCCAGCTAATTCTTCTCAGATTTTCTCCCGTAGAGTCTTGATTCTATTGCCAATCTCTTCCCTTACTTCCGCTCTGTTAATTGAGATGACCTGAGATAGTCGAGAGAGCTCTGAAGAGGAGGCACCATCATAATTGATTGTGAAACCGACCTTGCCTCTGTCAGGCTCCCCGTATCGGATCAATTCTTCTTGTGAAGGTTCTTCCCATATAATCTCCACATCATCCATTCTTTGCTTCTTTAAGGAATGAGATCCCTCGCCCATATCCATATCTTCTCATCCTCCTGAAGCATCGGCCTCGTCATTTTTCCCTCTTCTCTCTGTGCCTGCAGAAGTAGTGTCACCCCTTCCTTCTCTAGTTGAAGATTCAGCTTCCATCTATGAAGCCAAAGGCCATGTATCAAGGTTATCTCTCCACTCAAGGAAGGGCTTAGTTTCATGTACATAAGCAGTTGAATTTATTTTCCTTTTCCTATTGGAAAGAATCCCTTTCAAGTCATAGGGCCAATATTTCCCCTGTATCAGATCCATCCCCTAAAGCAGCATTTCCACTGTGGAGAGGGAGTGTCTTGAATTTATGGTGAAGGGGCCGATAATGGTAGGGAGCTTGAGAATGTACCCTTTCTTCGCAGGGATGAAGTGGAGTTGGTCTGCCTTCAGGGTTTGGTGGATGTACTCATGGGAAAACACCCACATAGCAGGAAACACTGGTAGATGGTAGGGGAGTACTTCTGCACCACATACCTTGATCTCAGTGTAGTCATCAAACAGGTACCAGTCCCCTGTGCTCTCTTCATCGTCGAACTGCAGCCAGTCCTTCTGCTCGGGAAATATCCTAGGTGGAGAGCTGTCGTGGATTATAGTGTAGGATATGGTCATGAATTCATTCAAGAACCAAGTGTAACCCCTCCATTAAGTCTATTGATGAACAGAGATGTTCCACTCAAAGACGGTCTCTGGCTGGGTGTTTTCTCTCGAAAGATTTTCGAGGCCTAGGGTTTAAAACTTGTTAGCATGTTGAAACAGGAAGAGATAAACCAACAATTAAAAAAACCAGAAAGCCCCCGAAGAGGGTAACTCTTTGAACTGGGTTTGAATGGCCGAAGGTAAGAAAGTAGGGATATATAAAACAACACCCAGTTGAGACATGAGCCAAAGGAGAGCTATACATTCTTTTGACACACGCTCGACCTCCCCTAGAGCTAGTAACCCTGAAATGAAAGCAAGGATAGGCTGGAAATTGTCTCTGAATGTGGAAAAGGGTATCATATCTAAGGATGGGATAGCCATAAAATGGGAATCTGAAATAAAACAGAGGAATTCACTTTGCTGCCTCCAGGGAAACTTAGAAAACTGATGGGAAATAGATAACTCAGAGAACTCAACGTAGCTCTGGGTGCGAGGGAAATGAAGGGCTTCCTTTATGATCTCAGGGGATATTTGGAAAAAATTGTGTCCCTGAGCCGATAGAAATAAATCCTTGAGATCGTCATAGGCATCTCTGAGCCAGCATGTAAACTCAACAACTGAATAAGTGGGCAGAGCAATTTGGTAATAAAAGCCTGACTGAATGACTCTGAACCGGTCTTGGCCCTTCACATGGCTTTCCAACAAGTCGAGTCTAACATGAGAGACACTGAAAGGGTATAAAGGGTCACAAATACGAGCTTGAGTGTTAATGAAAGGTTTAGGTACAGGAACCGCCCTGACCTTGTGGGCTTGTCGGGTTTCAGGTACAGATTTTATTGGCTTGGCTTTCCCCATGACCATTTTTTAAAAGTAAAACGGAAGGAAAACTATAAGGTGAAAGAATGACTAAATACCTGTAATCAGTGAGGAAAACCCAAGAGGGTAAAGCGACGTGGGGGTTGAAAGTTACCAGGTACTATACTTTAAGCTTTGTCGCACGACATATTCGTAAAAAAGAAGTATTTTACCAAAGTGGGTGTAAAACAGGGTTAAACAGGCCTACATTTGCGGAAAACGAGGTTAGGGTGCCAACTGTAGGGCTAAGGTCATAAGGACGTCAAAAATGGGGCATGTGGCATTAGGCTGTTGGCTACCAGGAGCTAGGTAGGTGTGAGCCACGCGCTAGGTTAATACCGGTACTGGTCGTTTACCGGCTTCCCTAAATTACCTTACCTTTTCTTTAGTAATGCCACCTGTTATTATTGAGGGGTCCATTTAATGATTTCAGTGGGGGATTGTGAAGCGTTTTCATGATGCTCCATCGCCCCCTAGAACATTTAAGACTTGCTCCACCAACCCGTGACGTCAGGTATTCTGGGGGTTAGAGCTTCGCCTTCTTAATACCATCATTAGTACCCTCGGAATCCCTCCACGTGGTGCTCTTTCTTCGAATGCCCCACATATGGTCGTGACCCTGCTTTAGCTTAGCCATGAAGCACCATCATCCCTTTTGTTCGTGCTCTTTCCACGAGGGATGGTTCGCATACCATACTTCCCTTATATTTACTTAGCCCGTTCACCGCCAATGGATTTATCTTCATTCACCTTGAGTTTTTCCTTTGCGCCTATAAGGTGAGGGCTAACATAAGAACACAACCCATGGTTTTTCTCATGGTATTCCACCTTACCAACAAGGGGGAATTGACCCGATCGTAGGTCCCGACTTGACCTGCTCTCGTTCGGAATGGCTAATCCCAACGAGTTTTAAGGACTGTTATTAGGGCTAGGGGAACAATAAGTTAGTGGTTAATGGATTAGGTATTAGTGGCTTACGGGTTAAGGGAATAAGGGATTAGGGGTTAGAGGTTTATGGTTTAGGGTTAGGATAATAATTAGTTAGTGGTTAAGGGGATAAGGATTGGGGGTTTGGGGGTTAGCTAATTTATTTTCATTTTGGGGTTAGGGGAATAATGAGTTAGTGGTTAAGGGGTTAGGGATTGGTGGGTTAGGGGTTAGGGGATTTAGGCGCATTTAGGGGTTAGGGAAAAAATGATTTAGTGGTTGAGGGATAAGGGATTGGGGGCTTAAGGGTTAGGGGATTTATGCACAATTAGGGGTTGGGTGAATAATCAGTTAGTGGTTGAGGGATTAGGGATTAAGGGCTTAGGGGTTAGGGGATTTAGCAGCTAAGGATTTTAGGGGTTAGGGGTGAGAGGTTAATGGGTTATGGGTTAACCGTTAATGGTTTATGGGTTAACGGGTTAGGGGTTTAGGTGTTAGTGGTTTAGGTGTTTAAGGGTTTAGAGGTTTAGGGTTTAGGGGGTTAAATGGGTTAGGGGTTTAGGGGTTTAGGGGGTTAAATGGGTTAAGGGTTGAGAACTAGGGTTTTAGGGGTTAGGGATTAAGGGTTTATAGGTTTAGGGTTTAGGGGGTTAAATGGGTTAGGGTTTTAGGGGTAAAGGGGGTTAAATGGGTTAAGGGTTGGGAATTAGGGGTTAAGGGGTTAGACATTTAGGGTTTAGGGATTAAATGGGTTAGGGGTTTCGAGTTTTAGGGGTTAGGGGATTTAGCAGTTAAGGATTTTAGGAGTTAGAGGCAATTACGGGCTAATGGGGTTAGGGTATAGGGGGTTAAATGGGTTACGGTTTTAGGGGGTTAGGGGGTTGAATGAGTTAGGGGTTGGGAATTAGTGTTTAAGGGGTTAGGGGTTAAGGGTTAGAGGTTTAAGGTTTAGGGGGTTAAATGGGTTAGGGGTTTATATGTTTAGCAGGTTAGGGGATTTAGTAGTTAAGGATTTTAGGGGTTAGGGGTTAGGGGTTAAGGGGTTAGAGGTTTAGGGTTTAGGGGGTTAAATGGGCTAAGGGTTTAGAGGTTTAGGTGGTTAAACCGGTTAGGGGTTTAGAGGTTTAGGGGGTTATGGGATTTAGGAGTTAATTATATTAGGGGTTAGGGGGTTAAATGGGCTAGATTTTTAGGGGTTTAGGGTGTTAAATCGATCAGGGGCCGAGATTAGGGTTCAAGGGGTTATGGGTTAAGTGTTTGGAGGCTTAGGGTATAGATGGTTAAATGGGTTAGGGGTAATTGATTTAGGGGTTAGGGGTTAAGGGTTTAGAGGTTTAGGGTTCAAGGGTTAAATGGGTTAAGGGTTTAGAGGTTTATAGTTTAGGGGGTTAAATGGGTTAGGCGTTTGGGGGTATAGTGGGTTAAATTAATTAGGGGTTGGGACTTAGGATTTAAGGGGTTAGGGGTTAAGGGGTTAGAGGTCTAGGGTTTAGGGGGTTAAGTATTGGGTTAGGGGTTTATAGGTTTATGGGGCAAGGGATATAGTAGTTGAGGATTTTAGGGGTTAGGGGTTAATGGGGTTAGGGTTTAGGTGTTTAAATGTGTTAGGGTTTTAGGGGTTTAGGTAGTTAAATGGGTTAAGGGTCGGGAATTGGGGATTAAGGGGTTATGGTTTAAGGGTTTAGAGGTTTATGGTTTAGGGAGTTAAATGGGTTATGGGTTCAGTGGTTTAGGTGGTTAAATGGGTTAGGGGTTAAGGGTTTATGGGTTAGGTGTTAGGGGTTAAGGGTTTAGGGGCTAAATGGGTTATAGGGGTTTAAAGATTTAGGGGGTTAAATGGGTTAGGGGTTGGGAATTACTATTTATGGGGTTAGGGGTTAAGGATTTAGAGGTTTAAGGTTTAGGGGTTAAATGGGTTAGAGGTTTAGGGGTATAGGGGTTTAAATGGGCTAGGGTTTGGGAGTTAGGGTTTAAGGGATTAGGGGTTAAGAGGTTAGAGATTTAGGGGTCTATGGCGTTAAATTTTTTAGGGGTTGGGAATTACGGTTTAAGGGGTTAGGAGTTAAGGGGTTAGATGTTTAGGGTTTAGGGGGTTAAATGGGTTAGGGTCGGTTTAGAGGTTTAGGGGATTTAGCAAGTAACGATTCTAGGAGTTAGGGGATAGGGGATAATAGGGTTAGGGTTTAAGGGGTTAAATGGGTTAGTGTTCTAGGGGTTTCGGGGGTTAAATTGGTTAGGGGTTGGGAATTGGGGTTTAAGGGGTTAGGGGTTAAGGGTTTAGAGGTTTAGGGTTTAGGGGGTTAAATGGGTTAGGGGTTTAGGGGTTTAGGGGATTTAGAAATTAGGTATTTTAGGGGTTAGGTGTTATTTTCCAAAGGTTACATGATACTTTGGGTTACATTGGCTATGAATTTAACAAGAAGGTTCCATAACATTTCTCAATTTTTTTAATCCTGCCATGCAGTGTCGCTCTTGTGACAACATTTAAAAGATAACAAAATTACTTGCTAATAAATTTAACCATGGATTGCATACCATGATTTCCAAAGAGAATATAGGCTTTGTTGTAGGGATGTAGATCTAAAACAAGATCAAGCTTGCTTAAATAATGTTGTAGACTCTAAGGGCTCAGAAGAAAAGAGGGATGGTCATCCAATTATATGTGTTTAAAGGGAGTAAGATAATATTATAGAAAGTGGAGATTAAGCTATTATTGTAGCAAATGGAGCTTTTCTATAGTCATGAATGTCATAAGAATATTGTAAAATTCCACACATGAGGAAGATTGTACCATGATCAAGATTTGTGCATAGTCAAAGAATTCCCTTGAGGGTTTTGTCCCATTGCAAGACAACCCAATTTGTCAAATAATTCACATGATATAGGTGGATATTGATGGCAACCGACTTGTTCCACTAACACATAGTAGTTCCACATCTTGGTAATTCTATTATAGTGTTTTAGGGCCTAAAATTTTGGTGCATTTTTTTAGCATTTCCCTTGCATTCTTAGGAATTGACATAGGCCACTAATATGGTGGCCCACGAAAAAAATAGAGAATGAATTAATATTTGTAACGGCTCAAGAAAAACCTTAAACAAAGTTTGTGTGGAAAAGATGTGGCCCTGGGAAGTTGATGAATCAACTAGCCTTCATAGCATCCACATTTATTTTTCCGCGTCATTTTTATATTATTTACATGAGATTCGTATTAATTAAGTGTAGCTAGGGAGGTCATAGAAGGGGTGGCATCCCCCCTTGCCTGGGGGGGTTGTAATGGGGGCACAACTCCCTAAAAGGAGGGTGGTCTTTTGCATCTACGTTTTGTGGTTTTTTGGACATGGTTTTCACTTTTAGGGGTTTTGTGGCATATGGTAGTTCAACCCATGGCTTTGTAATTATAATTAAGGAATTATGATTGTATTCTAATCTAGGTTTAATGGATTGGGGGTGTTATGGATGGTGTCACCCCCCTCTATCCAGGGTGGTCAGAAGGAGGTCAAATCCTAACTAAAAAATTTGGGCGGATTTTCGCGTGTGTTTTTGGTGGTTTTCTACACACGGTTTCACATTTAGTGATTTTGTGGTGCATGATGGTTCAACCCATTGTTTTACTGAAAAAAAATTCTGGTTTTCCTAGTTTGAGTTTCTGGGGTAAAATTTTGTATTAAATGTGTATGTGCCACAACATTTTTTTTTGTTTTTATTAATAATATGTTTTGTAGAAGTTAAATATATAGGGTTTAAAACCAACATTAATCATACTCAAATCAAGCATTGAGGTAGTAACAATGTATTTGTTTGGAACTTTAACTACCTCTCCTAATATTACAAAACAACTTGAACAATTATAAAGAAATCTCCTATTACAAAGGCCCCACTTAGAGTCCTAGTGGTCATTGGTAGATTAAAAAAGGCTATACACCCTAAAAGCAAAGGGAGCTTAGGGGCTTTAAATAATGAAAATTTTCAATAGATATCTAAGCTTTAAACTACTATGGTGATGGTATAATTCACATGATCAGGGTGGATATTGATGGCAATGTACTTGTTCCACTAACTCAAAATGTTTCCACATCTTCGTAATTATATTATAGTGTTTTAGGGCCTAAAATGTTGGTGCATTTTTAAGGCATTTCCCTTGCATTCTTAACAATTTATATATGCCACCAATCATGGTGGCCCACAAAAACATATAGAATGGATTAAGCTTTGTAACATCTAAATAAACAACCTAAATAGAGTTTGTGTGCAAAAATTATTGTGGCTCTAGGAAGTTGATGTATCAACCAGCTCCCACAACGTCCATGTTCCTTTTGTTGCATGACTTCCCACAGTTAGGGTTTTTACATATTACGACATCATACTTTATGTTAAAGGTTATATTTTGCCCCGTGTAATGCCTTATTGTAAAATAAACCATCGTTATTGCGACGCTAGTTGACAAAGTTAACTTTGACTTTGTCAAAGGGAAAGTGACCGCTCCACAACGGTCTTTTCATATCTATCGGTATACCGACGCACATAACATGTACATCACTATAGCGATGTTGTCTTCTATTACTTTTGCCATTGCGACACCCTAACTTTGTGGGTCGTAATAGTGATGCTTTTTCACAGTGTGGCAAGAGAAACAATGTTGGCAGGCTTTGCACACTATGATTGGGTCTTGGAGCCTCATCATTAGACCTTAATTAAATTAGGAGGATTTAAAATCACATATGATGCTTACAATTGTTGGCTTGGTAAAAATAGGAGCATCGTAAGGGGCTTAGGACTTACTTGAATCTTTGATGATTAAGCATTGGAAGTATTTCTCAAAGAACAACACATAAACTCTATAGGGGATCTTATGAATCTATGGTGGATATTGAGTGTCATTGGTAGGTTTTACATAGTACGAATGCATCTTAAGCTTGTACCATTGCAAAGGGATTAAAACAATGGCCTCAATCCCAAATGAAACTTATTTGGCTCACATTGCATGAAAGAAACCATAAATAACAATGTAAATCATCTTTGAGGGATTTTAAGCCTCCATATAGGATAAGTGTTCCATTATGAGGTTTTCCACATCATATGCTAGAATTAGGTCTCATGTCCTGGACAAGGAATGAAAAAGGGCCTTATGCCTAAAACAATTATTTCTCATATTTAACGTCCATGAACAGGATATTATAATGGAAATATGGGAACAACTATTATGTTTTACATAATAAGGATGGGTTTTATGGCCTCTATTATGGATATGAAAGGAAAAAATATCTTTAGTCCCTAAACAAAACTTATTTAGTTCAAGGGACATGAATAAGGCCTCAAAAGACCACACATATCCTGTATAAGATATAATATATAGCCTTTAGTTATGATATGGGTTCTATTTGAAGATGTTTTGTGACATATTTAAGTCTTAGGGCCTTTAAGTTTGGCCTTAATATCATTAAAAGTATTTTTGCATCGTGTATGGCACTTGGGGACTTAACCATGGTCAAGGAAGGATCATAAGGTGCTTGGGTCATATTTGAATCTTCCCATGATTGATCTTCTTGAACAAGTATTCTAATTACTACACAGAACATCTATAGGGAATATTTGGCCTATATGGGGTGTATTTTTCACCATGGGTATGGTTTACATGGTAAGAATGGGTCTTGGGGAATGTACTATCTTGAGGGCAGGAGAAAAGAGGGCCTTAGGCCCTAAATAAAGCTTCTTGAGTTCAAGGAACACGAATTAACCCCCAAACAACCACATAGATACTCTCTAATGGATATTCAAATTTCAACTTGGATATGGGAGCCATGGCATGTTATTATACATAATTAAATAGCCACAAGAATTGTTAGTCTATATGGTTTTTTAATAATAGTGTGTGCACATTCTAAGAATGTGAATGCATTATTAGAATTTGTGAACATTTTCGTAATGCATGTATCTATAGAATAATATGGGTTTAGATTAAACTTCAAGATTTATATCAAATGACCATGTATAAATTAACAAAATTTGAATTCAAATTTTTGAAATCATTTTCTATGAATCTAGTGCAATAATCAACCATGGTATGTAACAATGCCACAAAAAACCCATAACAAACAGTGTGTCCACAATTAAAAATTACTATCATAAATGACTAATTCATATACTTGTTGTACTTGTTATTTGGTCATATTTTTATTCTTGGATTATAATAGTCATTTACATTAATAATTATTAATTTTTTCACTTATTATCTAGTCATATATTTTAATCCTAGACTAAATTAGTCATTTAAGTTAGTCATCTTTAGTTCAGTCACTTATTATCTAGTCGTATATTTTATTCCTATACTAAATTAGAAGTTTAAGTTAGTCATTTTTAGCTTGATCGCCTAAAATTCCTCAAATTTAGTAGTAATTCACATGAAATAATTGCGGTGACTAACATTTTAAGTCACCTAGTCATTAATTTCATCATTCTCTACTAGTGATGTACGATAAATTTATGTTATGAAACCATATCCAAAAACAGAAGAAAAGGGAGATCAACACCTTAGAAATAAGCCACTTTGAGGGGGAAACCTCTTTTACATTACATAAATGAACAATTAATACAAATTAAAAAACCTCCTTCTATATATAGGAGTCCATGGAGTCACAATATAATCCTAGCCGACCTAACAATAATAATGTAAGGGCACAATGACACCAATATGGGGGTTACAGGGATACAAAAATAACAATAAGGGGGCTACATTAATGACAATAAGCGACTAAACTAGTAATATAGTGACCTAACATGCCCCTCTCCTTCAAAAAGCATTGTCCTCAATGCTTGAGTAGATCTATATGCTTCTTTATAAAATTACCATCCCCGCCCAAAGCTTCCCTATGATACCCTACAATTCGATTTCCTTTCCTTCTGAAAAAAAAATTCAAGAAAATTTCTTGAAAATTAAAAGTTATTGTCCCCAAATATTGTAAGCATTGTACTCCTAGTACAACATCAGCACCTCTCATTGGAATGCAAATAATTGGACTATTCAATACATATTCCCCCATGGTTATCTTGATATTATGGGATTTTCAAGAGCAATTTATAGTTCCTACATTTGCAACCATCACTTGACATTCTCGTGTTGGGTAAAGGAAGAAATTTAATCCCTTGGATACCTTACAATGAATAAAATTATAGGTACTATCCGAATAAAAAACTATTACATTTTTCTTCTTGATATGTCCTTCTATCTTCAGAGTTTGAGTAGTGGAAATTCCTGCCAATGCATTACACGATATGGTCAGAATCATTTCTTATTTCTCTATGGTTGGATCCTAGTGTATATCCTCTTCTTTTGAAGTTTCTTGTTCATTTTCTTCCTCCTCTTCACAATATATGTAAAATAATTTCTTCTCATCACATTTACGAAATTTAGTGTATTTTCTATCACAACTATCAAAAAGCCTTTTTTCTCCTTTTTATTCCAATTGTTGTGGTGTTAACCTTGTAGGTTGTGTAAGTCTAGGAGTAGCAAAACTTCCATCTCTATATATGTGATTGTTAGGCTTCCTTGTCTCCATAATTTTACATTCAATTTTTCTTTCCAACCTAAATTCCTTCTCCAATGAATGAGGTTCCCAAAGGTGAAGCTCATGTTGGATGTTATGCTTTAAAGTCCCTATGAAGACATCAATATTTTGTTCCTCTGGAATATCAGTTACCCTTATATTCAATTTTTGGAAGTCCTCAATGTGCTCCACCACTGGATCCTTTTGTTTGATATTTATTAATTGGCTAAATAATGTGTTTATTTTTATATCCACATAATGTGCTATCATTTCCTCCGTAAAAACTGACCAAGTGACAATTTTTTACGGGAGAAAAGGCATCAATAACATACAAATGTATTTTGTTCTAAATATAAAGTTGTAACAAGTAAATTTTGTGTGTTTAGATGAAAATATTTCTCCATCTAGAATATCCATGTTATGGGATCCTTGCCATCAAAATTCCTCATATCAATCTTTGGAATATGGTGGGTCTTCCATCCAAAATTTGAGTTTATGAAGTCAAGGTTAACATTTATTTTTTTCTCATCATGAGTTTCCTCTACTATCTTTTCATCATTAGGAATCATTTCTTGTATGAAGTTTGTGAGACCTTCCTTCAAAACTTCCATGTCTTCCTTTAAACCTTCCATTTTTTCTTCAATGTCTTACATGCCATTCTTCAAACCATTCATCTTAGCTTCCACGCCTTTCTTCAAACCATCCATATTAGCTTCCACATTTTTCTTCAAACCAACCATATTAGCTTTTATGCCTTTCTTCAAAACATCCATTTCAATTTTTGTTGTTCTTTGCGAGAGCACAATTTGGTGCACTTGCTCTTGTAATTTTGATATATCATGTTGCACTTCTTCATCTTCATGAGTCATAGTAGAGTATTTTGAGGGAATAATGGGTGTTGAATTATTTTTATGGGGCATCTTAGAACCCAGTATTGATATCTATGCTTCAATATGCCCTTGGAATCACTTCAAACCGATTTTTCAAACAATACTTATGCAATTGAAAAAAAAAATACACACTTTTTTCTTTAATTTGAGGAGCTCGATATTGAAACTGAATTATGTATGTTATTTAAGGTAATTAATATAGAAAATTTGGTCCTATAGTAGCCCTCTGAATCTTATTTTGAATTCCAAAGGTCTGACCTGATTTGGATTCTTGAAGTCAAAGGTATCCCAATCTGTCATAATGACCATTATGGACTAGTTCAGTAGAGAAAAATCGTATGGCCTGCCACATGTCATTGTTTCCTCCTTCAGCTCTGAAATTGATACAAAGGAAACTAAAGTCTATGCACTTTCGACCACTTTAGACAGAATTCCAATCCGATGCTTAGAGCGAGAGTTATGACACTTTTCCCAAGGTCACCACTTTTAGATTAAATTCGATAGCCTGCAAAAACCCTAACTTCCACAGGTCACATCTCCAAAAATATTACAAAACAAGATCTAAAAT
Organism: Pinus albicaulis; assembly: GCA_034641835.2. Lineage (NCBI taxonomy): Eukaryota > Viridiplantae > Streptophyta > Pinopsida > Pinales > Pinaceae > Pinus > Pinus albicaulis. The sequence continues at coordinate 1,293,600,732 of CM076582.1, forward strand.
ATTTACATGAAGTTCTAAAAGATTTTAGCTTCGTGTTGTAAAAATGTCAACTTCGGAACCGTCGTACAAAAATATTTATAGAGACAATGCCACAATGATATGTTTGGAGCAGAGAAACCCTAGAATCCAAAGCTCTAATACCAAATGTTATGAAACCAACTCCAAAAATAGAAGAAAAGAGAGATAAAAAACATAGAAATAAACCACTTCGAGGGGGAACCTCCTTTACATTACATAAATGACAATTCTTAGATGATAAAAATGAAAAAACCTTCCTCTATATATAGCAGTGCATGGGGTGACAATATAATCCTAGCTGACCTAAAAATAATAAGGTAAAAGCACAATAACAACAATATGGGGGTTACAGGGGTACAAAAATAAAAATAAGGGGACTAGACTAATAACAGTCAACAACTACACTAGTAATATAGGGACCTAACAATTTCAAAATAAGATATATTAGTTACAACACTACAAACCGTATCAAAGTTATATAATCACATATTTAACAATCATATAAGCATTTGATATTAATATAATGTTAAGTTAATATCAAAATTACGCATTTGTTCAAAATTAGATGAAAACTTTTGAAATTCCAAAAACTTAGGTTAGTTAATCACAGTTGGAATTATTGGAGTTTAGAATCAGGCTTGATGAATTTTAATTTTCTCGGTAAAAAATGGCCAAGATTTGATAATCTAGGAATATTAGTCATCTAATGCATGGATAGTATAGAAGGTATGTGAATGGTTTTTCAGTTTTTTTAGTCTACTCCTATTTTTAATTTATTAAAAATCAATTCATAAAAATTACTAGCCTTATAGTTTATTAAAAAATGGTTGTCATTTATCTCAATTTCTTCAGCAACATCGATGTTAATCGTTTTTGAAACGACAGTATATTCTTTTTTATTCCAACAAAAATTATCTACCTATCATTGCACAGGGAGTTGGAGGGTTTCAATTATACATTCCAGTCATTCTCGCTGGTGCCCAATGGGTTTTTCAATGTTAGTGGGTATTAGGACGTTAGCTGCCTCATTCCGCCCTTGGTGTGTAAATATAATAATAGCTTATCATTATTATCATTTCTCTTTTTTAAAGAGAAATATTTATTATATATAAAGAAATTTGTGTCATGTTTCAAAAGATCCATATCCAAATGGTATCGAATAAATACTCAAGAATTTGGACTTAGGTTTCATGGATCACGAGAAATATTTTTTTTCGGGAAGTCATTGTTGAGGGAATTAATCTCACTATCTGCTACACGTCATAGTCAGTTTTGATTCAGTTAAGTTTAGTTGCAACTTTCCCCAGTAATTTATCTTTGTTTCATTCCTTGTCTCCTATGTATTGTATTTAACTGTTATTGAATGATGAGAAGAGTTGTTGGGCCTACTCCAAATTTTGAACACATTCTCTATGTATTTGTGTCTCTACATTCTTTGTTATGGTATCAAAGTGTGCGGTTGCATAAGACTCCAAGAAGAAAAACATTTAAAATTCATTTGTGGTAAGAAAGAAATAATAGAGGTCATGAGAATCATGAGGAAGATAGGAGCTAGTTTTAATTATTAAAAAAAAAAAACAAAGAAAGTGCGACAACATCTGAAATTTCTCACCTCTTAAGAAAATAAGGTGCGACAAAAGCAACAAACTTACGAAATTGAAAATTTTTCCAAATTATCACATTTGGTTACTGAAAACAGGGGGGAATGGTTTCGCAACCATATATGTCGAAGGGTGTGACACAAAGAACATAGTCATGGTATGAGATAATGTGTCTTCATTGTTGGAGATATGGACACTGTCTCTTTGTTGATCTAACTCTTTCTCTCTACCTCTCTCTCTTCCCCTTTTCACCCTCTCTCTCTCTCTCTCCCCTCCAATTCTCTCCCTTTGCCTCACCTTCTATGACTAATCCCTCCTACTCTTCTCTCTCCATCTCTCTCTAGGCATTTATTCTTACCTCCCTCTCTCTACCACCCTCTCTCCTTCTCCCTCCAAATTCCCCCCTCTCCTCCTTCATCTATTTCCATTTATCTCACACCTCCCTCTATTTCTCCCCATTGTTAGTCTCTCTCTCTCTCTCGCTCTCTCTCTCTTTTCATCCTCCAACTCTGACACTATCTCCCTCCCTCTGTCATTATCTCTCCTTCTCTCCATATATTCGTCTTTTTCTTTCTATATCACCCCCAAGAATACACACACTCTCTTGATACCTCCCTTGTCACTCCATCTCTTTATCTCACCACTTTTATTTCTCTATTACTTTCTTAATCCCTACCTATATTTTCCTCCAACTCCATCACACCCTCACTCTCCTTATCCTCCACTATTTTTCTATCTCTCCTCCTCTCTTTCGTTATCCCTCTCTATCCATTTATTTCCTACCTCCCTCTCCCACTCTCTCTGCCCTCCAACCCTGTCACTATCTCCCTCCTTATGTTCTTCTCTTTCTCCCCCCTCCATCTTTGTGTCTCCCTGTCTCTCTTACACTTATATCCTTATCTATCCTCTCCTCTCTTTCTCCACACCTCCTCTTCTCTCTACCTTATTTTATCTCCGTCTCTCCCTTATCATGTCTACACCTCTATCAGTCTAGGTATTTTTTCGTAGCTCCTATATGTATATGTATTTGGAGCTAGTATATAACCTAGTATATTAATTCAGAAATTTAATATTATATTAATAAAAAATATTATATTTAATAATATTAATATTAAAATATATCAATATTAATTTTTTAATATTAATATTAAATTTAACCATGTTTTTACATATTACATTACATCATCTTTAAAAGTTTTAATATATCTATAAGAAATGAGTTTCCATTTCAAAGATTCATGATTAAATATTAAATTAAAAAAATATTAAGATATTTTGGAGCCATTTTATATAAAACCAAAAAAATGTTTTATTCTTTATATTAAATTAATATATATATATATATATAAAGATATTTTGGAGCCATTTTATATAAAATTATTCTTTATATTAAATTAATATCTATCTATATATATATTTCATTTAATAAACGGTTTTGGCTATAGTAACCATGGTTTTATGCTTATAATAAAAAAATATTGTTTCCTTGGATTTTCCATCTTATTTACAATTCCAACCCATAGAAAATTTGGCAACGTAATATACGTTTGGAATACAAGGCTGGCCCTAATATTCTAGTGAATAAGCATGGTATAAAGAGAAATAGTAGTTAGATCCAAATCCTATGACCACATATTAATGTTTGCTATGATCCAAATCTGGATAATAGCCTACAATATATATGATATATTATGCAATATATCATAGATGAATTCATCCAACAAATGTTGTTAAAAATTATACAAATATGCGTCTTTTTTATCTCCTCTTTTCGGGAGATAACAAGAATGTTAAACCTAATATCTATTTGATTGTGATATAAATCAACTACATAAAGAAATTCATCACTTTTTAGATCCCAAATATGGATTATCCAAAATAAAACAAATGAGGAATGACATCTAGGCATTGATTACCATATTCTGAATAAAATTATTGTAAAAAATTACTATCATCTACAATGAATTGTTGATTACGTGTAACATATTAATGGAAATAGTTACTTTAGTACATTAAATATAATTTTCATGTACCATCAAATTGGCATGACTTCCATGGATACATGAAAGATTTGGTGTATACGAATGGATGGCGACACAATTTGTCCTTTCTATTGCCTCGTTCAATTAATGGTATTTCTTATGTGTCCATATATCTAGATGATATTATTATTTTCAGCAATACATGATTATATTATTTATGTATTGTGCACAATATGGTTTTAGAAAATTCTTTAAGTTAAATACAATAAATACTTCATTTAAAAATTTATAGGAACCTACAAGGGTGTAGAAAATTGCTACATAGGTATCCTTTTCTACTTCAATTTATATATATATTTTCATCCGTAACATTTTATGTATTCCCTATCTTTCTGGATCAAATATTCATTTAGATATCTTGACATCAACCATAACCAGTAAGTAGAGTTTTAAAAAATGAACAGAAACAATTTCCTTGGATCCTACACTAATATGTTAAACATGTAGAAACCATAATATATAGAGACATATGATTCTCAATATGAAAGTAGGAGGTAATGTTTTGACAATCATTTAAAGATATCAAAATTATTTAGAGATATTGATTAAAGGAAAATTTCACTATGATATATATGACCAGGACTGTATATAATAGTGAGGGCTATTAAGTGATGGCCTTGTTATATTAGGTGTCAAGAAATTATTTTACATAATCGTCATCATTTATTAAATCTTATATATGTTCAATCAAATATAGGGACAATTCCATATCCAATTGAAATATTAAAGGATTATTAACACCTTGATTTTATCTTTATGAATCAACTTTATTCAAAATCTAAGAACATCAAGAAATTAGGAACATAAAAAGTTTATGATACATTATCTTGACAAATAGTCATTTTCTATAGACTCGTTGTTATGAAAACAACTCCAAAAATAGAAGAAAAGAGAGATCAATGACCTATAAATAAGCCACTTCGAGGGGGAAACTTTATTTACATTACATAAATGAACAATTATTGGATGATACAAATGAAAAAACCTCCTTCTATATATAGGAGTCCATGGGGTAACAATATAATCCTAGCTGACCTAACAATAATAATGTAAGGGTACAATAATAACAATATTGGAATTACATGGGTACAACAATAACAATGAGGGGGCTACACTAACAACAATAAGGGATTACACTAGTAATATAGGGACCTAACATGCCCTTCTCATTCAAAAATCTGTTGTCCTCAACGCTTGAGTAGCTTTGGGTGCTTCTGTATAAAATTCCCATCCTCCCATGTAGAATCTTCAGTGGGTAAGTTCTTCGACCTCATGAGATACTCTGAAATTCATCGATTTCCTAGCTGTCAAGTTGTTGTTTCCGTGACTGCTTCTGTTCCAATATTATTTTTCCTTCCTCATCAAGTTCTAGAAATATTGTTTGAACAAGAAGTTTCTCACCTATAACCTTCTTTAAGCATGAAAAATTGAAAAATGGATGCACTCACGAAGAAACAGTAAGCTCCAACTTGTATCCCATAGTACCAATATTTTGCAACACCTTATAAGGACCATAGTACTTTGGAGATAATTTATTATCCCTCTTAGATTTCTTGAGGGAAATTTGTTTGTGCGATTGTAGCCGTAAAAATACCTAATCTCTTACATAAAAAATTCTCTCGTTGCAATGTTGATTTGCCTGTTGTTTCATTTGATTTTGTGCCAAATTTATGTTATCCTTTAAGAGTTGGAGAACTTGTTGTTGATGCTCGATGTGATCTGCCATTGCTTGAACCTTGGAATTTTCTCTTAAATATGATGTGATGGACGGTGGAAGATATCTATAAAGTGCCATAAATGGGGTCATTTTTGCTGCACTATGGAAGGAAGTGTTATACTACCATTCAACGAGAGGTAACCACTTGACCCATTATGTTTTTTTATCAAATACAAAACACCGAAGATGTCCTTCCAAAGATTTATTCACTATCTCAGTTTAACCATCAGATGGAGGATGATAAGATGAGCCATGAGCTAGTTGAGTACCCAACAAGGAAATAATTTCGTCCAAAAGTTTCCAGTAAAAATGGGATCTTTGTCACTTAGAATAATGTTTGGGTTTCCATGTAGTTTTTGAATTCTTTCCATAAATGTAGTAGCAACTATGCTTGAATTAAATTGATGAGATAATGCACAAAAGTGTGCATACTTGGTAAGTCTACCAACTACCACCATGATGACACTCTTTCCTTCAGAAATAGGTAAACCTGTAATAAAATCCATTGAAATATCCTCCCAACATTGACTTGAAATGGATAAAGGTTGTAGAAGACCCGAGCTCTTACTTGTCTCAACTTTATTATGATCACAAAACAAACATTCTGCCACAAAGTTTTGAATATCAAGTTTAAGGCCATCCCAAAAAATTATTTCTTCACCATGTGGTAAGTTTGCAAAAATCCTAAGTGTCCTCCTAAAGGAGAAGTGTGCAACTCCAAAAGAATATTTTTTTTAGTTGGGAATTCTTACAAATATATAAGTGATCTTTGTACCATAAGGAATCATTTTTCCAACTAAATGTATCAGATGTATGAGGATATTGCTGCAAATTTTGAATGAGTGTCCACACTTCTTCATCCTTCTTCCATTCATCCCTTGCTCCAGTTATCCAATCTGGTTGGATAATAGAAATGGCACAAAGCAATGCTTCCACCTCTTCATTCTTTCTTGAGAGTGCATTTGCAACATCATTTAGCTTCCCTTTTTTGTAGATGATTTCAAAGTCATAACCCAACATCTTTGTGACCCATTTTTTATTTTTTTCTGAAGATAGTCTTTGTTCCAAAAAGTGTTTAAGACTATCATGATCATTTTTTACCTTGAATTCGCTTCCCATTAGCTAAGCTCGTCATTTCTTTAGTGCATGTAGTATTGCTAACATTTCCTTCTCATAAATAGTTTTATGTAAATAATTTCCTTTGATTGGACAAATTTTAAAAGCAATGGGTCTTCCTTATTGCATTAAAACAACACCAATTTCATTTCCTGAGGAATACATCTCATAATAAGTGTTTTTGTAGTCTTCATGAAGCACCTGCTAGGCACATTTCCTCTTTAAGATGTTCAAAGGCCTTATTTGCTTTAGGAGTCCATGAAAATTTTCTTCAATAATGTTATTAGAGGTGCTTCTATTCTCCCATAATTCTTAACAAACTTGCGATAATACCCTATTAACCCGAGAAATCCTTGACTTCTTTATGGTTGTAGGAACTTTTCATTCCTTAATGGATTTAATTTCTTTAGGGGCTACCTTAACACCCTCATGAGATACAATATGACTCAAATACTCCACCTCTTGAACTCCAAAGAAAAATTTGGATGTTTTTTCATATAATTGTTTCTCTTCCAATAGTTTGAGCACCTTGTCAACATGTTGAACATAATTCTTCCAAGACCTGTTGTAGATTAGTATATCATTAAAAAAAACTAGAAAAAAGTTTCTAAGGAAGGGTTTGAAAACGGAATTATTCAGTCCTTGAAATGTAGAAGGTGCATTGGTAAGGCAAAAAGGCTCGACCCAAAATTCATAATGACCCTCATGAGTTCGAAATGTTGCTTTCGGAATATCTTCAGTGTTCATTCTAATTTGATGATATTGTGAACAAAGATCCAAATTGGTAAAATAAATTGCTCCATGTAATTCATCCAATAATTCATAAATCATAGGAATGGGAAATTTATCTCTAATTGTGAGCTTATTGAGCTCCCTATAATCAGGACACGTGTGCCATGATCCATCCTTCTTGTGTACCGATACTACTGGAGCAGAGAAAGAACTTTGACTAGGTTGAATTATACAAGCCTCTAACATTTATGCAATCATACGTTTAATCTCTCTCTTTTGGACATACAGATATCTATAAGGCCTAATGTTTGGACGAACACTTCCTAGAACCAAATGAATAGAATGATCATGATCACGAATAGTTGGGAGTCTTTTGAGAGTTTAAAACACTTTAGAATGATTTTCCAAGACTTTTTGGAGATATGGAGAAATAGATGATTTTGATGTTGGAACTTCTAGTGACCATAATTTTACGCCTCATTTTTATTTCTTGAGAAGATTTTTCATGAAAATGGAGCTTATTATCTTGCCCAACTTCCCTGCGATACCCCTTCATTCAACTACCTTTCCTTTCAAAAAAAATTTCAACAAAATTTTTTGAAAATTAAAAGCTATTGTCCCCAAAGATTGTAACCATTGTACTCCTAGTACAACATCAACACCTCCCATTGTAATGGAAATCATTGGACTATTCAATAAATATCCCCCCATGGTTATCTTGGTATTATGGAATTTCCTAGAGCAATTTATATTTCCTCCATTTGCAACCATTAATTGACATTTCGGTGCTCGGTATAGGAAACAAATGAATTCCTTGGCTACTTTACAATGAATAAAATTATGGGTACTACCCAAATCAATCAACACTACTACCTTTTTCTTCTTGATATGTCCTTCTATCTTAAGAGTTTGAGGAATGGTAATTCCTGCCAATGCATTACACAATATGGTCGAAATCATTTCTTCTTCTTCTTGGGTTGGTTCCTAGTGTATATCCTCTTCTTTTAAATTTTATTGTTAATTTTCTTCCTCCTCTTCACAATCTATGTAAAATAATTTCTTCTCAGCACACTTACGACCTTTAGTGTATTTACTATCGCAACAGTAGCAAATCCCTTTTACTCTTTTTTCTTCCAATTGGTGTGGTGTCAACCTTGTAGGTTGTGGAAGTATAGGAGTAGCAACACTTCCATCTTTATAGATGTGAGTGGTAGGCTTACCTTTTTCCATAATTTTACATTTATTTTTTCTTGCCAACCTAAATTCCTTCTCCAATGAATCAGGTTCCCAAAAGTGAACCTCATGCTGGATGTTATCCCTTAAAGTCCCTATGAAGACATCAATGATGTGTTCCTCTGGAATATCAATTACCCCTATATTAATTTTTTGAATTCTTTGATGTGATCCACCATTGAACCCTTTTGTTTTGGATTTATCAGTTGGCTAAAAAAGGTGTTTCTCTTTGTATCCTCATAATGTGCTATCATTTCCTCCATAAAAATTGACCAAGTGACAATATTTTTACGAGAGTAAAGCCATAGATACCATAAAAATTATTTTTTTCTAAATATAAAGTTGCAATGCGTACATTTTGTGTGTTTTGCACATTATTGAGATCAACATATTTATCCATCTGTATTATCCATGTTATGGGATCCTCGCCATCAGACTTACTCATATCGATCTTTGGAAGAAAAAAGAGATCAACACCTTAGAAATAAACCACTTCGAGGGGGTAACCTCCTTTACATTACATAACTAAACAATTCTTGAATGATACAAATGAAAAAACCTGCTTTTGTATATAGGAGTTTATGGCATCATAATATAATCCTAGCTGACCTAATAATAATAATGTAAGGGCACAATAATAGAAATATTGGGGTTATAGGGATACAACAATAACAATAAGGGGGCTACACTAACAACAATAAGGGACTACAATAGTAATATAGGGACCTAACACTGGCAAGAAAGCAACCCAATACACCTATCCTAACCTTCCACCTAATCGAACAAAGGGTGATCTCATCTCCTCATTATTATGTTATAAGTTACCTATAAAAAATTTAGTTAGTTTTCAAATAGATGAATGATAGTTCCTTTAAGGTACTATATATATTGGTCCATCCCCAATTTTGGTATTAAATATTACAAATGTTATTTTGCGCCAGGTATCAGTAGAGGAAGTAAAGCTTTTAGGTAAATAAATTACTAGACCTAACTAGTAAACCATCCCTCACCTTTTATAGGTGAATCAAATCATATTCATCAAATCATATTCATGGAGTATTTCGTTTATGATGGTTCTTCATATAAACATAACTAAATGTCTATAACCAACATTGTAAATAATGTTATTATATTTTTCTTAGCCCACATTTCTTCATATGGGCATCACGTTTCCAAAGTCATGATAGTCTATCCTCTTGAAGTCCGTTCCTTTTAGTATTCTCTACGCTATGAAGTGGAATGTTTTATCTAATAATTGTCCCTTTCCAATTAGAGGAAGGAAACTATCGAATGTTAATTTTTGTTTGTACCACTTACTTCATTCACTTCTAAGCTTTCTAAATCCATACCCATGCATTTTTTAAGTGGATTTCCTATAAAATTATGACAACATGTATGTAATTTTCTTTTTCTATTAATGCTTTCCTAAAAATGGTAATATATATGCAATATAAAATGAATTTGTTCTTTTTTTCATGTTTTCTCTCATTTTGAATTTCTAATTATAGCTATCCACTATCAAAACTCTTACATTATTTGACATATTTTATAAATCATTTTCATAATTATTAAGATGTTCTATGACACTTTATCCCAAAAAAAAAAAAAAAAAACAAAAAAAACAACTATATTTGTATATCATAAATTAGTGCACCAACTAGATATTTATCTTGTATATTTACATATACTTCAACATAAAATAGATCACTGCAACACCCTCTATTTAAGATATGCTAGACATGGTTGTCATCCATTGGCTCCTTAGGAGCTACTAGTCACTCTTCATCGTAATACGTTCAAGCACTATCAACGTAAACCATAGTATGCCTAATCCATTTTTTCAGAACTTACAACACCTCCATTGATAATTTAAAATAACCATAAGTTTGGGATAAGGTACAATTATATAACTGTATGCTACGTTTCAGACGAACACCTTACAAATAAAATATATCCATTATGGACCATAATAAATTGTGAAAGAGATAAAAAATAATGTATATGAGTTGTAATCTCCTTCCAATTTAGGAGTATAAAGTGTGGTAAATACTATAAATAATATGCAGCAATTACAATATTTGTCGTACTTTGGCATTGGCAATGTTATAAACTTTTTCTTCCTAAATATTAAGACTAAATATCTGACCAACCAAAGAAAGTACCAAATTATCACCACCCATTTGTACGAGATACACTAGTAGACCTCTACACCCAATCCACCGATCAGCAACAACATTTCTCTTGTCTAGTTGGATGTAGTGGGTAAATACGAGTATGGGATAAACGGTTGTGTCAAATAATTTTCACATTGAGGAAACATTGACCATTCTCATTAAACAAGTGAAGCTGTGAAGTAGCAAGTCCCTGCCAATGCCAAATAGAAACTTGAATTAAATATTGCCATTAATATAACTTTCAAGTTTTATAGAAACTTGAATTAAATATTGCCATTAATACAACTTTCAAGTTTTTTTTTTAAAAACAATGTTTCCATATAGCAAACGGTGACATGAAATTCTTAGGACAATGCTCTCAGAAAAAAACTACATGCATGAACTGGACCAGACAAAAGTTACCTCATCTCCAAACCCTCTCCCAATATTTCACTTCACTATCACCTCGGGAAACAGAAACCCAAATCCTAATTGTGAAAAGTGCATGAGAACCCCACATAGACATCATGACCTACAATGCTATACTTTAATTATCCCCAAAATTCGAACCCAGAAAAGCACCCTGGAATTTGACCTCTTGCTTTTAAAAAAAGAACAAGTTGGTAAAACTTGAACCATGACTGCCAACTGGAAAGGCCTAAACAAAGGAAACCCATTCTGATAAACTCACTTAATGCTATTGGGTGAACCAATCATTACAAAACGGTACTATAAATTCATGCAGAAAGAGAGCAAGAAATTCTACTGAGCAAGGTACTAAAGAATCCAGGCCCTTTTATATAATATATGAGCATTTTACTTTAAATAGAAGAACAATTTAAATGTAAGAGGTTGAGTATATTTAGGACATCTTTGGATTTAATATTTTAAGTCCATTGTGAATAATTGAAGGAAGAATCAGCGTGCATACGTTTTTTACCTTTTGTCAATGGCATGACAATCAAGTGGCCAAGCGCAGCGTCATGCATAATCCCTGGCCTATACATGTTTTCACTAAATAATTGAAGTGCACTGTCTCAAACCTCATCTTTATTGATTTTCAAGAGAAACCCATGTGAAATTTGCTTGCAAATCAATATATTTACAAACAAGCCATCTATTAAATGTATCACACATTGCCACATGAATTTCCAGACAGTTTGCTTTGCATGGGAAAATAATATATATAGAAAATATACCTAAAAGGGAGAAAATATCATCAAAGATACATATACTGAGACATGTGTTGCCTTTCCCGAGTTAGTTTTCTTTGCATGGAGGAATATTTCCAAATATTTCTACCAAATTTATTCCAAATTGTGAGAAAAAACCTAAACCTTTGCTGGTGAAATTTTCGTTAGAATACGGGATTGATAATTGGATTAGATAGATTAGATAGATATTAGATGAAATGAAAGAGATTTGATAAATAGAAAAAAACCTTTCCACATGGTTCTTGTAGTCTATAAAACTAGAAACATGGTCAACTCACAAAATCGCTTCATGTAATAGGCATTAAATTATAGAAGAAAAAAAGGCTTAACAGTTTATGCAAAAGCTTCCAAACAGATCAAAAATACTAAATCAATATTATGAAGAGTCACTTGTACATAAGATCTTTTTCTACTCGAAATTTGATTTGACCAGCAATGTGGATGCATATATTGAGCAACCCATATATAATGGCTGAGTAAGCCATATTTTTTTGGGGAGAAAGCCTATTTGGTAACCTAGGAACAAATTACTGGTTGAGTAAGTCTAATTGTTTTGGGGAGAAAGCCCATTTGGAAACCCAAGAATAACTTGTTGAAGTCGAACCAGAAGGGCAGCATAATTCTAAAGCACTTGAACTGGGTCTTTCTCTTTTCAAAGACATACTGATGACAGGAGGTCCATCAACTCACAATATTCTCGGGAGAAATTTAGATATAATAGAAATTTAGGGACCTATGGTTATTCTCCTGCCATACTGTTATACCCTAACTTGATGTACTCTGCACTTTTTCGTACTCACATAATTGTGAACAACAATGATAGATGTTATGATTTATTTTTCATTATGCCACTCAACCTCAGCAATAAATTGCTATCCTATAGAACATATTTCCTCCTCAACAACAAATGGTTGCGAAGAGGGTTACAAAATTCCAATTTATTTTTCTACATTTACAAGAGGTAAAAATAAAATTAGCCATTGTACACAGAATGGGGGTTACTGTTATAAGAAAAATAGTAGTATACATACATACATACATATATATATATATATATATATATATATATATATATATATATATATAATTAAAAAATGAACCCAAAATTTAAGAAGCGGGTAATAGTGTAAACCCAGTTAATACAGGGCTATAACCAATGCTAAAAAATTATCAATTTCTAGAGAAATAAAATGGTAAGCAAGTAAATGAGTTTTCATATGGAAATTAAAAACCTGAGTGATAATATTTACAGCTCTAATTATTGTGTGAATACAAAAAAAATCTACAAATGATTGTAACAATATTTGAAATTTTACATTATTAACTAGTAACCAAGGTTTGAGAAACCCCAAACCCAAATAAAAACCAGAATATGCAAAAGAAAAATGTTCGTAATTGAAAAGAAGACTAAACTTAAAATGGTTCATATAGAAATACAATAAATTATTAGAGACAATAGACCACACAGGGTTATAAAACCATTTTTTAATATAATTATAGGTTTATATGAATTCTCTAAGTCTAGTTATAGAACAAGCGACATAAAAAAAGAAACATAGGTTTGAAAACCCTCAAAATTTCTTATGTTAACAATCCTACCCTAAAAGGGAAAAGTATGAACCGGTTTCGTTTCACCATTATCTAAATAATGAATCTAAAATTAGAGAAATTACACAATAAGGTAAGGGTATTTACCTAAGGTTATCGACATACGAGATAAATAGGAATGCTTATCCAAAGACCAACATCAACCAAAAACTCACTGAATAATAAGTTCAATTTGAAATAAATTCACATAATAAAATGTAGAATTACCTCTGATACGAATTTGAAGAAATTAAAACACAATGAGTCACTGATAAGTTATGGAACTCAGTAATTCAACTAGTGATGAAAAATGCTCATTAAAACCCTTCCATACTAGACTAAACATAGTGAGAATAGAGTTTGCAGAGTAAAATTTCTAGAGCTATATGACTATGTAAAGGTTCGATTATTCGTTTCATAAACAAGTGTTATGAATATAATTATATTCATAGGTTCAAGGTCATGAAATCAATATATTTATATTTGTGTATTGAAATTATCTCAGAGGTAAAAATAGTTATTTTTGTAATTAAAATTGGAAATTTTTTCCAATTAACATATATTGATGTATATATATCTATGATACAAATAAAAGCACAGTGAAGTATTAGGGCATAAAACAAATACAATTATGCATAAGAAACCATGCAGCAAGTACCTACCGACTTGAAACACACTAGTGCGGCATTATTTCTACTGGATTAAGTGTATTTGGAGTGTTAAAATAAACAAACATCAACTCGGAAACTTGTACGAGCTATGCCATGAGTCTATAGATGGGATGGAAAAATGGAAGAAGTAAATAAACTCTATAACTTGAAGGATCCATGTCACGGTTCTGTGCATGACAATATCCTTGGAAAAATTTTAAAATGTAAAATAGATAGATTAATTAAATTTTAAAATGGATTTCATTTAAAGGGTTGCATTCCAGATTATCTAGATGCTTACGCTGTATGGAATGCCCTTATCAGTTTCGTCCTTTATGTATCTGTATTTGGGATATTTTGAATTTGCAGTGGTCAAGGAAACTTGATTCGGGCCTTCTTTGTTTTACCTTAAGAGAAAAGCAGAGACAACAGACAAGCGGAGCTAGATGAAGCGGATGTTGAAACCTGACGAAGACACTGTGTGCTCAGAATACGCTTGTTGCAGGCAAGAACCTGAGAACATCCATTTGTAGGCTATAGAAGGTCACAGTAAATCCATGCTCGGCCGAGAGGCTCTTTGAGAACTCGGTGGAAGGAATGAGATAGCCCATTCCAGTGCTGGGAAAAATGGCAACATGAGGCTTTCAGCTTCCCATTCCAACTTTGCCTCACAATTCTTTAGAAACATGCAAGGAATTCTCCAGCAGTGGAGAGTATATATTTTTCCTGGTAATAAAATCAGTAGCAATGCAATGCAAACTCAAGAGCAGTAAGAGATACTAGAACAAAAGCTACGAAGACCACAGATAACACAGAATAAAGGTCATGGAGAGACCAAAACAACAACACGTACTTACATGCGGTTGTACATGTACATTTTTACGGTTGTACGTGTGCATTTGCATGTACTTTCTCATGGAAAAATTAGCCTATGTATTTAGTAACTTGTTGCCAAGTAATACTTTATTAAACATTTATTGTTACTGAACTAATGCTAGGTAATCCTAGCTTTACTTTACCTAGAAAAATCATGTTCATCAATGTTATCTATATCCTATATTTTCACACAGTCAGTGCATTCGGTGGTGCGGTCAGTGCAGTCGGTGCCTCGGGAAGAGACCAATAAGACCACAAGTTCAAAATTTCATTAAAATCGTGGAAAGTCATAAAATGTTTGAAAATTGAATATATAATTTCATATGAATTTTGTTTAAGATTCTAAATTCATTTTGGTTTTCGTGCACGATTAATACAATCATTTAAAATCGATAACTATAGTCCCTGCCAGCCCTTGTGGCAGGGACTAATAATGAGAAAACAACATTGAATCTCAAAGAATAGTCACTAAGAAGGATGCTACCTCAATGTAAGCACACCTCTCTAAAATGTGTTTTGCAATTTTCCAGCAACAATAGTTTCATTTTTAAGCTTTCAATTAGCGTGTATATGTTTTTTTTTCTTTCATCATTTGAGCTACATGAATTTATGATATTTAACTAAGTCCAACCTTAAGTTATAGAAGTTATTAAGCTACATAAATATTCTTCATTATTATATTTTTATTCTAAATAATGATTTGAACACTTACATAAGTCATTCTTCATTCTTATATTGGAAAAGTTTCATCATCCATAAGTTTCATGTTTTTGTTTCCCAAAAGGAAGAATGTGTTTTATTTTACATTGCTCACACCAAAAATGGATTTCCTAGAGCAAGTTCTTTCCATAACATTGAATGTTTTTCCCGAAGCCTATCATCTTTCAAAGAACCTTTCGAATTATTCATACCAAGTTACAATCATTATCAATAATCATCATATCAATTTATTTTAATGTATTAAATAAATACACTAATTTTTCATCGTTGTTGAAGATTTTTTTAGGTTGACACCATTTTCTCCATCAAATCCATGAAGAATAGCTTCATCTGGTTTTCTATTCTAAAGTATGCTCCACACTCCATCAATCCACATAGATCTCATTTTTCCACCCACTTCCCAAGTGAACGGATTGTTAAACATCATACGACTAGAAAAAACCATCGATTGCACTTGGACATCCACAAGACTTTCAGAGGGTAAGATCAATACTTCAAATATTTGTTTGTTGTGAATTTAGATCATCTTCCTTGATAAAATTAATAGGGGTAGAGAATTATGGAAAATAAGTTTATAAATTTATATTGATAATGGATGGAAAAACTATTTGAAATGTTGAAATGTTGGATGGATCATACGTCTAAACAATTCTATTCCAAAATTTTCTACCAATATGAGTAAATATGGAAATCTAAAATGATAATTACAATATTATCTTCCATTATTTTCTATTCATGATTTTATTTTATTTTTTCATTTTGTTTTTTTTTTGTAAGAGTGATTCTATTAAAAATCATATATTACAAAATAGAGTTAAAATAAAGAGAAACTAGAAAGCGGGGAAGCCGGAAATGATAAACTATCAACCTCGGTCCCGAAAATCACATAAGAGATAAACATAGAGGACAATGAAGAGAAACATGGGAATCATAAGAGATAGACTCTAGAATTTACCCAGAATGGGATAAATCCTCAATATAAAATTTCTTTCCTTTATTATTTTTAACTTTAACCTAACCGTCATGGAGCGGGTGAACTAAAACCACTTGAAGATTGTTGTTGACTAAAGGTAGAATCTCCTTATCCGAGTCGGAGAAGGAGGACTCATATGCTCACTTCTGAGAACTCAAAGAAACATTGCCCCCCCCCCCCCCCAAGAGCTATTGAGGGCTTATCCTTCTCTGGCTTTGCTACATCCACGTTTGCTTCAATCTCATCCTCATCCAAGATGAAGGACCCAATGTCATCCATGGGAGGCAGATCACAGGTTTTCTATCTTTTAGAGTTGGATTTGTGATTGCTTCTCTTTTTTTGGGAGAGGAACATAATACATGAGTTCTAAAGATGCCCTGTTTGATGACATTAACGACATTAGAAAGCAATATTCTCATAGTCCAGGGACTATGTCCAAAAGAAATCACCAAATTTGAGATTGATTTGATTGGGTAGACCTTTACTTATGAAAATTTCTGTACAGATTCTACCATAAGTGTAAATTACCTTCTCCCCCCAGAAGTATTTGTTGCCATAAAGCGACCCACAGAGTTTCCAATTCATTGAAAGACCGAGAAGTGCCATAAGTGAGCAGGTAAATTTGGAAGCTTGATCCAAATAGGTAGCTTGGTAATGACTGTTGTAGAAGGGTCGAAGTCTCGGAAGCAAGGATGAGGAATAACCCTCCTTTTCCTCAAAACCATGGACCACCAGTTAAGGCTTTTTGATAACCTTCATTGAAAGAAAACACCACTATAAAGAAAACCTTCGAGAAGAAAATAACCTTGCAGTTATTGGTCCATTTGGAGTGAATCCATTTGTAGATATCCTAGGTGTGAGGCCATAATCCATTGAATCTGTAGATAATGGCAGATTCTGCATAAATTTGAAGCTGGTTTTTAAGCATTGGGTGGGAAATCTCTACAGAAGGTAAATCCTCCAATTTATCAACCAAAAAATGCATGGGAGCCCAGAGGGTTGAGAAATTTTTTTGGGAGGTTGTGCATGGACAACATCCTTCTAAGAGAAAGCATGAGCAGAAGATGGCTCACCTATTTCCCCTCCTTGAAGACGAAACGCTAGAACCACAATAGCGTCTTTTTCAATATTATAAAATGAGAGCGAAAAAGAATCCTCTAGATATTTACCTCCATAGATATATTCTTTAAGGGGAGATGGAATCCCCTATCCGAGTTCAAGGGCATAAGAAACGTTTTCACCAAATCCGTAGAGCAAATCCATAGAAGCATGGTCTACCGAGAGTGAAGAGTGATATGTATCTGAAAAGAGGGGGTTATAAGATTTGGGGATGTTGTGTTCTCCACATCTGGTCTCCCACTGGGCCGCCCACGCCTCGCCCTAGCCTTGCAAATGGGCCAGAATGGGGCAACAGGCTTCTGTTTCAATCACTAACCTATATCCAGATCCAACTTGCATGTCTGCTCTGGGAACCAATTTGCATGTAAAAAAAGATCTAGAAGCCACGGGGTTAAGACCCATGAAAACCTCACATTCTTATCCAGGATCCAAGTGGTGAACAAAAAGAGATCCATTTTCCATGGTTTTGGTAGCTCTGCAATCCCCTCCTCACCCTCAACGATAGGCTCCACATATGGACAAAACCCACACTGGAAAATTTGGCGCAATTTCCAACGGCCAAATCGTCACTATTCCGACACATAGTCGTCACAAGAGCGACAATTCGAGCTTAGGCAAAGCGTGGTTTTCCGTGTCATCGCAATTCCGACGCATTTACAAAGTGTCTCACTACCAAAACTTTTTCCGTCACTTCCAAACAAGCGTCGCTCTTCCAACATTGCCCAAACCGTCGCGCTTCCGATGTTTGTAAAATGTTGCACTTCCGACGGAATGTGGTCCGACATTTTTAACGTCTCTCTTCTGACGTTTGTAAACTGTCGCAATTTTGACGAAATGTGGTCCGACGTTTTGAAGGTCGCTCTTCCGACGTTTGTGAAATTTCGCAATTCCGACAAAATGTGGTCCAACGTTTTGAACGTCGCTCTTCTGACGTTTGTAAACTGTCGCAATTCCGATGAAATGTGGTCTGAAGTTTTTAAGCTGTCGCAATTCCGACACTTACAAGGCGTTGGTATACCGACGGCGAGTTCAATTTAAAAAAGAAAAAAATGAAACTTTAAAACAGGACAGTAAATCTTCAATATTTGTTATGAATTGTGGGTGTTCCAATGACCGTGAAATATTAATATAATAAACCACCCCGCAGCGCTTCGACTATAAACAATCATTTTTTTTTTCACAAGAGAAAAAACACTATTTTGAATATATTATATGAAGTAAAAAATTCCATGAAGTCATTACATTTTCACATCTGAAGATTGGAACCCAAATATCCATCCAGAAAAGTGAAGTCCCACCCTAGACAATGATAGAAAAATAACCCATGTCACATACAGGGACTTGATATAAAACCCAGTAACGGTCCATATGGAGATTATCGACAATCTGAGAAAGCATCCAAATATGCCCGAGGCATCTATAAGAAAGTGAAATAGTAGTATGTAGAATAGTAAAGCAACAGATAGAGTACCGACGTCCATTGTTCCAAATACAAATTAAAGTACCCAAAATCCTGCAACAGAGAAAAACGCTAATCATGTGAGGAGTGTGATATGTCAAAAATATAAAAAGACCATCAGACCATATCAATAAACCAGCAACATAGACCAGCATCGCTAGTTTTGAAGGCAGAGTGATAAACATTAATCATTTTTTTTTTCGCAAGAGAAAAAACGTTGTTTTGAATATATTATATGAAGTAAAACAGTCCATGAAGTCATTACATTTTCACATCTGAAGATTGGAACCCAAATATCCATCCAGAAAAGTGGAAGTCCCACCCCAGACAATGATAGAAAAATACCCCATGTCACATACAGGGACTTGATATAAAACCCAATAATGGTCCACATGGAGATTATCGACAATCTGAGAAAGCATCCAAATATGCCCGAGGCATCTATAAGAAAGTGAAATAGAAATATGTAGAATAGTAAAGCAGCAGATAGAATACCGACGTCCATTGTTCCAAATACAAATTAAAGTACCCAAAATCCTTGAACATAGAAAAACGCTAATCATGTGAGGAGTGTGATATGTCCAAAATATAAAAAGACCATCAAACGATATCAATAAACCAGCATCGCTAGTTTTGAAGGCAAAGTGATAAACATTAATTTTTATTTTTTCACAAGAGAAAAAATGTTGTTTTGAATATATTATATGAAGTAAAACAGTCTATGAAGTCATTACATTTTCACATCTGAAGATTGGAACCCAAATATCCATCCAGAAAAGTGGAAGTCCCACCCTAGACAATGATAGAAAAATACCCCATGTCACATACAGGGACATGATATAAAACCTAGTAACGGTCCACATGGAGATTATCGACAATCTGAGAAAGAATCCAAATATGCCCGAGGCATCTATAAGAAAGTGAAATAGCAGTATGTAGAATAGTAAAGCAACAGATAGAGTACCGATGTCCATTGTTCCAAATACAAATTAAAGTACCCAAAATCCTTGAACAAAGAAAAACGCTAATCATGTGAGGAGTATTGGTAACCATCTGTTGCATCCGAGATGTAAGGTTCATGCTCACTTGTTTCCATTAGTATCCCGCTACAGCATCCACCCTGTTCATAGCAAAAAGGTTCATGTAGATATACAGAGAAAGAGTATAATACATAGACCATATAAACATGGCTCTGTATTTCAAAAAACAGGTTTAAAATAGAAACAGGGCAACCTTTTTTTTCTCCAATTGTTATGAACATAATTCGATCGTGAAATATTAATATAATAAACCACCTTGCAGCGTTTTGACTATAAACAATCATATAAACATGGCTCTGTATTTCAAAAAACATGATTAAAATAGAAACAGGGAAACATTTTTTTTTCTAAGTAAAGTTAATCTATTAACAGTGGGAATAAAATTACACCGAAGTCAAAAACATTGCCCAGAGTCATGGCAAATTTTTCATCAAAAAATAAAAAAATTAAGAAGACTGCCCTCATACGGGGAAACCAGTCTTGAACGTTTACAGAATTCAGAAATATTACAGAGGTCCAGTACAGTAATATAATCTAAAAGCAGCCCAATTAAGTGGGCCGCGAAGCAAGAAAAAAAAATTAATCAAACTACTCCTCCAGCTCCTCGACAATTCGGCACCATCCTTCGGAAGGTCCAGGATCGCTAGGTGCTACCTCCACATTCATGCCACCGCTCCCCTCCTGAAGGCCCAAATGCTGGCCAACTTTTTTTGAGCTCATTCTCGCCGGACGGGTGCATTGTTCTTCCATCTAGGCCTCCTCCCGGAAAACCACAGTAATTGTCACTGTGATGCGTGGGCGGTTCAGAGAGAAATTAAAGGAAAAATGCGCAGTGCACGTCGTGGGAGAAAGTGAAGCGCTGGGGAAATGTGGAGCAGGGGAGCCCATACGGTGGCCATATCCTACAACCCGACCCCGCCCACTTCTAGTATCTGGATAGCGACCTGCATGATAATCACTGGACTGGGAAGACGACTCAGTTGAGGAGCTGGAGGGAGCGCGCAAGGGTTGACCTCTAGTGCTCCCCCTACGGCAACGCATCCTATGACGCAGGTGAGGCATGGGTGCAGTCTCAGCAGTGGGCACAAGAGGAGACGGAGAAGCATAATTCCAAGAAATAGAGGAAGAGAGACAAGGACTAGATTGAGAGAAATGCAGATATGCAGCAAGGTCTAAGCAGCAGTTCAGCTGGCCACTTCTCCTTCTCGTCACAGTGAGCAGGCAGTGTAACCTAGCAACCAACTCGTCTAAAAAACGATAGCAAAATTCCATTTTATCAATGCAATCGAAGGACGCTCATCATAATTAATCTCTGATCATTAATGAGAGTCGAAGGCCAGATCATATTGGAGCATGCAGAATCACTAAAAAGAGTGGAGGTCCAATCTTGAACAGTGTTAAAACTTAATGCAATTTGATGTGAAAACCTTGAAACTTAATTGAACAACGTTAAATCTTAATGCGATTAATATGAAATCGCCACATCCATGTCCCATTGCCTTAAACGCCATCAACTACACCCGTAGCCGGGAGCAGGGAAAGTTTTAATTGAGGACACGTGGAAGAAATTGATTGGAGCGGATCTTTGTTTGGGCCGCTCACGCAGTCGAAATTCAGACCCAAAAAATATTAGGGCGAATTTGATAAGAAATTCGAATCATAACTGTCACTCCGCACGCCAGCCCAACTTCGGACCCAAAAAATATTAGGGCATAATTCATTTGGTTTTCGCGTCACAAAATTGGCCGACGTCAGCAGGCTATTTTGGAATGCGAATTTGATTTGAATTATGGTTTATCGCCATTTGAAGTCTGGCGGGCTTGACTTAAGAACAATTTTGTTTGATCTCATCTTATAAAATTTGTGTTGGTTTTCTTTCATAATACACATATTTATAATAAATCATGGGAATACCACACTAAACATGTGGAAAAGTTATATAAATTATTGAGAATAATCATTTTTATGTAAAAATATCCAAATGTGCTTTTGGGAAATAAGAATTCGAGTATTTGGTTCATATTGTTTTAAAGGAAGGAGTGAAGTTGGAGCCTCAAAATATGCAAGCTATTACAAAATGACCTATTCCTAAGAAAATCAAGTTTCTTAGAAGATTTTTTAGACTTACATGATCAGTATGATGATAATTATGATAATTTCACAAAACAATCACTAGCTATTTTGAGCGATGAGATATTAGAACTTCAACTTGATGAGGATTTTTTAAGAGCTTTATTTCTTCTTTTGAAATCAAGAAAATATTCTCCCAAACTAAAAATATGTGTTCTTGAGATAATTTCTGAAAATTATGAAAATGAAATTAAACTTTTGCATTCTCAAATTCAGTCATACAATTTCCGAAATCCTAAAAAATTCTTTGAAAATCTTCCTTCTCCTAAGCAAGAATAAATTGTACTATCTTTTGACTTGCATATTGAGGATGATTATTCTTTCAAACACAAGACAGAAGAAACAGTTTCAAGGCTTAATATTCAGAATACAACTGAGCAACCAGTCATTGAAGGCCTAGAAGTAAATAACATACATCATACTTTTATTGATCCTATATCAGATTATATGGAGAATATTTTTAGCCCAAATCTACAAACATGTTTTCTCTATAAGGATCAAATACATCAAAAGTGGCCTTTACACATCATATCATTTATTATAAAGGCACATGATCATAATATACTTCCAATTTTGATCACAAGCAATCAAGTTATCCATTTATTGTTACAACTACATGATTGGCTTCATTAGCATTTTTGTATTACCTGATTCAATAAGATTTTTAGTAGATTGAGTAGGTAGATGAGTGCCAATAAGCTCAGAATTTTGAGCATTTTTTTTTTAGTTTTCAATTTTCAGCTAGTTTTTCATTAAGTTGGTTTGAAAAATTTTGTGTGTTGTTTTAGTTTCAGATCAGATTTCAGTTTGCAGAAGACAGAAGACATTTACAGGTTCACCAAGGTCAATGGATGAGGACAACTGACCTACTGTTCTTGACTTTTCACCAGGAAAAGCCATCCCCAAGTGGAGCCAGTGTTAGACTCCTATACCAATAGGTGTCATATTTCATGATTGACTTTATGGGCTATGTAATATGTTCATACCTTTTCTTGTTGCAAAGGTTTTCCATATTATCAAAAAATCAAAAAAAATTAAAAAATGTAAAGAGGGTATACCCTAGAAGAAAAATCAAAGGGTAAAAAGAATAAAAATGGCCAAAAAAGTAAAAGAAAATGAACCCCACCAAAAGGAAGGCCAAGGAAAGTGTGCAAGTCTAAATGCCACTACTTTTTGCTCTTATGTAATAAATAAAATTGTGTGCAACTTGTATCCTATGCCACAATTTATGAATAGTCAAATAGCTTAAGCTTGGCTATTTCATCTTTCAATTTCATGTTTTAGAGATAGAGAATAAAATCTGACCAAACTGTTTAATCTTGGAAGATAAGTAGATAGGTAGAGTAAATAAAAGGAGCTCAATAGCTTAATCTGAGCCCTTGGATGTAATAAGGTTAGACATAGATAGATTTCTACATGTAAAAGAAAAGAAAGTTTGATAAGGGTTTTCCAGTCTAAGTGCACCCTAATAGAGAAGAAAAAATGGTAGAGTAAAGTAGGTAGGGTAGGTAGATGATGTTTCAGAATTGCATGTGATGGACAATGACTCTAAATGCGTTAATATTTACTTTAATCACAAAGTGCAAAGGTAGAAACTATACTAGAAGAAATTCAAAGCAAAGCAAAGTCAAAGTTATTAACTTCCCTTCTCATCTTCCCCTAAAGATTTCACAAATTTCCTCTAAGTACTAAGGTATTTGAAAATTAGAGGGGCTCAATGCATTTCCTTGACTTTTGGAGGGACCGGACCCTCGGCCCAATAATTGGAAAAGCCTAAATACTTGAAGTCATTCTTCATAATAGTCACTCATTTCTAAACATCTTTTCCTAAGTAAAATCCCATTTTACTTAGGAAAATTATGCATTATTTCATAAAAAAACCCTCAAAATCACATTTTATTCTAAGTCTAAGTGATGAAGTGATTATAATGCAATTTGCTTTTAAATCTTCACTTTCTCAGTTATATTAATGTATTTTGAGTTTACATTGTCCCCTTGTCATATTAACATTGATTTTATGTATTAAATCCTTACAAAAATAACCTTCTCCTATTATATATAACTTCTTTTTATATAACATCCCCAAAAACGCATTAATAAATTTTAGCCAAAGTTATTTATTCCCACATGCTTAAATAAAAAACCCACTTTATGCCCCCTTTGGCTAAATATATCATAATATTAAATTTCGCCCACTATGGTAGTTAGATTAATCTGATTTAATTATCATATAATAAAAGTATATTGAAAAAATAATGGAAACATGTTTTATTACGTGTTTTAATACAAAATAATTCTTCCCCTGTGTATTTTAATCCCTCGACTCCCTTTCCCAAGGTTAAAACTATAAACCCTTTGTAAAATCCCCAATACCTCCCTTAACCGCTAACCTTGGTGAAATCATTTCCCGATCACTTTCTTGCATTTTTATAAACAAATTGATTAATCCTCACGATTAATTAACTCCGCCAATCATATTCCCCCCGATGAGATTAATTAACGTTTAATTGCATCGGGCCCTCCATATTAAATCCCCGTCACTTCCAAGTCCCGATCGTCGTTCAATCAACCCATCTGAGATCAACGGTTATTAATTATATCGCTAACCATCCGCGTCCGAACAATAACGCGCGATGGCCTGGTGGTTTTCAAAGAGTGCCATGCCACACATCAATCATTCTATGGAATCGCTCGCCCTCCACCCAAAACCACTTTTCTTCAAAAGCGATGCGATGGAAACTGCTTACCGCTTGCCTCCCGTGACTCATCCTCCGTACCTGCTGACGTCATCCATTAAATAAATAAATAAAAACCTTGTCACCCTTTGCACTTTGTGAATAAAAAAATTTTGCCAAGGTCATTTTCATTATTCTGTGAATGACCAAAGTCTCATGCAGATAATTTCAAAAACAAATTGTCAAGTGCCATCAACTTTATTTTGCTGAAGACAATTGCATACCAGTAATCCAGAGTTCGTACGCCATAGCCTGTACTTGTTTATTCACTGTTCCTCTGCCAAAAAACAGGTATTTACCCCAATTCCCATTAAAACTCTGTGAAATCCTAGCTTTTGTTTTAAATTCCACACGAAAGACAGAAACAGAGTTCAATTTGGTCTTGTTCAATCCCCAGAATTGTAAATTGCATTCCCAAAACTTGTAATTGTGTTTGTTCTTCACAAAAACCCGAAATTCATTTCTGAATCCACAAGAACCAGAAATGGAGGTTCCAGTGGATCTGAATGTCACACCTTTGAATGCCCCTCACAGAGATTTGGACTATCTGCCACTAGCAAATAGAGATTTTCAAATTAAAGACCTCGTTCTTAGTGATAATCCTCTTCGAACCTTTTGCCGCTGCAGAGATAACTTTATAAATGGTTTTGATATTATTGGATTATGGGAATCCAATCTCCCCATGTATCTTCTCCCCTCAGTCCATATTTTTCCTGAGTTAATTCATTACTGCCATGCAAACTATGACCCCAATCAAAGAGCAATTTTGTCCCTGAGTCAGAACATCCTTTTCCCAATCACTACTCAGTCGATAAATGAAATGCTGCAATTTCAACCTGGTCAAGCCCTCACTCCCCTATCCATGGGAGAATTACTTGAAAAGTCTGCCAATTTGTCCCATGAAGAGTTAAATCGCATTTGTCAAACCTTCATGTTACCAGAGCATCAGCCCAAAGGCCCTCCCCTCTATGGTTATACTTTTTTCACTGATGTTGGCAGGGTTATTCTGAATATGATATCCTTTATCATGGGTTTCAATACTAGTGAATATGTTGATCAATTAACCCTAGTATTGTTGTCTATATTTACCCCTGGACAGTCCCCTGCTGTCAAGTATGATTTTGCATCTTACATTGCTGATAAAATCCATGATCAGTTCATGAGATTTGAGAATGAAAAAGTGTTCAAATATTTTTCTGTTATATATAATCTCATGATTTATTACCAATCAGAAAGTTTCCCTTTCCATGTTCAGAAACTTGATGCCAAAGGAAATTCTAGGTCTGTGATATTTTGGTCTGCCATCACCCATAATTCCTCTGATTCTCCTTACTCCTATAATGATTTTATTGAACTATTTTTTCACCCTGCAACCACTTTGTTAATAGGAGTTTCCCCTCCTAGAGTCAACAATGAAATCAAGAAAATTCTACAACTCTCAAAACAATGTAGGGTAGGTGACTGGTACTTGTATCAAAATCACACTAAGATTAGAATATATGGATGTGAATTGTGCCGATTCAAGTTGCCCAAATATGTCCCCATGAGACTCTTTGCACTAGAGTATTTCAGGCAGATGATTAACTAAGATATAGTTCATTTCTGCAATGCAAAGAAAAAGGCTCAACTCAGGATCAAAAGTCAATTAGGTCCCTTTGTTTGTAACTCTAGAGATGCTGGAAAGGAAGCAGAAAGAATCTTAGAAGAATATCTCAGATTAAAAAAAAGTTTTTACTGGGTGCCTTATGACCCAAATAACTTTATCTGTGATAGAAGAATGAAAAACAAACTATCACCATACATTCATCACAAAATTCCAAAAATTGAACAATATGCCAATATGGATGAATAGATGGAAGGAACATTGGTAGAACAGGATAGTGAGCAGGTAAATGTTGAAAATGTAATGAAAGACCTTGAGAAAATACTTGACCTAGACTCTTTTCGACAGGTGCAGATACCATTTATTGGTCCTTCTTCTGCAGGGACTTCTCAGCAAAATTTATAGGAGATCAGTGCTTTGGCCACAGTACAATCTAAAGGAAAAGAAAAGGAGCCTGACATACAAGTATTTGAAAAATTCACAATGACAGAGCAACCTGAGAATTCTAAAGAACGGAGTCAAGTACAAATTCCTCCTATTCAGATCAATGAGCCAAAAATTTCAATTTTACAAACTCATATCAATATAGAAAAAGGCAAGAAGAGAGATGCTGAAGTTGCTACCCCTGTTGGTGGATCTTCAGAACAGCGTCATGCTAAAAGACAAAAATTAAGTCCTCTTCCAGAAGTAGATTTTGTTCATGTAATTCCTGATAGCCAGAGAGAAGATTTGGATAGTCAAAAAACGGGTACAGTCGGTGGGGCATCCACTACTTTACAGAGAAAAGAACTGCAAAAGCAACAGAGTTTTGAAATATCTTCTTTCAAACCACCAGTTAAAGATGGAAGAGATATAAAGAAAACCTTTATTAATATAAAAGCCAGGAATGATCCACTAAGACTCCAGGTTTACAATCAGTATTTGAAGATGGCTCCTAAGAATCAAGAAATATTGATGTCATCTTATGACATTCAGCAAGGCAAAATGATAATGAGTCACTTCAAACCAAAAGTGCAGTAGCCTCAAACAACTGCAGATTATATTAGAACAAATTTTGAAGTCTTAGCAAAGGATATTCATCCTTTAGATCAGATTGAGTTACATAAGTAGACTGGTGAAATGATCTATTCTACTCTGACCGATAAAGCAATGGCAACTCAGAAGTTGCAGGATTCTTTGGAGAACACTAATGCACAATTGCAGCTTGAAAAAGCCTCTTCTCAGGCCAAAGACAACATGATAAAGACATTGGAGGAAATAATCATTGGATTGGGTCACAATCCTAAAGATGTCAAAGGTATAGAGGCCCTAATCAAGAAAAAAGATGATGATATTGCAGCTTTGAGAAAGTAGTTGAAATTGCCAGCTTCAAGACATCCACAAACTGAAGAGATGATAAAGAAAAATTCTGAAGAAGAAATGATGGACTTGCTTTTGAAACTGAATGAGCAACTAAATGAAATAGAAAAAGAGCTTGAACAGGCATTAAAGAACAAGCAGTCTACTATTCCAGCATCAACAACAAAGGAAATTACAGGTACAGGTACATCCACAACAGGTCAGCCAACAGAGCTATCACAGGTAAATACTTCCAATTTGAGTTCTGAAGAATTAATAAAGTCAATGAATGAATTGAAACTTCAAGTAACAGAACTCCAACACACAAAGTTACATCTTAGTAATTTACAACAAAGATATGATCTCTCAAAAATGAGTGTTGCTGATAAAACAAGAGAGGTCAAAAGATTAGAAAAATTGGTTAAAGCATTGGAAAATGATCTCACATTGGAGAAACCTTTAAAGGAAATAAATGAAATTCTTTGGGACAACATTATCCAATCAATAAAGGATGTCTGGTCTTCAATTCAGATTATGTATGAACATAATGATTTAGTCAAATTGGCTATAGAAGAAGTTCAAATTACAAGAGAAGAATTGGGAAATAGGCCTGAGGAAGCCAATCAACTCATACAATTTCTAAACACTCAAACCAGACACCAACTTGCAGAACTTGGTATTCAGGACAGGACCAGAACAATTTTGGAAATAAAAAGAGTTTTTACTAAGAGAACCCTTATGCAGAATCTAGAACGAAGGTGCTCATATATGCAAGAAGAAATCATTGCCTTCAGAGAAAGATTTGATATTTTGTTGAAAAAAGGATTGCTCAGTCCTATAGTTTCAGAGGATAAACTAATGGACCTTGAAAGCTATGTTGAAAAATTGGACAAGTATGCTGACAATCAGGCCAATTCTTCAACCAGTACATCAGAAGCAGCATTGCCAACAGGAAAAAATCTTCATGACAAATTGGAAAATTTATTTTATCTTGAGCATGAAGTAAAGCATTTGTTTCCAATTCAGCCTACCTTTTTCAGATATACTGAGGCTGATGAAACATTGAGAAAACTTCAACGGACCAGAATACCAGAAGATAAATGGTGGGAAGAACTGTTGGAACTTTTGTAAAATTTATCCTTATATGAAATTTTTCCTATTTACTACAGTATACCATGATAAAAAGGATAAACAGAGGTCAAAGTGTATCAGTGAAAACAAAGAGTATCAGTAAAGCAAGGCAGTCAGAACAGAATTACTGAGGATGACAGCAACGGGCCAAAACATAGGGCCTTCCTCTAGCACATTCTCAAAAGAAGGAAACAGCACAACATCAGTTACTTTTTATCTTATCTACAAGACCATTTGTCTCTATTTTTATTGTAACTTATTCATGAGTCACCCTAGATTATATCTCAATTTGTTATGAGATATTTTTGATAATTTTTTGTATAAATACTCCCTCAATTAGAGTATTGAGGGTGGATTCTTATACTTTGTTGTAATATTGACTTTTTCGGAATAAAGAGCTGTTGGAGAATTTTTTTGTGGCTTGCTAGATGATGAATTGATGCGAAAGACTCTTTACAGGATTCATGTGTCAAACTACGGATCAATAAGTCATCTTTCTCTTGTGTTTTAAAGTCTTTATATATGTTTATCATATCACTGTGTTTTCATTTCTGAATAGCTAATGAAAAATAGTAAATCAGAAAGTGCTTAAGTGTAATCTGATTTTAATCATCGTTATTCTAAATGTTTTCTTCTAAACTGGTTTTAAACAGTGAATTCTTAATTGCTCCTGTTTTATTAGTTTAAGCATTTTGATTATTTAGTAAAGAATACTTGAATGCTCTTTATTGATAATCACTCAATTTCCCTCTTTGAATGTGTTGAAAGATTCTTAATTTCCTTTCATCCATTTTAATTCCATCTCATTCGCTTTAAAGATCTAAAATTGTTCTCTGTTTGATTATCTTGCCCTGTAAAACCATCTTTTGTTTAGAAACTTAATCCAGTGAAGCCATCTTTTTTACTCCATAGCCCAATGGCCTGAATTACTTCAATCTTGCCCTCAGCTATTGAATTCCACCACCTAAATTCAATCAAAACCCTTGAACTTTATAACTAGCCTAATATCTTTCAAAACAAAGCTAAATTTTAAAGAGAGAGCCCTCTCTGGGTACAGATTGGCTAGATTTTGTACCTAAAAGATTGGTTTGTGGTTACCTCGGACCCCTTTCCTATTCTCTACAACTTCAAGGAAAATCTGAGTGATAACATAGTTAGTGTTAGACTCCTATACCAATAGGTGTCATATTTCATGATTGACTTGATGGGCTATGTAATATGTTCATACCTTTTCTTGTTGCAAAGGTTTTCCATATTATCAAAAAATCAAAAAAAATTTAAAAATGTAAAGAGGGTATACCCTAAAAGAAAAATCAAAGGGAAAAAAGAATAAAAATGGCCAAAAAAGTAAAAGAAAATGAACCCCACCAAAACAAAGGCCAAGGAAAGTGTGCAAGTCTAAATGCCACTACTTTTTTCTCTTATATAACAAATAAAATTGTGTGCAACTTGTATCCTATGCCACAATTTATGAATACTCAAACAGTTTAAGCTTGGCTATTTCATCTTTCAATTTCATTTTCTAGAGATAGAGAATAAAATCTGGCCAAAATGTTTAATCTTGGCAGATAAGTAGATAGGTAGAGTAAATAAAAGGAGCTCAATAGCTTAATTTGAGCCCTTGGATATAATATGGTTAGACTTAGATAGATTTCTACATGTAAAAGAAAAGAAGGTGTGAGAAGGGTTTGCCAGTCTAAGTGCACCCTAATAAAGAAGAAAAAATGGTAAAGTAAAGTAGGTAGGGTAGGTAGATGATGTTGCAGAATTGCATGTGATGGACAATGACTCTAAATGTGTTAATATTTACTTTCACCACAAAGTGCAAAGGCATACATTTAAGAGGGGGAACTAATACAATGTTAAAAAGAAAACCAGAGCACACATCTACAAATTACATCCTTAGCTACTGTCACACCATCATTAACTATTTTCGGAGAACCATGCTTGCTCTCCAAGAAAACATTTTTCCCTTCGCCCCAAGGGTGACTCCAACA
Organism: Pinus albicaulis; assembly: GCA_034641835.2. Lineage (NCBI taxonomy): Eukaryota > Viridiplantae > Streptophyta > Pinopsida > Pinales > Pinaceae > Pinus > Pinus albicaulis. The sequence goes on from CM076582.1 coordinate 1,293,631,916, forward strand.
AGATCAGCAAGTTTGTTCACACCGCCTGCAAGACAAATTGACAATGGTTTCAGTAAGTGTGCAATTGAATGCCAGACCATATGCCAAAACAACCCTCCATGAAAAATTAAAATAACACATTAAAATCGAATATAAGTGGAGAAGGAAAGATCCACCGCAGTGAAGTTTCACGTGCAGGTGACCTTCCTTTAAACATAATTTTTTCTCTGACCTGCAATTTTTTTGTCACTGAGCCATCCTTGTTGAAGTACAACTCCTTTTCCATAGCTCTTGTATTAACTAACTTCTCTCTATCACATAATCTTAGAGTCCCTCTTCTGCTTGAGCGATTAAAGGAAATGGGTGAAAAAACTGAAAGAGAAGACAATTGTCTGCCATAATTATCAAACATTGCACCCAACTTCTTCCCGTTTCCATTTTTACCCAATGAGGTAGATGTGGCAATTGTTGTCATACTGCCCAAAGAAGAGGCCATCTTCTCTTATCCTGAATATATAATTACAAGATCCTCATATTAGTATGAACCTTAAAAAACATGACTCCCATTGTTAAAAACCACTTTTAAGTTGTAACAGGCAAACTAAACAACTATGGCAACTTTTGGCAACTTCTGGAGCATTAAGAGAGAAACAACCAAAGAGAAATACAACCACAATCCTCATTTTAATGAGACCGAACTATATATTTTCATTAATATAATAGAAATAAATCACGACTATATGAAGGCCAGCACAAAACAATCTTTAACCAGTGTCTCTCGCGGCCTTCAGGTTGCCATGCTAGAGGTTGCATATTTTTTATTTAAATTCTTGACCTCTCGTGCCCATCTATGAATGCATCCAATGGTATATCTACATGAAATGCTCCTTTATATCCCCAAAAATAAATTCCCTACTACAAGAGCACCAGTATTGATGGATCACCCCACACCATCCCACCCACTAGAAACGGTGAAAAAGGAAACCCGAGAAAACTTTTGAAATATCTCAAGATTACTATATGGGTGGTTATTATGAATCAACCAACCATTCAAAACATGCTCATTAATCCAAACCATGAGTATTATGTGACGATATTCAAGCAGGCATTGAATCGTATTTCTGAAGCTATGTTAGAGAAACCCTAAACTCTCACTGAAAATAGGTGAAATGTGGCACCACTTAGAGATTGACATGCTCCAATTGGTACAAGTGGTAGACAATTGGCATGCTAAAACAACGAGGTGATGCAGGAATGACATGAGGGAGAAAATATCAGAAAATCCCCAAATCTGCAGAACTAAAGCTCATCACCAACCTGAGGTTGACAACTTTACATCATGTAACCTGTGAAATCATAAATGGAGAAATCATAGTAACAATAAAGTAAGCTATGTAACAATAAATTCGGATTCATCCTGGGAGTGATAATGGGAGAAATCACAGTGAACAACAGGAAACATGCAGAGTTTCTTACAATCAAATAGATGAAAAAACACATACAAAAAACCTAGATAATAATCATGAACAAACTTAATATTGAATTATGAACTGTAAAGGAACTTACAAAATGTGATATTATGAACCTGGTCAAGCACACAAGTAAAAATATTCTAGACATGACCCTGGTTGACAAGTTGTATTGCTCATGATGCAAGAGGATTTGTACCTGCACTGCCAAGTCAATCAAAATCCATCATTATCTATACAATAAATACAAGTAATCGATGTAGTATTTTTTACTCTAAGATGCATTCTTATGATAATGTTAGAACATATGTTGAAAATGTCAAAACATACCTGAATAAGCTCCTCTTCATTTCAAGAACAATTTATTGGAGTCGCATGAACTTGGAACAAGCCTCCCACGATCCGAAAGAGTAGCAACTAAGTCAACAGTGACTTTTTTGTTGCTACGCTGGATCAAGGGAGGTTTGCTCCAAGATTAAATCGCTCCAATAAATTATTCTCTACTAAACAGGGCCTACCACGTGAAGGTGGAAGCTCTTATGGCCCCTCCCCCCCCCCTCACATCACTCTCAATTCCCCAATACCCAATCTATATTTCATTTTTTACTTTCATGAGCATAAAAAAAAATATTCAATAACTAATAAAAAAACAATTCAACAAAAAGTATGCAAGGAAACATTGCAATTAATGTTTGACATAAAAATAGTATGATAAATGAGTTTTTTATATAACGCAAAAAATGTTCCAAGTATGGTAACGTTTGTCTTATAATAATACAATATTTTACATTATCAAAATTTATTTTTCTTCTTCCTATTTCTAAAGCTCCTAATTACATCATCAATATCATCGTGCTCTGCTCTTGTTTCGTGCCTTTCGACCTGCACTCCTGACCTAGTTGCGTAGTCACGATGTCTGGTCTCATCCAGTGACGGGGCATCGCCTACAAAAACAGATAATATTAAGTTTAATTGTCAGTTTTTAAATATCATTGAACTAGTTCGGTAATATTAATAAAAAAAATTGCAATGAGATTATTTACCTGGTGCACCAGTTGTCGCCGCTGACCTAGTTGCATAGTCACGATGTCTGGTCTCATCCAGTGATGGGGCATCGCCTACAAAAACATATAATATTAAATTTTAATTGTCAATTTCTAAATATCATTGAACTAGTTCGGTAATATTAATAAAAAAAATTGCAATGAGATTATTTACCTGGTGCACCAGATGTCGCTGTTGAACTAGTTGCATAGTCACAATGTCTGGTCTCATCTAGTGATGGGGCATCGCCTACAAAAACATATAATATTAAATTTTAATTGTCAGTTTTTAAATATCGTTGAACTAGTTCGGTAATATTAATAAAAAAAATTACAATGAGATTATTTACATGGTGCACCAATTGTCGTCGCTGACCTAGTTGCGTAGTGACGATGTCTGGTCTCATCCAGTGACGGGGCATCGCCTACAAAAATAGATAATATTAAATTTTAATTGTCAATTTTTAAATATCATTGAACTAGTTCGGTAATATTAATAAAAAAAATTGCAATGAGATTATTTACGTGGTGCACCAGTTGTCGTCGTTGGGACTGTTGCCCTGTCTTCCTCTCTGGTGGTAAGCTCCTCAAGGGAAACATTCTCTGTCATTTAAACAAAAAACGTTATAATGACAAACATCAAGGTATAATTAGAAAAAATTATAAGTGGAAATTAATTACCGTCACGGCCCTCACTGATAGTAGCATTGTCGACCTGGTGCCCACTACAATGATCAGGTTGTAGGTGAGGATCATCTACATCTGGCTCTAAAACTGGGTTATTTGCCTCGTCGGTAGTGCTGCTCCCCTGATTTAAAAAAAGTTATTAGACATTCAATTTACGGATGAAAACAAACATATTGAAAGGTTAATCTTTTACCTTATCAGGCATTCTGGATCCTAGGATCTGCCCCAAGCTTCTGCGACGTTCAACTACGGCTTGATAGCTGAAATGGAAAGCGATATTTTTATCTTCCTCTGTAGTTTTTGTTCCGAAGTCATCACCCTACATTACATATGATTGTGTATTTTTAATCATATTTGATAGGATTACAAAAACGTTGGAAGGCGATACAATTAATTATAAGATGTTTAGCTACTTAATTACAATTTTTGCAGCTAATTTCAAGTAGCCACCCTGGCCGAGCTTGTGATGGCCCTTTTTCTCTATCCTAGCTTTGGTTGCCTTTGAGGTGTCAGGCAACCTAGCATCAAAAGATTGAAGTCAGATATGACGTAGCACACTTTTATTTTAGACATAGAGAAATTTAAAGCTATTGAATTAAAGTTGTAATTTACCTTGCGGGTCCAGTTGGCATTTTTCCTTCTTTCTTTTCCCTTTTCTCTTTTCCGTCATGGATGAGTGCTCTCCACTCACTCTCTGGAACTGCGAGAGGACACACATATCTAGGGTTAAATTGCAATTGCTTCGTATAGGTGTCCCTGGTATATTTCAAATATTTTCCGACTACCCGAGCCACCGTTGTTCTATCAAATGTGTCGACCCCAAAAAGGGCTTCTAGATAATCTAGAAGTTCTTTTTTCAGGTTGGAATTCTGGGAATTCCACCCTGTGCGTATGGTTGGGCCAAAAATTACCAACGCATGGCTCTCCAAAAACCTATAGAACTCATTGTTTCCTACACAGAAAAAAAGAAAGATATTATCATTAATTTAAAAATAAAAATCATGATAAATATGTTTTAGATAAAGTACATGAAATAGTTAAAATATTAAAATTTACCTGGGAGTTGTACATGCTTTATAGGGACACCTTCATTGTTCACCAACAACATGCCATTAATGGTCCCTGTGGAGCTGACACATGTAGCTCCAGGAAACGCAATAATGTAGTTGGCCATATCAGCGTCATCATTGCCAACATGTTCAGCGGTTGGCTGGGTGTCTTCTTGGTCAAGGTGTGTTTCTTGGCTGGCACCTAAAGGAGTAGAAGGTGTACGAGAGGGTTTTTGGGCAATCTCTTGCCCTTGTGTCCCACTACCACCAACACCGGGTTCAACCAGTGCCAGAAAACGCTACATACAAAAGAACTTTTTGTTAGTTTAGTCAATGTAAAAATTAAAAATCAAACTATCACAATTCATCTCAGGCAGAACAAAAAACATATCCTTTTGAATTTTTATTATTACCTGATATCTTTCTAGCTGAATCATAAGTTGTTTTATCCTCTCTTCTGTTTCATGTGTTTGAGGCGCGTCTATCAAAGTATTAAATTTCGACCTTGCATCTCGTGCCTTTTTTCGCAACAAGAACACTGGAGATAGGGATGAAGAAAGCTCTTCCTCAAAGAGGGAATCATCAGGCGTACCATGGCTAGGTGTTTTCATATTTGAAAAAAATTAATATTATTTCAATTATGTAAATAACTAAAATACCTGAAGATAGAGCAATGCTGGCACTTTACGTGTTCTTCCGCTGCCTTCTTTCCGCGATCATCCCATCTCGGGGTTTTTCCTGCACTGCTCTGATCAGTCTACCACATTGAAATAAAATTATAAATGTAAAAACTTGAAAACAATATCTAACTTGAAAACAAAAAATGAAAACTAAAATAATTTCTAATAAGACACCAGAAGACAGAGTTAGAGTTTCAAGTATGCCTTGCATTGAATTCAGTCCTGGAAACATGCCATTGCACATTAAGGCACCCAAACAAGAGACGAGTTGACAATGAAGACATTATTGAATATATTGTTGTAGCAACTTCTAGTAAACTTGTTGTGAAGACCTTGAGGATATTTTTGGAGCAACATTGTTGAAGCTGATGGTATAGCATTCTTGGAGACGATCTTGAAGGGCCTTGAAGTGAAGCTTTTGGAGCAACTATTGAAAAATCCTTAGAGCATTTAAGTAAGGCACTTTCTATCTTCCATCACCTTTTTCCTTTCAATATCCTTTAAACAATTTTGTTGATATTTAATGTTTGAAATCACGTTATAATTCCTTGACTATATGTGTTTGGGGACTTTCCCTTTGAAATTACCCAAAAATACCCTGGCAATTTTATCTTCAGGATGCATGTCTGACCCTATTGTTCAATATTTTGATTGATAGTAGTAAACATAGAGAGTTAGGGGGCTCTTGACTTGGTTTGGTTGGGCCATTAGATCTCTAGCATGTACTAGGGAGAACCCCCGTTGAGTTGGAGGAGAGCTAGCCCAAAGTGAAAAGAGGTTGGTGAGGTGACAATGGGGCTATTGAATTACACATGGTATCACACTTTAGCTTCAGGACTTTATCTTGAGAAGTGCGAGATTTTTCTATATCAATTCTCAAATTGTTTACAACACTATTGTTAAGAACTAATAAGAAGTGATGTTGAGGGGTTTTTGGGTATAAGAAACAATACCATTTAAAAACTAGCGTTCTTAGTCCTTGGCATTCCTTCACCTGGGCCTAGGGGCACACTAGAATAATTTCACACTAAACCATGCAAACTTAAAAGTAACTTAACAGATCCATAAAGTAATAATAATCATAATTCCTATTTTCCTATTGTACGATATGATGCAAATTATTCAAACATGAAGCAATGAAGACATGCAATGTCTGAATTTCAAGATTGATGAACAAATACAAGAAGTTAGAAACTACAACTTTCATTCAATACTCTGTGTCCTAACTCCAGGAAGGAATCTAGTTTGTAGTACAGAACATGCATCGTGTATTATCAATTCTTAATTGACAACAACTAAAGGTCATCTACCTCATCAATTCCTTTCCATTTTGTGTTTTTATGTTATATTCCTTATAAAAGTGTCAAATTTCTCTCAAATTAAGCAACCACTGAATAAAATAAAAAATAGTTGAGATATGATTGAGAAATGGTCATTTATTTCTTGAAAGGATCTTCACAATTTCTTTGGTTTTTTTTCATCTCAAGAAACAAGAAATGACCTAAGAAACTATCGTGATGTAATATAAGAAACAACACGGTGCAATGGCCATTTTCAAAGCCAAATGATGTCCATTGAAGACATGGCCTTTATTTGGTTCCTGTTTCGTAGGAGTTTCAGGTAGAAATGGAACTTTGTTGTACCATTTCCAGTAGTAAAAAGGGAAAACCTTCTTTTTCCATGGGAAATAATTTACCTTTCCTTTTCCAAGATAATCTAAATCACAAAAAATATGAAGTATACTGCACACATTCTTGGATAATGTGAAAGTGGAAAAGGATTCATACCCTACACAAGTGATGCACACATGTACATTTGAACACTAATAGATTTTTGTAGTTGAAATGCAATGCTTGTTTTCATTTAAATGTAGGGTTTTTAAAGCAAGGAGAAATAATGGCTGCCAAATTAATAAGCATTTCTCTGCGAAAAATTTAAATCCTGTATTGGGTGATGAAGATAATAGAGGGTATTGAATCTTGATTCTTGACCTCTAGAGAGAACCCTACAGCCTAACACAATCCAATGGAATTGACCAAAAAAACCCAAATAGATTCAACTCTACTATAGGAGGAAGGGCCTGCAGTAAGAACTTACCATTTTGCAAGAGCTGAGGGCAAATGTTGTTCTACAAGAGCTGAGGGGGAATGCAGGGTGAATGCTATTCTACAAGAGCTTAGGGCGAATGCTGAGGGAAAATGTTGTTCTGCAAGAGCTTAGGGCGAATTCTGAGGGCGAATGCTGTTCTGCAAGAGCTGAGGGCGAATGCTGAGGGCGAATGTTGTTCTGCAAGAGCGGAGGGCGAATGCACACGTGATATCAGACGTTAATGTAGCACACATGTACATTTGAACATTAATAGATTTTTGTATTTGAAATGCAATGCTTGTTTTCATTTAAATGTAGGGTTTTTAAAGCAGGGAGAAATAATGGCTGCCAAACTAATAAGCGTTTCTTTGGGAAAATTTTAAATCTTGTATTTGGTGATGAAGATAATAGAGGGTATTGAATCTTGATTCTTGACATCTAGATAGAACCCTACAGCCTAACACAATCCAATGGAATTGACCCAAAAAACCCAAATAGAGTGAACCCTACTATAGGAGGAAGGGCCTGCAGTAAGAACTTACCATTTTACAAGAGCTGAGGGCGAATGTTGTTCTGCAAGAGCTGAGGGCAAACGCTGAGGGCGAATGCTGAGGGAAAATGTTGTTCTGCAAGAGCCGAGGGTGAATGTTGAGCGGGAATTCTATTCTGCAAGAGCAGAGGGCGAATGCGCGCGTGATATCAGACGTTAATGTAGTTATTGCGACGGATACGAAAAAATAAAATCATTTTTATGTAGTGCGCATATAAGTTTCGTATTTTTATGTAGCGCGGTTATAAGTGTCGTTATACCGATGGTGAACAAAGCGTCGCTATTGCGACGGGTGCCTCCAAACGTCGTAATTGCGACACTTAGACATTGTGTCGCACTTGCGACGTTTGGAGGCAGTCGTCGCAATAGCGACGCTTTGGGCCATAGTGTCGCAATTGCGACGTCTTCCTCCAAACCTCGCAATTGCGACACTTTGTCTAAGTGTCGGTATTGTGACACTTTTATATAAACATCGGTATAGCGATGGTTTCGGGCGGGATGGAAAAAATTTGGGGAAATTTCCGACATTTGGTCAAAAGCGTCGGAACCAAGTGTCGGAATTTCCGCGAAATGTAGTAGTGCCATGATGTACAAAAACGCGATCAAGCAGATCCATGAAAGAAAATGATGGATTTGCAACAAAATTGAAAATAAACCCTTTTCAAATTTATGCAAGTTCATATCTAGATCTGTTAGGGAGGGATCTGACCTCCACATCTTTGTGACCCAAAAATATCCCTCCTCGCTTCCTATAATGACAGTAACTGTGCAGGCCATCGCACAGCGTGGAAACAACCATATCTTATCCAAAATCACTTTTGAGCAATCACAGTCGACGAAAATTCTTATCACCTAAATTGAAATCACTCTGAGCATCAAGGATGAGCAAACTTGATGACGGGTTGAAAATTTTCCAAATTTCACCAACCAATTGAATGTATGTGTTCTCATTTTTTAATGCTATTATGATATTCAAATTTCAAATTTTAATTGACTTCCAAAGAAGAACTTAACATATTCTGTTATATGTATGATACATTTGGGTTTGGGTATAAAATGATTACATTCCTAACATATTGAAGAAGAAATTACCATGTACTCTATAATGTATATGGATGGATTTGTGTTTGTCATAAAATGATTTTATCAAAACATGTATCATAAGTATGATACATTTGGGTTGCGCATAAAATGATTGTATTGCTGACATATTGCAGAAGAAATTCGCATGTACTCGATAATGTATATGGATAGATTTGTGTTTCTCATCAAGTGATTTTATGAAAATATGTATGGTTGGCATCACTCGGTTTATGTGCTTTTATGAAATGTCTTCATCTTAGTGATTTTACCCTTCTTTATTACAATGCGTTTAGTAATGATAATGTTTCCCATTACACTTCCACAATTTATATTGATATTGGTTGGTTGCGCATTAACAATTAGACATTTCGATTTGAATCAACGCGAGAATTTAACGATTTAGGCACCATTTTCTCTATTTTAATCACTTTTCCCTAGGTAAAACATAAAATTATGTGAAGTCTTTGTACACCGGAAAATAACGCCTTTCAAGCCCTTGGATGACCATTCAAATTATTTAGATGCATCAATACTTATGAGAACGAGATGGGTGGTAAGGTATTAGCTTCTTTACCGTGAGTTCGATTTAATGACTTACATGTTCTCGATATGATATTTGTGAGTAATGTTTATTTTGGACCTATTCTTTGTTTTTTTTCCAATACATTATGTAATTGTCATTACATATTAGTATAATTATATTTATTTTATATTAATAAATAAATGTAGATGATATTGTCATTACATATTAGTATAATTATATTTATTTTCTATTAATAAATAAATGTGGTTGATATATATTGTCTTACATTTAAATGTATAATAACACAATTCAAATTTTATTTTACCAAATATTACCACAAAAGAATCATACAAATATTATAAAATATTAATCAATAAATATTTATATATATATTTCATTATTAATAATGGCACAAAAATTATTAACTTTATTCAAAGTTTTTATTAGAAATATCATAATTTTTTTATTAGAAATATCATCCTTATGATTATAGTTAATCCAGAACTACAATAATTAATTCAAAACTAAACATTATTGCCTCTTCAATTATTGGAAAATTCTATTCTTTGAACATGAAATATTGGAAATTGCATTACCTTGAATTAAGAGATTTTTTTATTGATGACTAGGCTGGTCCAATTACGCAATAAGGCAAAAGGTTATCCAATTGGTAGAGTATTTATGACGTTGAAGGCCTCTCGATCATTGATCATCTACGCCAAACGACACATCCCGATCTCTTTACACAAATTGCTACACCAACGATGCCAAACTGACCACAATTCAACTTGGAAACATTTCATAACAAACATAAGAATTCCAATCTCGATGCGAGGGTGAAAACCGATTCTTCCGGAAGGTGCAGCCACAATTTCGTGTTTGACAAATATACGTCATGAAAATAAGTGAAAACCAAAAAGATAACTTAATGAAAGTCGAAAAGGTCTTTACACAAATTCCCTCACTAACGTTGCCAAACTGACCACAATTCAACTTGGAAAGATTTCATAACACATACAAGAATTCCAATCTTGATGCGAGGGTGAGAACCGATTCTCCCGGAAGATGCAGGTACAATTTCATGTTCGACCAATATACCCCATGAAAATAAATGAAAACCGAAAAGATAAATAAATGAAAGTAAAAAAGGTAACATGTAGTGAAATAAAATCAAATCCCTTATTCTTTGATTTGAAACCTAAAACTTACTCAACTAATTTTCATATTATTCTTTGTTGTGGATGATGTAGTAGATGAAGAATATTTTCTTGAAATGAGATTTTTCCATTTATATAAAAATCAAAATCCCTCACGTCCAATTCCAATGTAGACTATACCTAAGATATAATAAAACAAAAGATGTATATTTATTTTATGCATTCATTTTACTTAAACAAATGAACAAATGACTATGACAATGAACCAACTTAAGTTGAGTGGTTTTATAATTAATATATTATAGTTTTCTTTTATTTGATGATTTGAAATTTAAATATTTTACAATTATCTATAAATTATATTATTGTAAAAGTTATTTTTTTTCATTTAAAAAAAAATTATAATTGAAGGTAAGGTTTTACATCAAAGAGTACAAAAATATAATCTTTTGTTGGATTACGATTGGTGGAAGAGCTATGTCAATATGGAAATAGAAATCAAAACTATCTCACTACATTTAAGGAAACATATGTTGATCTAGGTACCTAAATCCTTCAGAATAGTACAAAAATATTAATACATTTTAACAATATGTAAGCTACACTTGAGGGGGAGGGGGAGCCTCATTGTGATGTGTAAACTCATCTTCATGAGATACATTTATAAATTTAAATGTGACAACTCTAAGTGGCGTAATTTTTTCTAATTCCTATAGAGGACCATCATTGTTGAATTTGGTTAACAAAAAATTGGAGATCATTTAGCTCTTAATTGATGGCCACAATTCCATATGCTACACTTTCCGATTTGAATTTTTGGTCAGCTACTAGTTCCATAGTGTAATAGTGAAAGCCAACGCTTTTGGTTTATGATTAATATTTCGATAAAGAAAATGTTGTTTTCTTTGCTCGATATTTTTTGGAAAGTCCCTCTATTCCATACTCTCAGCTATGAGACAAAAAATTGATAATTTAGTTGAAGGTAGGGATATGCTTTCCTTTAAAGAATAGTCTAGATTCAAATTTCTAGAGAGATATATTGATACTAGACAATTTCTTAAAACATGCAAATAAAATCATATGACTTGACATCCACAAGGGAAACCAAAAGAGATAAAATCCAACCAAGGTTGAGCCCACCTGACTAGATGGGAAAATTCACTGAGATCAAGAGAAGGGAGGTCCAAACCTCGAACAACAACAACTAAGAGAATAGAGAGACAATATCATAGAGTAATATAAGGCCACAAACCAAACACATACGAATTGGTCTAAATGGTAAGGGAAGACATCATAGTATCTTGTAATCATAGCCTAATTACTAATATGATTACTCAAAAAGAGGGGATTCAACAACCATACATAAGAACATAGGAGTAAAATTTTAAAATGAAACACTAGCACTGATAGACAATGAATTTAGATGGGAAATGGATGAAAAATAGGGGAAGGAATCATCAAAATAAACTTCATTTCAAATTAAAATAATCCAAACTTCCTCTCAGAATGTAGGTAATTTAAACTAGAAAGCATAACACCCATAACAAAAAAATCAATTAATAATGAAAATCATACTAGGGAGAGGATGAAAGTATATAGCGTGTCTTGATAAATCTAAAAAGACCAAATCATAGCTTAGTTGTTTGATGTTCTCTTGATTACATAAATACTCCCACTCTCACCATGAATCGAGATAAATAGACATCATCTCAAGATGCTTTAACATGATTTTTTTTGGAATTTACGTGATCAACTCATGCTAAAGGAAATTTGTAATAATTGAAGCTATCTTACATAGGGTATGATTTTCTACCCATGCTCTTTTATTGCCACCTTAAAATTGCTTTCAACACTTCCTTTATGATGCATGTATCTAACATTTCTATGCATACTTGTGCCTAATGTAAAAAAAGGAGGAACAATATTTTATTATGTGGGGTGGGGGGCGTATGGATGGAGGGGACATCCAATCTCCCAAAAGAAACTTTAATGATTGTCCTTGCTCGTCGATATTCTATGCAATCTACAAATTGGTTGTTTTCTTACAGGGTAGAGTCACGAGATGGGTTGACAAGGAATTCAATTATTAATAATTACTTATATTCCTACCATGCTAATTGCTTTATTTTCTATTTCTTTCACCATGGATTTGTTATGGCTCACAATATGAAAATATTAATAATCGAAAAAAACTGTTCAAAAAAATCCTAATACAAATGATAATAAAATTTAGAAGCATGTTCTCAAATTTATATCTATTCAAAAGATGACCTTTAATAATTTTGAAGTCATCTAGTATGAGAATATTTTTAATTCTACTATCCCAAGCTACAGAAAGCACACAGAAGTCTCCATATGCTTTAGCTTGGTTGTGGCCTGCCCCAAATTCTAAGAAAAACTAATTCCTATTAGAGTTCTATTGTAAAATTTCAATAAATTAGTTAATATTATATGATATTGATCAAAATTGATCATTTTTATTTTTGTTTTAAATAATTTTAACCTTAAAATTAATTATTTTAAAGTAATTTATATGTAAATAGCTCATAAATACTTTATAAATATGTATTTTTCATACTTAAAAATAACACGAGTGAACTATTGAGAATAGAAATAATATTTCTACTTCATAGTTTTATATAAATTATTTTTTATATTTTAGTCGAATATTATTTATTATTAAACAAAATCTATTTTAGCTACTTTTCAGCGTTTAATTTTTTATTTCTGAAGTACATCAATATATCAATATATGTTTTGAGTAATTTTTAATTGAATCAATATAATTATATAAATTTTCTAAAATCTTTTTCAAATGTCTTAAATTTGACAAGTAAATATATAAATCTTCCACATATTTCTTAAATATTAACTTGTTCAAGGTTTATAAAATATATTTATTTAAAAATTTTAAAATGAACATTATAATATATTTTTCAATACACCATATTTTTTTGTTCTTGTTTAATTTAAAATATAAAATATTATTTTGATATAAATACAATATAATACTATAAATTTGAATATGCAAACCATATTCTTCCACTATATTTTAACACCAACTTTAATATCATATTTAATTTATTAAAAAATTTAGAATTATCTTCAAATTTTACATATACAAATTTAATCATTGAACTTGAATATTAATACTCAATAAAAATGAAGAGAAGTGATTTAATTTCTTGATATTTCATGGTAAAGAAACCATTCAAGAAATATATATATATATATATATATATATATATATATATATATATATATATATATACTTTCCCATCCGAAAAAGTATATATATATACTTTCCCATCCGAAAAAGTATATATATATATATTTCCAAGTCATTAAACCTAATAAAAGAAATAATAATATATTCCAAGCATGAAGTAGCTATATTAACATTTAGTTAAACCTTTGCTATCGTATGATGAACATTAAAATGTTTATATAAATAGAAGATTTACATTTAACCTACTTTTTGGTAAATGTTCCAATTCTAATCACGTGCATGATAGTGATTGTTGCCTTTCTCAATGCTATTTTTTATAAGATTTTTAAATGGAATGCCAACGTAGGTTATTTCGTACAAATATGTTTATCTTATAATTTGGTTTGGTAAAGTATCTTTTTTTAATTTCCAATTTTCTTTTCTTTTTATTTTGTATATATAGTATGTAATTTCTTATTTTTTTTTTTACTTTTGAAATTTCTAGTTTCGCGAAAATCATCACAAATTTCTGTCATGACCGTTCCTCTGATTAATTTTTTTAAAGGCACCTTAGTGGTTATGTGATGACGAAAGATGTAATAACTTTTAATGGAACAATTGCTGAACTTTCGAGATGGCAATTCAATAACTTTTTGAGAAAATCGAAATCACATTTCTCCTCATGACTAGGTGATGCTACAAGTATGGATCCAAAAGTTGTTTTTCTAAAAATTTATCATTCCGCAAGTACAGAAAGGATAAAGGGTATTCTTCTTCTTTTCTTTTTTTTATTGTCGGCACATGGTTTAAAAGTAACAATTTGAGCTCAAAACATTTTGGGGTATTTTTTTGAGCGTTATATTTTAAGGTTATATTTTTAGCATTATATTTTATATTGATTATGGAATATAGAATAGATATTGATGGGGTGTATTGTTAAAAAATTTTGTGATGTTATATTTTAAGGTTATATTTTTAGCATTATATTTTATATTGATTATGGAATATAGAATAGATATTGATGGGGTGTATTGTTAAAAAAATTTGTGATGTGAAAGTTACTGGTCAAAATTTTATGGGAAAAAATCCAGTCATGTTACGAGTTAATGGGAGGTCTGATCACCGAGTGATTTTGATAGCTTACATGCCCTTGAGTCATAGTTTTTCAATATAAATGTTAAGCATGCAGTCATCTGAAGGCTCATATAAGTTAACAAAAAATAAGGAAACAAATTACACTTTATATCATATCAATTTCACTAAACCCCAATATACGATAAAGTACATTATAGTATAAATATGTTGTTGGGTTTTTGTTATACTCTTTCCATAACTAGTTGCATGTGTGGAGGGTTTAAAGCGGGGGAGAAAGGCCTCTCAGTTCGTTGCATCGGGCGTAGTAGAGGGGTCATAGTGGGGGCATAGCCCCCTCTGTCTGTATTTTTGCATGGGAGCTATAGCCCCCCTGAATGGGGTCTCGGGCAGCTCAGCGGGAATTTTTTTTTTGTGGCCCTCTATTAGGTGGTTGGACCTACCTATGGTTTTGTGCATATATTTTTCACATGGTTTTGGGCATGCTGGCTTTCTGTCCATGGTATTTTTTAGATCCAATCAAGGGAACTACAATTATGTTCTAATCCAAGGTTAATGGATTGGGGTTTATGATTTCTTGGACATGTATATATATGTATTGTAACATTGAAAGGAATATAATGAAAAATCAATTTGGTAGTCCCAGTTTTCGGATGCACGGGAAAATATCTCTGTATATGTGTTTTATGTTTATGTTGTCACCATTGTTTTTTTTTTTTTTTTTAATTCATTTGCAGATAAATTTTGTACAGGGATAAAACCCACATTTGGTATTAGATTTTTATTGAATTCAAGGGGACACCTTTCCTATTGAGAGGTGTTGCTCGGGCCTGTAGTAGACCCTGTTCAATGGGAGATCTGGGGGATTGATTCTTGCGGTGAAGCAATATGGTGATCATTGGAGAGATAGAGATTGAGAAATTTAATTGTCATAGTTTTGAATTCTGGAAGCTCAAGATGGAGGATATACTGGTGGGTTAAGAGTAGTGGCTCAAGGTAGATTTGGGTATTAAACCAATGACAATGTCACATGAAGAAAGGACAAGTTGGATTGGAAAGCATCAAGCACAAGACGAATGTGTATCTCAGATTCCATAATGTTTGATGTATTAAGGGAAGTTGCGACAAAGGATTTGTAGGACAATCTAGGGACTTTTTACCGATCTAAGTCTTTGGTGAACAAAATCTTCCTATGAAAAAGGTTTTATAACTTGAGGATGAAGGATGGAGAATTGATGACAGAGCATATGAATGCCTTTAATATTGTATTATGCTTGTTGTTATCTGTTGATATTAAAATATCAGTTGTTCTCTATAATATTTGTGGAATACTCTAGTTGTTGCAATAGGTCGCAATATAACTTCCTTGAAGTTTGATGAAATAGTATCATACTTGCTGGCTGAGGAGATGAGACAGAAAAAAATGGAGGGACAGAAAGGAGATTCCTTGCTTCTACGAGGAAGGTGCAAGAACTAAACCAAAGCCAAGTCCTCGAGTGGGAGGTATAAATATAGGAGGAGACCTAAATCTCCAAGAAAACCTGTAAATGTGTGTTCGAAATGTGGAAAGGATGTGCACTTCAAAAATTATTGTAGATATAAAAGTTCTGAGAAAGGAAAAAGATTTGACGATGCCCCTGTAGAGGCTAAAACCACCTGAGATGAAGGTAGGGATGTGTACTTGGATTCTTCTTCAAGTGCACATGTAGATCATGAGACATGGTTGATTGACTGCGGTGCATATTTTTAGTTCAGTTCCCATAGGGAGTGTTTAATAAAGTTACCAATCAAATGAGATAATTACCTGGTACCCGTTTTTGAGGTAGCAAAAAAACACTCGAGTTTGAAAAATGGTGATAGAGAATCAAACATAATTCTTGGAGCATATTTTTGGCACTTTATTTTTTTTTACTATTTTTTTGTTTTTGTTTTTTTTTAAATGTCATGATTTACATGTCTATTTTGAAAAGTGGTGATGAAGAATCAAGCCATTTTTTCAAGAGGGTTGATTTTTGACACTTAAAATATTTTTATTCATCAAGTATGAACATTTGATTTAAAATGTTAGTGCTTTTCATGCTAATTTTGAAAAGAGTGGATGCAATGCCTATTTTTTATACTTTTAAATTTTTGATGTTGGTGATTTTCATGTTGATAATAAAACATAAAAAAAACATGACAAAACAAGAAACGCATAATAATAATAATAATAATAAAAATTAACTTGAAAAATAAAAAATTTAATTAAAAAAACATATTGAAAATATTAAAATATGAATAAAAACAAAAGAAAAAAAAAACATAAGTTAAAGAAAAAACAATTAACCAAAAAAATAAAAAAATCAAAACAATCTTTTCTTTTAAAGATCTTAAAAAAAACAACATAATAAAAAAAATGATAAAAAAAATAATTAAATTTAAATTTAAAAATAATTAGAATTTAAAAACGAAAATTAAAAAAAATAGAAAAAAAAACAAATTAAAATATTCAAAATAATTTAAATTTAAAAATCTAAATAGAAAAAAAAAAAATTAAAAAAAAAACTTAAAAAAATAAAATTAAAAAGACATTTTAAAAATAACACAATTAAAAACAAAATTTAAAATAACAAAAAAAAAAAAAAATTAAACAAATATTTTAAAAATTTAAAGTTACAAAAAAAATAGAAATTTAAAACAAAATTATATAAAATAAAACAATTAAATAGAAAAAATACAATTTAAAAAATAAAAATAAAAGTGATTTAAAAAAAATGAATTAAAAAAAAGGATTAAAAATTGATTTTGAGGGTGCCTCAGGGAGGAAGGTTGATTGAGAGAATTAACCCTCCCACGCCCATCTGTCTCCGGGCTTGCCTGTCGCGCGGAGGGGAGCCATACAACTCCCATCTGCCTGTCGGCAAGGCCCCAAGGCCATCTCATTGAGGGATGTCGATTCGCAAAATCGTCATCCCTTGCCTAGGTGAACCCCAAAGTCGTTTTTTTTTCAATTAATCATATATATATAAAATTAAACAATTAATTGAAAAAAAAACGAGTTTATATAATTTTGTTTTAATTTTTTATTTGTAAAATTAAACAATTAATTGAAAAAAAAACAAGTTTATATAATTTTGTTTTAATTTTTTATTTGTAATTTTAAATTTTTTTAAATTTTTTATTTTTAATTTTAATTTTAATTTTTTTAATAAATTACGATTTTTTTTTTTTTTTCAAATATTTTTTTCATATAATTTAATGATCTTTCTTAAGTGTTTTTTAAATGATTTTTTTCATTATTTTTTTATTGTATTTTTTTAATTATTATTATTTTTTAAATAGATTTTAATTTTTATATATATATATGCTTTATTATTTTTAGTTTTTGTTTTTATTTTTTATTTAATAAACAAAAATTCATTTTAATGTGTTTTTTTTTTAATTTAAAATGTTATTAATTATTATTTTTAATAATTTTAATTATCTTTTTAATTATTTATTTATGTTTTTTTTGTTTGATTTTAATTCTTTTTGGTTTTTTTTTGTTTTTTTAATTTACCTCATCAATATTATTTATTTATATTTTTTTTTGCAAATTTTAAAATTTTTCTCAAATGATTTTTTATTTTATTTTAAATTTATATTTTTTTTGGTTATATATATATATATATGTTTGGCTCTTCTTCTTTTTTGAATTTTTTATATTGTAATTTTTTTGGTCTTGTTTTAATTTTTTTAATGTCAACTTATATATTTTTATTTGCTTGTTATTTTATTTTATTGAGTTTTTATTTTTTCATTGTTTTCGTATTTTCAATATATTTGATTGGACATGTATGTAAAAATATAAAATATATAAAAGTAATAAGTCTATGAGAATGAGTTTTTGTTGATGGTGTACTTCCTTAGTGGTCGATAAGGTTATGGAAACGGCAATTTTTTTGCGCAATCTTTAATATGTTTATTAGTTTCAATTTATTAAATTCAAAAGAAATATCATTTTAATATTAAATCATTATTATTATTATTATTCTTATATATATATATATATATATATATATATATATATATATATATATATATATATATATATATATATATATTTCTTAATTATAAAATATACGTTACAAATTCCCGAAATAAAAATGTTTCAATGCAAAGAGTATCGAAAGTTTCAAATTCACATATAAATTCATTTGTTTTGTGAAGTTGTCTATTCATCACAACTGAAGTGTTTATATGGAGTGATTTCAATACATGATATAAAAAACGATATATTTAATAAATTGTTATTACTATAATAAATTTAAAATAAAAATAAATTAATAAAGATAAGTTGTCTTATGCTATGTTTTGAAAAGAGATATACTTTTAGCCTTGAAAACTAAAATTAATCCTAGAATAATAAATATTTCATTTACTTGTTCATTTTTAAAAGTTGTTTGTCATATAATTTGTCTAGAATTTCATGGTTCAAATATGTTAAAAACATAATATTTTGAAAACCATGGTTGAAAACTTGTCAAAATATTAAGGTTTTTCTGAGTTATGATATTTTATCTTTAATGCTATGCTTGAAAACAATTACAATTTTAGGGATTTTTAGAATCAAGATATTTCATCTTTAAGAAGATCAATGAATTTTTTTGAAATTATAAGCCTTCTCATATCACTAATTAGTATAGTTTCAACTCTTTTTTTTGTTCAACTTATCTTTAGACTCTAAACAAGTTGTGTGGGGTTTCAAGGTGTTAACGGTTTCATATTAAATGTACCTCGAGAAAGAAAAATATGGAAAGTTTTTACAATTACAGGTATGAATAACTTTGAGTAACCATTCTAAATTTGAATTCAAAACTGCAATTCCTTGTACTCACTTCTATTTGAATATGGTTTCTAATTGTACTTATACAATTACTACTCAGTCACCTCCTCCTTGCAGAGAAAATATCCCTCCACAAATTCCTTCTAAATGACATGTTACATATTGGTCTTTACTTGCATTTCCCCATGATCTAGCAGGTTAATTTTGAATGATGTGAAACAAAAAGGTTTCTAGTACCATACATGGTTTCTCACTAAGAACCCTTATATTCAAGTTACCCTTCAAATGATTTAGCTAAAACGAAATAGATGGTCATGGTTGGTATCCTACATACACTACAAGAAAAAAGGACATTGGTGAGGGTCATGCTTGTGACGGACCTTTAAGGTCCGTAACTAATGTCACATGTGGTGACGGTCGCTAGAAAAGTGTCGTTGTAAGTGTATATAGTGATGGTCCTTTAAGGTTCGTCACCAAAGAAATTTTCAATGACACTTTTGGTGAGGGTCATTAAAGGTCCATCATTAATTCTCTCTTTGGTGAAACTTCTAGTGATGAACTTTTAATGACCCTCACCAATGCTATTTTTGTTACTTTTGGTGACAGTCAAAAAATGTTCATCATAATTGATCATTCCAATGAGTTTTTGATGACGTTATGTGCTTGTAATATATTTTTTTGTCAAAAGATAATGATTTAAGACAATTATTGTGGAGTTTTTTTTATAATGTGTCCAATGCCATAGTGGTTAGAGTCAGTCAATTTTTTAAGAAGTAATTAGTGTGTATCATTTCCCTCAAGTAATCACTAGTCAAATAGAGTATTCCTATGATTCAACACATGATTCATATCTATTAAGTTTATTATCTAGAAAATTACCTTTGGATAAAGTTCCCCTAGTGTGTGTAGGAAATATGTTATTTAATACTTAATAAAACTATACCTAACCCTCCTCAATTAGCTAGGCACACCTTAAATTAATTCTTTGGCACACACTAACATTTCTTTTCACCTCACATGTCTTGGAACATCTCTGTACCTAGAACATATTTTCATGACGCTGACGCTCAAGCACATGGTGGCATGCACTAGAACAACATAGAACTCTCCTAGCATGTGTTGGCATGAATGTAGTCCCTAGCATGCCATGTAACACTTTTGTTGCATGCATTGACATACATTATCACTTGGCACACAATTTTCACTTGGCATGTATTGGGACCTATTATTAGTGTGCCTAGCATGCCCCTTTTGAAAAAGATTAAGTGCCAAATTATTAACCGTCTTATGTGTTCATTTCCTTTCATTCTAACTTAGTTCTTTCTCTTTTTTCCTTGACACTTTTTGACACATATTAACATACCTTGACACCCTGCACAACCTTAGGACCCGGCATGTATTGGCATATCTTGGCACTATTTGGCACATATAAGTAGCACACCTTGGAGCTCCCTAACACACTTTGGCACTTCTTCGAATGACTTTATATTCCATAACATGCCTTACCAATGCTTAGCATACCTTGTCACTCCCTCCTTGGCATGAAAACTAGCACTCATTAACACTAGTCCCTAGCACAAGTTCCTCACATTCATTAACTTCCATCAATTTGACCTACCACTCCCTTAATTTTTTTGTTCTCGTACTCCTTAAAACTCCTCGAAATGCATTAGCACTCTCTATCACACCTTAGCACTCTTCAACATGCCCGCATAACACTCCCTTACTCATATTGGCACTTGGAACATGTTGGAGCTTGGAATGTTTTATCATGTATTGAATACGTTGAGATGCCTTGGTATGAGTTGAAATGGTTTAATATTAAATTTATTTGAGATCAATCGTTGGGAAGTATATGAGAAACAACAAAGGAAGACTTGGAACTTAGAATGCACTAAGACTTTTCACTTGGCACCTATTGGCGGCTACTGTTGGTGTGCCTTGCATGCCCCTTTTGGAAAAGGTAAATTGATGACTTATTAACTCTCTTATGTGTTCATTGCCTTGTACTTTAACTAGTTTCTCCCTTTTGTTGCATTGACATTCCCTGGCACGTATTGACACACCCTCGCACATGTTGGCATACCTTATCACTTGGCACATATTAGCATGTTTGACATGCCTTCGCACTATTTGGCACATCTTAGCATTCCCTAGCATGCATTGGCACTCATATTCTCAGAGATAGCCTTTACGTTTTTTCATGACTTGGGAACCCAATCAAATCCTTGGCTACTACAATTCATGTGACAACATTGGCCTTCTTCTACTGCAAAAACTTCACCAATTTCACCTACACAAGTAGATTGTTCCTTGTTCACCTAAGAACAACCTATAACTCATCTTATGCCACTCATGTCCAACATCAAATTGTCCCAATTAACTAGTTACCAAGACAAGGATCACATGATCTATCCATGGCCATAAAACAACTAAGAAACATAACTTACACAGGAAATGTTTCACATGTATGACCAGTTCATATAAACAGTAGAAAAATAACTGAGAGTTTGCAAGAACCACAAGATGCACAAGGAACACAAGATATAAGCTGACACAAAAAGAGTGCCCCAAAACTTATACACAACAATGTACAATATGAAATGATCTATAATAGTTTAAAACGTTAGCATGTAGCTAAAGTGTGCCACATCTAGTATAAAAAAAATAGCTTAAGGAAAAAAAATGTTGTTCCTAGCACAAAGTGATCTCCCTTTTTCTAAAACTGTTATGTCGAGCCTCGTATAACAACCATAGTCTTGCCTCCTGTAAATCCTATTCTAAACTTATCCTAACACACTTCTTCCTTATCACACTTGAATTTGATGACACTCCCTAGCAAACACTCTTATTCACTCCTTTCCATGCATTTTCACCTAGTTATCCCTTGATATACCCCGACACTCCCTTACACTCTAGTTCAGCATGCATTGACATTGTTTGACATGTGTTAGCATTAATTTTCATTCCTTTGCATGCCCTGATCCTCCCTAGATATCATGCACTCACAACTACCCTTACTTAATTTTCAACTTGGGAACCCAACCAAGCCCTCGCTTGACTACAAGAGGTTGACCAGGTTACAATTACTACAACTAGACAATGTTGTTGAATTTTGTAGCTTGGGAGGTACTCCACAAGCCTAGTGAGATGGGTTTGTGTGATTTTGTGATCTAAGTGGATATTAGTCACCACCTGCCTATTCCACTTGGGGCCCCACCATTTCTTATTTTAGTTTTTCAGTTTCCTTAATTGTAGCACAATTTACTATTTTTAGCAAATTTTCGAGTCCTGAATTTCCGAAGCTGTTTTGAGACCCTAAACGAAGTTTTTGGAAAAATGGAGAATAACATGCAAGATCCTTTGATGTTTCCCACATAAAAAGTTGTAGTAATCAGATGGATATTTATAATGAGGTATTATGCACATCAAACAAAGATCGTATGCCAAAGTTACATCCCCGACAATATTGACGTACCAATTTACCCAAACGAGGCCCATAGTTTTGGCACTTCATCTCCTTGGGTTAGGTTTTGGATGTTTAGGGTTTTACATTTATCAATAATAAATAGGCCATCGAACCTCATTGTAACACAATTCATATGCCTGTACCCACCACATCTCTTCTCAGAGATAAGCTACTAGTGCCCTAGCTAGTTTATTCCCATTTTGTCTCTAAACAAATTTTACTTCTTTGATATTAATGAAATGAAGTGTTATTTCCACTGCATCTTTGTATTTATAGTTATATGTGTATTCTGTTGCATTCTTGAATAAATTCAATTTAGTGGTATCAGATCAGTCTACTCTTTCTCAATCATTCTTTGCATGTCCCCAGTGAGGAAAAGGTATAAGGATTTAGGGCTCGATCTGGTTGAACCTTTGCAAGATTAGCCTCGCAAACCCCGATGAATTCCCATGGGGGATGAAAAGAAATATAATGGAGCAGGAGATCCGATCAAAATATTTCTCGAGGAGGACCTAGAAAAAAAATGAATGCAGTGATGGATAACTTTGCCCATATCCTTAAATGAGTGCTCACCAGTGGTGCATCTACATCCAACAGCCAAATAGATCCAAATGTCGTAGATAGATGGTTGAATCTATTAAAAGGATATTTCTCGGTTCATTAATTTTCCAACCAAGAGAATATTATTTTTTCACTCCTCAAATCTACGCCCTATGTAAAGGACTAGTGGGAAACCTATTGTGAGAAAAAGGATGAGGGGGAACCCTCTCTGTTCTCGGACATACCAATTTGGAATTATTTCCGAGACATCATCAAGGAAAAATATTATACTTTGGGAAGCTATGAGGATAAGTACATACGATGGACTACGATGCAACACCAAAAGGATCAAGATGTGCATGAGCTGATGAATATGCTCCATACCGTGTGCAAAAAGTTGGGTATCAAAGATTCAGAGAAAAATTTGGTGCGGAAGTACCACAGTTTCCTACATAGATACATTCAGGAGGAAATGAAGTTCCTCAACATCTCCTCACTTGGTACGCCATACCAGTATGCTTCCAAGATTGAGAAAAAATTCAAATAGAATAAGCGATACTTTGGATCTATGAATCAAAAGTAAGGGAAAGGTGCCCCAAAACCACAAAACAAAGGAAAAATCCAAAGCATCGTGGCACAAGACAACCTACCAAAGCCACAATAAATAAAAAAACACCGATAAAGTGAATAAGGACATGGGAAAGTGGTGTGAGTTCCATAAGAGCTCCACTCACAACACAAGTGAGTGTCGGGTCAAGCAGTCACTAGTGGCCGAGATGAGGGTTTCTGAATCAAATTCATGATCCGACTATGAATCAGAACCTGACAAGGGGAATGAAAAGGGGAAGCAGATTATTGATGCAGAGCCCAACACCACCATTTTCACCACGAAGATCCAGAAGGAGGAACCGAAAGATCTAGAGGAGGAGCAACACATTTTCCACTCCCACATGTGCATAAAGGGTTCCCCTCTATAGTTCATTATCGATAGTGGGAGCTAAAATAGCCTCATTGCAGCAGAGGTCGTGAAGCGGTTGGGCTTTCCGACCATAAAAAATCGATAACTGTGCACCATTGGGTGGCTCCACCAAGGATGGGACCTTCGCATCAGCCAGTAGTGCCACCTTCCCTATAGCATCAAGCCCTTCATGAATGAGGTATTATGTGACATTGCTCCTCTTGATGTTTGTGATGTATTATTAGGCCAACCATACTTATGGAAGTGACATGCTATGTATGAGTCGTGACCTTGCTTTGTTATTGTTACTTTGATCAATAATCTGTAGAGGATACCAGAGGTACCACCAGCTGTCACTATCTCTTTGGTTACTGTAAAAAAATTAAGTAACATCATTCCCAAAATCAAGAAATTTATTTTCCTGATGATCCGCCCTCAAGGAAAGAAGAATATTGTGTCCATGACCTCCAAACAGGGCTCCTCCACATGACAACAAAAAATGGATAAGGTCGTGGAGGAGTACGGGGACATATTCACCTCACCCAGAGGGGTGCCTCTGCACTGTCAGGTCAAGCACCCCATAGATCTGACCCTTGGGGCGCCGTTTCCCAATGGACCAATCTATTGATGCTCTGTTCTAGACAAAAATGTAATCAAGAGGAAAATCCAGGAGATGCTATTGAAAGGTCACATCTGGCCGAGTTCATCGCCCTATGGGAGCCTAATCATGTTGGTGTAGAAGAAGGATGGGACTTGGAGATTCTGTATTGACTATTGGGCGATGAACAAGATAAATATTTGGAATAGGTACCTGATCCCACATATTGATGACCTTTTGGACCAACTTAAAGGGAAAAAATATTTCTGCAAGATAGACTTGAAGTCCGGGTATCATTAGGTACCAATCTAACCCTTTGATGTGTGGAAGATTTACTTCAAAGCCAAGGAGGGTTGTTTCAAATGGTTGGTCATACCTTTCAGGTTTAAGAATGCTCCCACAACCTTTTGAGGCTCATGGATGACATCTTGAAGCCATTCACCAACTCATTTGTAGTATTTTACTTGGATGAAATCCTTATCTTCAGCCAGAATTGGGAAGAGAACCTCCACCACATCCAGCACATCCTCCAAACACTGCGACAACACAAGTTGTGTGCTAATTTGGAGAAGTGCACTTTTTGCATGAACCAGGTTCAGTATCTGGGATATATTATTGATGAATGGGGGGTGGATGTGGATCCAACCAACATCCAAGTTATTCGAGATTGGCCAGCCCCAACCACTCTAACAGAGCTTCGCAGCTTTCTGGGTCTTGCTAATTTCTACTGCAGGTTCCTATTGGGATTCTCTCATATCACTTGGCCCTTGAGTAAATTCACCAAGGGAGGAGAGAAAGAAAAATTATTTTGTTTGGAATCTCAACAGAAGGCTTTCTGATCCAGGTGGATATTGGAGTCCACCCACCTATTCCATTTGGACCCACACCATCACTTCCTTCAACTTTTTAGTTTCAGCACAACTTATTATTTTTAGCAGTATTTTGGGTCATGAAATTCCAGAGCTGTTTTGAGGCCGTAATGGTTGAGGTGGATATTGGTGTGAACATACCTATTCTATTTGAACCCCCACCATCAGTTCTTTTATTTTTTTATTTTCAACACTACTTACTATTTTTAGCAGTTTTTTCGAGTCCTAAACTTTTGGAGCCATTTTGAGGCACTAAACGATGTTTGTTGGGAAAACCGGGAGCAACATAGGTCCATGATCCAATTTTTATTAGATCAAAAATTTTATTCCTTGGATAGATCTTTCTAACGAGGTATGGTTCACATCAAATGGAGATCGTATGCCAAAGTTACGTCTCCAAAAAGAAACACAAATTTACCCACACGGGGCCCATAGTTTTGGCGCTTCATCTCCTGGGGTTATATTTTTTGATGTTTAGTGTTTTCCATTGTTTCTAAATAATAAATAGGCCCTCTAGCCTCATTGTAACATAGTTCAGAGGCCTGTACCTGCCACCTCTCTTCTCATAGACAAACTACTAGCGTGCTAGCTAGTTTATTTCCATTATGTCTCTAAACATATTTCTGTTATTTGATATTAATGAAATGAAGTATTATTTCCACTGCATATCTGTGTTTATGTCTATTTATGTATTTTATTTCGTTCTTGCATAAATCTGGATCACGTTCGTAGAATTGAAACATCGCCTCTGCTTTGCCCTAGTTCTCACATTACCATACTTGAAACAACCTTTTGAGATTGAGACAAATGCCTTTGACTATGCTATTCGGGAAGTTATTACTCAACAGTGGCATCCAGGAGGATATCATAGTGAGACATTGTCTGACATAGTCTGCAAGTATCCTACTTATGACAAGGAAATGTAATCCATTGTGCAGGCTTGCTGAAAATGGAAGAATTACATTTTGGGGAAGCAAACAGTCATACACATAGACCACCAACCCTGGCAGTTCATATATACAGAAGGGAAGTTTTAGAATGATCGCCATCATAAGTGGTCCACATATCTGCAACAGTTTCATTTGAACATCAACTACAAGAGGGGCAACACCAATAATGTTGCAGACTGCCTTACGAGACCACCAAGCGTGGCACTAACCACCATTCTCAACCCTTGTGGGAAGGAGACTTCTGATTGGCCACTTCTTTACAAGAGAGATCCGGAATTCAGCCACACATACAAAACACTCTTGGAGGGTACGCAAGTTCCAAATTCACACCTCCAGGATGCACTGTTATCTCGCCTGGGACACCTTTGTGTTCCTTCAAGTGACCGTGCCAAAATGATTTGGGAACTGCACTACAGTCGAGTCGCTAGGAATTTCGGGGTCGAGAAATTAGTGGCAATATTGCAGAAGTATTTATATTGGCCAAACCTTTGACAAGATGTTGGGAAGTACATCAGATCCCGCACTTCTTGTGCCATTGCCTAACCGACCATGAAGAAGCAAGGAATTTATACTCCGCTACCTATCCCTAGTCAACCCTGGGAATGCATCTCAATGGATTACATGTCGAGCCTTCCTTCTACTAACCATGGAAAAGACCGCGGTTTTGTGGCCACAAATAGATTCTCAAGGATGGCCATTATGGCAGCCTGCAAGAAGAATATCACAATAGAAGCCACTGCTAAACTCTTCATTGAACGAGTGTGGGTGGAGTTTGGGATCCCACAACCTATTATCTTAGATTGGGACAATAGGTTCCTCAACACATTTTTGTCCAATCTTTGGTCAATTTTGGACACCAAGCTCTCTAAGTCCACAGCTTTCCATCCCCAAACTGATTGTAAGACAGAGGTCATCAATAGGATGATCATACACATTTTGCGCATGTACAACTAAAATCATCCACGCACATGGGATGAGAGACCTCCCTATTTATAACATAGTTATAATCAGGCTCTCCACATCTCAACCGACCACAACCCCTTTCAGGTGGGCTTGGGATTCCAATCACTATGTCCCTTTGAAGTATCCATGACATTTGCACCTACTGAGGCCGATTCGACTCATGTCCAGTCTGAAGATGACAAGGAAAAAAACTTCATTAAGCGCATTCATCACATCGTTGAATAGGTTCATGACATATTGGAAAGATCCAATGCTAAGTACAAGCAACGACATGATCAACATTGGGTGCCACCAAACTTCTAGGTGGGTGACAAAGTGTGGCTACATTTGCAGAAGGAGCACCTCGCTGGACCCCACCACAAGATTTTCCTACTATGATATGGACCATACACCATCACCAAGGATGTAGGGGCCAATTCCTTCGATCTCAATATTCCACCATTCCTTGGTTTTCATATAGTGTTCATTGTGGACTTCCATCAGCCCTAATTCCCACCTCTACTAGACACCTTCGATATTGCATAACAACTCACACCAACAGAGTTAAATCTAGACTGCACGGAATAGGCCACCACAGATTATATCATGGACATGCAAATCAAGAACACTCGCCAATAGAAGGTCCAAGTGTATTGGGTTGTCAAAATTGGCTAATTGTTGCACAAAGGAAAACGGTTCGCCAAGGACGAATTTTAGTAGAATTTTCCTCATCTCATGGAAGATCTCAATGCAATGGGGACCGTTGCTTCCTAATGGGGAAGGAATGATCTAGGTGGATATTGGTGGCCACCCACCTATTCCACTTCGGTCCCCACAATTTCTTCTTTCATTTTTTCAATTTACTTAATTGTAGCACAATTTACTATTTTTAGCTATTTTTCGGGTCTTGAACTTCCGGAGCTATTTTGAGGCCCAAAATGGAATTTTTTGAAAAACCAGGAGCAACATGTAAGTTTGTTTAATTTTTCTCACATGAAATTTGTATTCCTCGAATATATTTTTCTAACGAGGTATTGTGTGTTTCAATCGGATATCGTATGCCAAAGTTACATCCCCACGAAGATTGATGTACGAATTTACCCAAACGAGGCCCATAGTTTCAGCGCTTCATCTCCTAGGGTTATTTTTTTCGATGTTTATGGTTTTCGATTGTTTCCCAATAATAAATAGGCCCTGAAGCCTCATTGTAACATATTTTATAGGCCTATAGCCACCACATCTCTTCTCAAAGATAAGGTACCAGCGCCCTAGCTAGTTTATTTCCATTATGTCTATAAAAAAATTTCAGTTCTTTGATATTAATGTCATGAAGTGTTATTTTCTATGCATCTTTGTATTTATGGTTCTATGTGTATTTTTCTGCGTTCCTAGATAAATCTGGACCAGTTTGGTCATAAAAGGCTTTGCGGGAAAATAAGCCAAGAAAATGGATTTTGGACCCAGGATGGGGTTTAAAATCTAAAAGAAAATTAATATTCCTAAGGTCTAAGTGGATAAAACTCAGAAATCTAGAGGGTTCATAAGAGGTCTAGGAAAAACTGTTTAAGGATTCCTTAGGATGAAGGAAAAAACATAAAGTGAGAAGGAACTCATTTGATCAAGGGGGCGAAGAGAGATGTAGTCCTAAAGAGGCCATGATCATTAACATGTCTATCATTCATTAAGATGCCTCGGTATGTTTTGGCATGGTTTAATATTAAATTTATTTGAGATCAGTTATTGGAAATTAGAAGAGAACTAATAGAGGATTATTTGGCACTTAAAATGCAGTAACACTTGGCACTTGACATTTATTTCCACCTAGTGTTGGTGTGCATAGAATGCCCCTCCTGGAAAATGTAAATTGATGACTTATTAACCCTACGATGTGTCAATTTCCTTGTAGTTTAACTTGTTTCTCCTTTTTTTTTTCCTTGATAGTCCTTGGCATGTATTGTCACACCCTTTCACATATTGGCATGCCTTATCACTTTACACATATTAGCATATTTGACATGCCTTTGAACTATCTTTCACATTTTAGCATCCCCTAGAATTCTTTGGCACTCATGCCCTCACAACTAGCCTTACATTTTTTCATGACTTGGGAACCCAATCAAGTCCTTAGCTAATCTAGTTCATGTGACATTGGCATGCTTCACCCGTAACAACTTAATCAATTGCACATACTACAAGTAGATTGTCCCTTGTTCACCTAAGATTCACCTATACGTCATGTTAGGCCACTCATGTCCAAGCTGAAATTTTCCAACTTAAGAACTTACCAAGACAAGGATCACATCTAGCTATGGCCATAAAAAAACTAAGCAACATAGCTTACATAGGCAGTATTTCACATGTATGTCTAGTTCATATAAACAGTAGAGCATTAATTGAGAGTTTGCAAGAACCACAAGATACACAAGACACATAAGATATAAGTCCGCACAAGTCGAGTGCCCAAAAACTTATACACAAAAATGTAGAATATGAAATTGTTTAAAATAGGTTAAAACATGAGCATTCGGCCAAAGTGTGCCACATGTCATATAAAAATAATAGATAAAGGAAAAATCGTGTTGTGCCCAACACAATGTATCCCTTTGTTTAAAATTGTTTTTTCGAGCCCCTTATCACAATCATAGGCTTGCCTCTTGCAAATCCTATTATGAACTTCTTCTAACACACTTTATCCTTGGCACACTTGAATTCACTAACAATCCCTCGCTCACACTCTTATTTGTTCATTTCCATGCATTTTGACCTAGTTCTCCCTTGTGTTGCCTCGACACTCCTTAACACTCCTCAACATGCATTAACATTTCCCAACATGTGTTAGCACACCTTTTCATTACTTGGCATGCCCTAACCCTCCATACTTATCATGCCCTCACAACTACCCTTACTTAATTTTCAACTTGGGAACCCAACCAAGTCCTCTCTTAACTATAGGATATTGACCAAGTTACGATTACTACAACTAGACTATGTTGTTGAATTGTGTAGCTTAGGAGGTACTCCACAAGCCTAGTGAGATGGTTTTGTGTGAATTTTGAAGCAAAAGGATTTGTGGGAAAATAACCCAAGAGAAGGGGATTTGGACTCGAGATGGCATATAAAATGTAAAAGAAAAATAAAAATAAAAAACAAATATTTCCTAAGGTCTAAGTAGATAAAGTTTGTAAGTTATAGACCATTCCTAAGAGGCCTAGCTAGGAAAAAATATTTAAGAAGGCCTTAGTATGAAGGCAAGAACATGTAGTGAGAAGGAGCTCATTTGATCAAGGAGGCCAGGAGAGATGTAGTCCTAAAGTAAGTTGAGTTAGAGGGATGAGTAAGCATTGCTATAGGGAGGCCATGATCATCCACCAAGAGTAAGATCATCATGTGAGGGTTCAAAATAATGTCACATACCTTAATGGGTTCTAGATCGGAATTAGGATGGAATATTGTTGGTTATCTTATGGCAGATCAAGCTCAAGAGATGTGACTCATCAGAATTTGGGCATGTGATTTCAATGGTGTTTATGTGTGAAGGTGGCATCAAATTTGGAAATAGTAGAGAGGGTTGATACCATACCTTGTGGTGGTTTCTAGGTCGCAAGGTTTGTGATAATTACTAACAAAAATAGAGAGTTTGCACTAGAATTTAGGGCCAAAAAATAAGTAGTTGCAGGTGTAATATTGACTCAGGTAACCGTAGTTTGAGGGGGCATACGGATATAAATTTCAAGTCAAGTTTCAGTCAATGAAATGACCAGAATATATGGATCCATATGAGCTAGGCCGAGTCTCTTATGGACGAAAGAGTTGTAGTTTTTGCTATGGGTGCATATGGTTTTTTCTAAATAAATTGGAATAGAAGTATAACTCCCTATTAATGGAGTTTTCCTAGCATGTTCAATGCATAGGGTATGCCAATAAGACAGTGAAAAATCTACATAGAAGAAGAGGGGTTGTGACCCTTACATAGAGGTTTATCTCTGCAATATATACCACAAATTTGGAAGGTGGTTTGAAGAAGTATGTGTGGAGATGGAAAATAGGAAGGAATGTGGAACGTGAGTAGGAGGTAGAGAAAAATAAATGTGCCATATGAGGAATGTATTGACATGAAGAGGAGTTGATTTTTTTGGACTATTGATAGAGTTTTGGACAGATATCCGAAGCAGTCTATAAACAATTAGTCAATGGACTGCTAATGGATGATTTGTGACCCTATTTCAATCATCTACAAATTGTTATAAGGATGATAAGATGAGTAGTTAAAAAATTTTCATAGAATGGACGACAAAGAAATTGGTACACAATAATAGTTATTTTGAGAGGACTCAAATAACTTTTAGGTGGCATACTTGAAGTGCCCTATATGAGGGCAGTGTTGTGGGAAATAAATCAATAAAAGAATTTACTGTAGTTGGGAAAATTGATGGTATTCCAAGTACAATTGGAGGGTTGTTAGGTGATTGTCAAAGAAGAGCTCTAAGTATTGTACTTGTGAAGGAAAACAAGATTGGTAGAAGGGTAGGTGTATTAGGACTAGGTACGTGCAGACTTTGAAGGACTAAAGTAGCAGTCAAGTGGGCTAGCCAAATAGCCCTAGTTCATTATATTGTAAAGGATTACATCATTGAGAATAAGGGAAACCTCCATATCCCTAGACATGTCATGTTGGAGTAGTAGTATGGAAAAACTGGGTAGACCAAAGAGTTTTCCACAATGGAGTTGTGAGAAACTGATCGAAAACCTTAAGTGTTGCAGACCTTAAAGGAAAAAATAGGTAGATAGAGGGAATTTTTTTTTAGCCGAATGTAGTAACATAAAGGAGTTGAGTTCATAGATAGAGGCAGATTGAGGAGTTGCATAATGGGAGGAAAGAGGACCAACCATATGTGTTCAAGACATGTTTATTGAAAGGGCTATGTGTGGCCACCATAACAAAGTGGGTCAAGTGTTGTCTTGTTCAAGGTATATTTGTTGTCAAAGGACTAACACCAAGCCCTAGTTGTATCCCTTGTATCATTGTGATTGTAAAGGGCCATCGTCCTGGTATGTGATCTCTACCCTATTCTGTTATAGTATGTAATTTAATTAAGAACGGTTTGAAAAAGTTAAAAATTTTCATGTGCACTAGTTGATTCCCTTATGTGTGTAGATTTCGTTGTGAAAAGTAGATGCGTTGTGGCACATGAGTGTGTTTGCATCAAATATTCTAAGACCAAACCCAAACTCTCATGTGTAGTGGAAATTAAACATATGCTTTGTTCACTTAAGAAATACATGTAGCTCATATTAGACTACTCATGTCCAATCTCAACTAATCCCACCTAACAAGTTACCAAGACAAGGCTCATCACATCCAACTATGTTCGTAAAACAACTAAGAAAAATAGTTTAAACCTTGACATGCCATAACGCCTAACATGTATTAAATGCCTTGGAATTATGTGGCATGTGTTAGCATCCCCTACATTCCTTGACATGATTTTACACTCCCTAACACACCCTAGAACTTCCTGACACACCTTGGTAGTTTAACATACCTTGACATTGACTAGCATATAAGCTTATCACTCCCTCCTTAACAAACCTAGAACTCATTAAAACTCCCCATCACACACTCTCATTCATTCATTTCAATGCATTTGATCTAGTTCTTCCTTGTGTTTACTTGACACTCCCTAACACTCTATAGTATGTATTGGCACATTCGAACACCTGGCACATATTGGCATGTCACCCTAGCAATATAGAATTCCTTGGCACTACCTAGCATACCTTTTCACTCTCTCCTTATCACTCCTAGAGCTCATTGAAAATCCTGGTCACAAAATCTTATTCATTCATTTCCATGCATTTTTATCTAGTGCTCCCTTGCTTTTCCATAACATTCCTTAACACTCCTTGGCATGTGTTGGTACACCATAGAACCTACGATATCTTGGCATGTTGCCCTAGGCTCTAGCATGCCTTAACACTGCCAAGCATACCTTGTCACTCCCTCCTTATCACACCTAGAAGTCACTAACACTTCCAATGACAAACTATTATTTTCTCATTTACATGCATTTTGACGTAGCGCTCCCTTGTGTTTCTCTGGCACTCCTAGTTAACACTTCCTTCCACGCATTGGCACATCTTGGAAGCATGCCAAAATAGCACTCTATCATTCCTTAGCACTGCCAAACATGCCTTTTTACTCCTCCTTATCACATTTGGAATTTGTTGAAACTCGTTTTCACACACTCTTATTCATTCATTTCCACGCATTAGGACATAATGATCCCTTGTGTTCTATAGCACTCCCTAACACACCTTGGCACACATTGGCACACCTTAAAACTTGGCACATCTTGGCATGATTTCATAGCATTCTATCATGCATTTGAATTGCATAGAATACCTTGTCACTCCCTCCTTAGCACACCAACAACTTTCTATCACTCCCTATCACACACTCTCATTCATTCATTTCCATGCAATTGAAACTAGTCCTCCATTTTGTGTCCTTAGCACTCCCTAGCATGAGTTGGTGCCAAACCATAGCACTTAGCACATATTAGAATGCCTAACATTCATTAGATATTTCTATCATGTGTGAGAACTACCTGGGATTCCCTGCACATGTTGGCACCCCCTCGTTGTCATTCCTTCATAGATAACATTAATATTTTTTTTACTTGTGAACCCAACCAAGTCATTGAAAAAATAATGTCGTCTCTAGCACAAGGTCTCCCTTTGTCTAAAATTGTTTCGTCCATCCCCTTATTGTAATCATAGGCTTTCTTCCTTCAATTCCTATTATGAAATTCTCCTAACACAATCCATCCATGGGACACCTAGAATTCACTGACACTCCCTAAGAAACACTCCTATTCATTCGTTTCCATGCACTTTTTACTACTTCTCCCTTGTGATGCTCTAACACTCCCAAACACTCCAGGTGATTCATTAGCAGTAACTAGAATTTTTTAGCGCACCTTTTAATTCATTGGGATGCCCTAGCACTCCTTAACTGCCATGTCCTCATAACTACCCTTATTTTTTTTTATACTTGGGAACCCAACCAAGTCTTGCCTCAACTACAACAACTTGACCAAGTTTCATCTACTACAACTAGACTATGCCTTGTTCAAATAAGAATGGATTATAACTAATATTAGGCTACTCGTGTCCAATATTCACGCATTCCACTTAAAAGTTACCAAGTCATGCCTTCGCACTATCTATCACCTACTAGCATTCCCAATAATTCCTTGGAACTCATGCCCTCACAACTAGCCTTACTTGGGAACCTAGAACTCACTGACACTCCCTCTCACACACTCTTATTCATTTCCATGAATTCGAAACTAGTTCTCCTTGAATTTCCTTTGCACTCCATAACACTCCTTCACATGCATTGGCACATCTTATAACCTCAAACATATTGGCATGTTTCCCTTACCTCTAGCATAGCTTGTCACTCCGTCCTTAGCACTCCTGCAACTCAATGACACTTCCTGTCATAAACTATTATTTTTTCATTTCCATGCATTAATTTTACCTAGTGCTCCTTTGTGTTTCCTTAACACTACCTAACACTTTCTAGCACATGTTGGCACACCCTGGCACCTAACACATCTTGGTCGCATGCCACCTTGACACTCTAGAATGACTTAGCACTGCCTAACACAACTTCCCACTCTCTCCTTATCACACCTGGAAATCACTGACACTCCTTATAACACACTCTTATTCATTCATTTCCATGAATTTTAACCTAGTTCTCCCTTATGTTTTCCTATCACTCCCTAACACTCCATAGCACACATTGGCACACCTTTTTGCTTGACACATCTTCGTATGCTTCCCTAAGACTCTAGAATGCCTTCAAACTGCATAACATACCTTGTCACTCCCTACTTAGCACACCTCGAAATCGTTGACACTTCATTTCCATGCATTATAAACTATTTCTCCCTTTTTTTTCCCTATCACTTAGACCTAACACTCCCTACCATGCATTCACGCCACCCCTTAGCACCTGGCACATCTTGGGATGCCTTAACAGTTGGATTGTCTTGGCATGCCTAACATGCCTTGGAATTTATAGCATGTGTTAATACTTCCTGGCATTCTCTGGCACACCTTAGCACTCCTTAGTTATAATGCCCTCATAGATAACCTTACTTTTTTGTGACTTGGGAACCCAAACAAGTAATTGGCAAAAAAATGTTGTGCCTAACCCAAAAATTTTATGTGAAACTACTTTGACCAACCCATTATTGTGACCATAGGATTCCATCCTACAAGTCCTATTATGACCCTCGGCTAACACACTTTGTCCCGAAGACACCTAGAATTCATTGCCACTCCTTGGCACACACTCTTATTTTTTCATTTCCATGAATTTTCACCTAGTTCTCCCTTGTGATTCCATCACACTCCCTAACCCTCTTCATCATGCATTGAAAAGTTTTAACATGTTTTATCATGCTTTTTCATTCCTTGGCACACCCTCGAACTTCTTAGCTATCATGACCTCACAACTACCCATATTTTTTTTGGGACTTGGGAACCCAACCAAGTCTTATCTCGACTACAAAAACTTGACCAAGGTGTAGTTACTATAACTATACTATGCCTTTTTCACCTAAGAATTGAATATAACTCATCTTATGCTACTCATGTACAATTTCAACTTAACCCACTTAACAAGTTACAAGTTACCAAGTCAAGGCTCATGTTCAACCATGGCCATAAAAAACCTTAGCAACATAGTTTACATCTTGACATGCCATAGAAATTGGCACATATAATAATCCCTTGGAACTATGTGGCATTTGTTAGCACCCCCTGCATTCCTTAGCATAATTTGGCACTTCAGTTAACTCCATGGCATGCCTAACATACCTTAGAATTGTCTAGCATCTGTTATCACTTCTGGGCATTCCCTGGCACGCATTGGCACTCCCAGAATTGAATATTGGTGATTTTGAGAGATGGTTGCTACTTCTACTACCTCAGATTCCTAAACTAATTGAAGATAACGAAGATCTATATAACTAAAGGCGATATGAACCAGAGGGAAAATCCCCGCAGTTAAAATATCATCAAAGGGTTTCAATGTGTTGTCATTTATATACATGAGTGTCTTATCAACAACCTTCATGTGTCTGACGTTAAACATTGACTCAATATATTTTGATAATTTTCTTCCACTGTCGCTACTTTTTCACCCAAATCACCAAAGGAATGCAACTTGCCAAGATTCTTTAACAGTGAACAGTCGATCCTTGTAGATACCACAAACAGACTTGTGTTTCATCCAGGTGGACATTAGTGCTAACACCTATGTAGTCCTTTTGGAGCCTTAGAATTTTATTTTAGAAGCCAACTTCCACTCCCTAGAGATCATTTTTCTTAACGTCTTCGTTGATCTATGGCTTCGATTGCACCCTAATAACACAGTGCCATCATTAAAAGGTCCTTTTTATGGGATGTTAATAATATGCATACATACGTGGCATATTCCCATGGCATCTGGCTTGTATATAAATTTTCATATCTCCCAAAAGAAAAGCACAACTCATCCTCTCTCTTTGTCTCTCGCAATGATCAGAACTCATTAACACTCTTTACCATTTGAATTTTATTCTCTACTTTGGAGTGTGCATTGGTTTTGTGGTGACCACCGAGATTTTCACCAATAGTTCTTGACATGCAACCCTTGGATGCAACTGTGATGATCCTCACATATTCGGCCAATAAAGCCAAAACTTCAAGCATGAGCCACTTTACTTAAACACCCACTAGGCCCTGAAGCCAATATTTATTATTTAAATAAGTCTTCCTAAGTGGCGTCTTCTAGCCATATCTTTGGATTTCATGCTTCTTAATATGTAGCCAAGGTGACCGCATATAAAGATAAATTTTTCACTAATCGAGCTTGACAATTTGACCCGACAAGTCGAGTCTTCAATTTCTCGTTTAAATTTGTATTTATACGTACCATACCATGTCGTAGAACACCCTCCTTAATGTAGAAAACCAAGTCTATTTTGGCATTCATTGCTTCCAAAATAGTTCCAACAAAAAATGGCATTGGTACATAAATGACATATGTGTTTGCCTCTACTTTAGCCGTTGCTTCTGCAACCATATTGTAATAATGGAAGAATCAAGTGTTTTATTTCTCATATTCTCACATGTTCACCCTTACCCAATGATTTTTTAGTGGCCAACACATTGGTGCTTTCTAAATTCTCATGTGAGGCCGAGTTGATCGGTGCTCCTTTCATCGTTTGGGGCGACGCTTTCAGCAAAAACCTTGGTTGGTTTATCTATGTGCACACATGCCAACCTCATGCGAATAAGTGACCAAATACATATATGCCCGAGAGCCATCTGGTACATAGACCATCATGTCTTTATTCCTT
This sequence comes from Pinus albicaulis, assembly GCA_034641835.2. Taxonomy (NCBI): domain Eukaryota; kingdom Viridiplantae; phylum Streptophyta; class Pinopsida; order Pinales; family Pinaceae; genus Pinus; species Pinus albicaulis. Next base: position 1,293,670,075 of record CM076582.1, read on the forward strand.
TTGAATTTTTGGTCCCCCCTTAGTGGTTGAAGAAAATACCCATGATGCCACATTACAAAAAGGCATGAGATGCAACATAAAACAGTACAAATACTAATACAAATATTAAGTCCCTTTATGGCTCTAGGGTATCACTATCCAAAGTTTTTTCACATTTGCAATATAAAGATGTGGTTATCAACCAAATAGAATACTTTCAGGCATGCATTAATTAAGGACTTCAATGAGCATGATTAGGTTATCCTCAACTTAAGTATATTTTGCGATGGTTACACTAGAAAATTTCACGTGGTTTTGTAAACCATTATGACTTGAATTTTCATACATTCCTTCTAATGTTAACATATGAAGTGAAATCCCAATATTTGGAGGCTTACTCTCTCACACATTAAAAAACCTTATTTTGGGAAAATAATACGTATTCTCATTGATATGATGCATATGATTCCTTAAAACTTGGTGGAGAGAAAGCTGATTAATGTGTGGCAAAGTGAAATTGAAGAGAAAAATGTTTTAACCTTTCATTCATGGCTATGATAAATTAGGATTTTATAACATATTGACAAGACCATAATAATCCAAACCATAAATTAATGGAGAGAATAAGGACACATGCGCAATATGACTAATGGGAAAACACCCTTTCAAATGCGGGTTGATGACAAGATAACTCCCGACAACAACTACTTGCCCAACCCTTAATGAAAGGAGAGGGAATGAGGACTAATGCTATATGAGCTATCTTGTAAACCCTAATTCATATGAGTGATCCATTTTCGAGATAGGATGAGAAGGTGAGGATGCTAAGCACCCTTGAGTCCTAGTCAAGGTCCTAGGGTGACATGCTATGCAATAAATCTCACCATGGTCTCGTGTGATGTCGATGAGACTGTGCCCTTAGAGGTGTAGGTTAAGAACAGAAAGAGGGCCACTTTCTTGCCAAATTAGGGTTTCTCCCAAACCCTAGTATAGTCAACATAAGGGGATCCAAAAATGGAATCCTTCTTGTCCACATGCAGTGTGTATTCTTGTTGTGATACATACTAAGGAAAGATAATTTTTGTATTCACGAGAGTCTCTTGGTACATCACCGAAGAGACACACCTTCGAAACCCTAATGTAGTCATAAGGTCAACATATGAGGAAACACATGATGTGTGGGGGAAACATGTAAAGTGTGAATGGGGACAACATTAGAGTTCGATGGAAAGGGCGAGAAGGGAGTAATCAGTTAAGAGTCTTATCAAAACCCTAATGGGTTGAGCGAGAAAAACGGGGGAACCCAAAATTTGAATATGCCCAAAATTTTCGGTGGTGTTGTAGCAGCTACAATACTCTCATAATGCTAAATCTGGGCAATTGGCCTCATTTTGAAAGGTGGAAGCTTAGTCCAAAAAAACTAATAACTATCAAAAATTAGAAGAGGGCATTTTATCATACATTTTTATGCATATATTAAAACAAGAAAAACAACATAATTTTAATTTTGAGCCTTTTAATTTAAAGATGACAACATAAATAACTATAACTAGTAATTATGTTTGTAAGTTTTACATATTAAATAAATTATATGCATCTTAATATCTTATTTATTTATATTGAATTTTTAATTTGATAATATATCTAATTTTTTTTAAATATTATTATTGACATTTAATTTGTAATTTTAATTTTAGATTAATTCCAATTCTTGCCTCCAAAAAAATTTTCATTCACCCTCGCTTTGGCATTCGTTGACAATTTAGTTTGAATAATTCTCAGTGAGTTGACTGATTTTCACTACTTGTGTTATGCAACATTTGATTGGGAAATCGATGTTGCACGGTGTCTATGTGGTTTAAGTTGTCCTCTTAATAGAAATCGCCCTTAGAATCCAGAATGGAAAGATATTTGACTTCAAACTACACGAGTCAAAAATTTACGGTTTTGTTACATTTTTATGGATCTTGTGCATGTATGGCATGCCTAGAAAAAATAGGGGGTTTAAAGAAAGAAAAAATTTCATGACATTCACGAGCCAAAGATAGACGACACAGAAGGTTAAACTTCAATTGAACCAAACAATTCTATTTTTAATTTTTTGAGAATGTTTTTTTCTTACCTGCAAAAAACCCTCGAGGAGCTGAAGCAAGTGGAACCATGTTTTGGGAATTCTGTAGGATTTTGAAGCGGGATTCTCTACTCCTTTGTATCATTTGAGGTAGGTGGTTGACACCATAGCTGTGGAGATGCACGCCGGATTGGCCTCTGAGGGGGAAGTAAGCTCAAGATGTTTCTCACCTTCCTCGACAGCCTGCCTATGGGGTATTTATAAAATGAACCTCCAGAAATGACGAGGTTGAATCCTTTTCTTTTTTCTGATTGTGTTTAGCTCATCAAAACGCTATATTTAAATGCCTTGGAAGAGAATTTATTGAGCTTGTTTGATTTTGATTTCTTTTATATGAGTTTCATGTTACATTTGTAGTAGTCTCTAACCTATATTAGTATTTTTTTGGTCTAGACCCCATATTTGATGTGTCTGTGTCCTTTCAACTTATTGATGGAGATATTTAAACTCCTGAGGCCTTTGAGAAACCCAAACTGTGAAGGAATTCTACTGCTTAACCTATTGTTTAACAAGTTGATGAAACCCATAGATAAATAATGAAGTTGAAGTTGAAAATTTTGTTCCCTCGCGTGGTGTTGAAGAAAACCACCTATAAGATGTCATTCAAAGTTTCAAGCAAAGAGCAGCCACGTCGTGTGCACGAGCCTCCATTTCTGCGGTGAAGAAGGAGATGAACCAAATGCGATATATCTTCTTGGGTTCTCTTATTTCTGATATTCACTTTCCCATATACGTTTTCTCACCCCTTTGTATACAGATGTCATGTTTCTTCACTTCCTTTAGTCTTTTCCTTTCTCCACCCAGCTTTCATTCGATTCTGATTGATGTACTATATCATTTCTATCATCTACATTATCTATATTAACAACATAAAATGTTGCATTGTAAATTTTTTTATGGGTAAATATGGACTTGCTACCTCAATTTTCCCTTCTGGGTACACCTCAGACATTGACCTCACCTCTTTTGTTGTGGGGAAGAAATTTGGAGATTTTACAAAAGAGGATCCATTCAATCCCATAGCCATTTGTGTTGATTTTGGTTGCAACAATGAGAATGAGAGGAGTTTTCTGAGAGAGATTTTATTGTCAGTGATGTATTGAACCCACTCCCGAACCTCTCGATGTTCTTTCGCAGCCTTCTGCATAATTTCCAATAGTTCTTATGGCTGGAGGGCTATAGAATCTTCTGTACATGTTCCACCTTCAAATCCACGAGTTTGTTCTATTTTTCATTTCTCTTCCTGGTTGAGAACTCCATTTCTTTCTCTAAGGTTATATTCATCTCTTCTCTACTGAGTACTTGGAATATAAACTCTACACAACAACTAGAAAATGCTTATAAAATACTTGTAAGTCCCTCTACTTACAGTGGGCTTTTACCTTTTGAAACAATGATATGTATTCCTAAACAAAGGAATGCAAATATGTACAAACAAAGAGTAAATTATTTTGTATTCGAAATGAAATGTTCAATATTCATGCATAAAGTTGATATAGATACACACTGATCAAAATGATTTGAGAGGATACACCTTTTCACAACCGATAAGAGATGACTCTCTCATTTAACTACACTGTTATTATGTCTCCTGCCATTCATCACATTTTCTCTACACACATACCGATTTTCTATAATCTAGGTGCAACAGTATTTTAGATCGTTAGCTTCCACTTATGTGTCTATGAAGGATGAGATTAAAAATGATATCATAATTTATACATTTTATTTTGTATAATATTTGATCTAAAATTGTTTCTGAATATTTTTTTTTTCTCTAGTCCAATTCTTTTGACAAAGGTATTTCACTGGTGAAATTTAATAATTCCTTATCTATATAAATTTTGTGGTCTAAACCCCATAGCTATTCACAATGTTCTGTCACTTCTTCGAGGTTCTTTACATGTTTTCTGCTACAAGTAATTTTTAAAATGTTTGAATGAAAATTTCTAGGATACAATTTAATTAATTCATATTGATAATTTTAAATCAAAATAGAAAAGAATTTTGGTTGTGGGTGGGGATTTTATTTCTAAAAATTGGCCGAAATGGTATTTGGAGGGTGATCTGATACTTATAAAATAATTAAAAAAATTTAAACCGACAACACAGAACATCAAATGTAGAATATTATGATGATGAAAACCTTATGTTGCATAAATGCTTTCCAACTTTCTTTCAATAGTTGAACCACCTTAATTTATTTTAATAATTCAGCTGGGAGGTGTTACTTTTGTTCCTCGAAGTTTCTGGAATACAGTAGTGAAAGAGCAAGTGGAGACAACCCCCAAATTTTAGGGATATTAAATGATATGTAAAAATAAATATACATCTAATTGTATTTTATAATAAAAATTTTGATAATGGAAGGAAACATAGGTTAACCTCATGTATTTTCATCTCCATAACCTTGGATACACAATTATATATTTGAAATGCCTCTCATTAAAAGTAAAAAAAAAAATCATCACATTTCACTGTATTGGGGACATTTCAAAATTTTCACTTAAACTTAGGTTCATTGTCATGGAAGCATGGGGATGGTGCCCCAAACTTGTTGAGTGAAAAAAACTTGGTAAGCGTTTCACTTTGTAACATTGGTTTGTACTCAATATTGGATCAATGTTATGTGTGTTGATGATGCCTTGTAAGAGGGATTTTCCTATTATGGGGGGGCTTAAAATGTTCCGACAAGGATTTTTCACAAGTGGTGACACCCCCATAATCAAGATTCATTATAGGGGTTGATAGCCCTATATCATGGATTTGTTACTTGGGTCGTCACAGTTGTAATAAGGAACTAGGGATGTCCCTATATCAATATATGTATGGAACCTCGTATCTAGCAAATGGTTGACTTCATCAAAGTACGATAAATTTCACAACCATTAAAATATTTGAGATAGTTGGGGTATTATCTATATGGTCTCAAGGCCTTCCAGGAGTGGACGCTAATATTTGGCAAGGATTTTTTTGTAGCCATTTATGTTCTCTTGGTAATTTAGTGCCCCCAATAACTACTTGTACAACAATATTTTCATGGTATTTAAGAAAAACATTGGCCTGGAAAATAGCTTGAATGGAAAGTTCCTTAGTGGGAGAAATGACAAGAACAAGAATAGGCAACCTTTTATGATCTTGGAGGAATGGTGACTTCCCTATCACCTCAATAGCAGAAAACATAAATTCTACTATCTTGTCAGTGCAAGTTTGAGCCTTGGCCAACACATCCTTTCCTTTGAGAATGGATGGAAGAGTTTATTCTTGCAAAATGGTCATATGCTCATATCCCACTGTGTCGGTTGCCTTGAGCGTCAATGGTGAGATATTGGGCTGTTAAAATCTTGTTTGGCTCAAATAATTAGCATCACTAGTAACCTTGACACTACTTTTTTTTGGATCAGCTTTTTCTATAGGACTCAACAATGGTTTCTTGTGCCCCACAGGATTCACTGAATCAAATTCATCATCTTCATCTTCATATTTAGACTCATATTCATCATAAATGATATCTAGTGCTTGCAAACCAGAGGATTTAGAGCCTCTTTTATTCGACAAGTTACCTTCTCCTTGGCTGACCCTTGAAGAGACCCCATTACCTCTAGAAGTTCTCGAGAATCCATCCTTATCATTATTTCTACAACACTTTATCCAACCAAACATAGATATACCCAAATTATTAAACTATTTATTCATATCCACTTCCTCTTCAATTGGTCTTTGAATTGGGCCTGCCTTCTATTACTACTTATTTTGTTAAAATCCTTTTTTGGGGGGAATTTTTGCAAAGACCAAAAGGTTTCGTTATCCCAGTCATCTTCAGATCTGCAACCTTCATGTCTTATTGCACGACCATCACTCTTTCAAGATTGAATAATTTCAAGTGCTATGGACAGATGTGAACCGCACCATGTCTCTATTATCCTTTGGGGTTGTAGGGTCCTTGATTCTACAATTTTCAATACCACATTCTTTTCATTTTTTGAAAGGATAGTTCTATGGTTTTGAGTCCCTATGTATAAAATTGTTTTCATATAGAAATTTTAGTCCAACAACAAGTTGTATCATTATTTTTGAAACACTTCCATAGTGTTGAATATATGAAACTAAATCACCACTAGACATAAACTTTGTTACTATACACAAATCTGGAGGCCTTGTGCAAGAAAAAATAAACTGGACTGTATTTTTATGCCATAGTTTCCTCGACTTGAAAACCTCCTGGATTGTTGAAAAATGTGTTGCAGTACACAATGAAGTTATCATGACTGAACATGTTTTTGTGGTTAACATTGCGGATGCTGCTTTGAAAAATTAACACTCCTTATTTCTTGTAGTGTTGTTGCGGTCATTGCCTTGTAAATATCTGGTTGGATTCCCATCAAAGAAGAATAAAATATATTATGCATATGCATCAAAGGATCCATGCCTAGCCTTTGAAATTTCAATCCCTAAAGATGTTTCTGTTTAACAACAACACAAACAATGTCAAAATTCTTCTCATGTGAAGAAATAATTGATGAGTGACAAACCATTGAGTGAGTTTCCTCACTTCCCTCTTCAACTATATTAATAAACTCGTCATCATGTTTTAAAGAAATACATGAAAATTTTTGAACCTCTTCCATAGATGTAGCTTAAAATAATTGTTTTCCTCTCTTTAGGCACACCAAAAATTATCTTATCAATATCCCTATAGAACAACAGTTCTAGAAAATGTTTGACTTCATCAAAATACGAGCACTTTCACACCTATTAAATGACTTGAGACAACTGGGGTATTCTCTATATGGTCCCAAAGCCTTCCAAGAGTGGTCATTAATATCCAAGAGCTCATCAAAACTATCCATGACAGAGGGATTTCAAGGATGATTGACATGGTTGATTTTCATATTTGTTTCATGAAAGTGGGCAAAGGGCACAACCTATATATTTTATTTGGTAAATAATTTTTTTGTACTTTACTATTTAGGTGACATCGCAAAAAATGATGTGTTTTGGCTCCAACCAAGTAGACAAGATTGTTGTTCTGCACTCAGAAGAAGTTGTGGGAATATCTGACACCAGTATAATATTAAAAAGGATAGGAATATGAACATGGTAGGGAATTTGATGTAGATAAAACATATATTAAGTTATAAAAACACAAAGAAAATCACTTCTAAGCAAAACACAACATAGATAGCATAATTTGAAAAAATCCCCATGGAGACTAACACATTCACCACGATTTCAATCAACAAGAGAAAAACATCAATTCATCTAATAATGGAAATACATACCCAAATACAAATCAATATGATACATTTCAAGATCGTGTGAATCAGAGTGACAAACTTTGCAATTGTAAGTTTCTTACCTGCCTACGTTCTAGACACAGAGTGCACTATTACAGCTTTGGAAAATAGCCAAACAGTAATCAAGAAAGGAGAGTAGAATTTCAATCAAGGAACACTTTTAGATAATTTCCTGTTAGCTCCCTGTAATTTTCTATATTGATTGAGATACAAATGGATAGGGTAAAATCAAACCAAGCTTCGGAATCCAAGGATCTAGCCTTCCTCGATTCAAAGAGGGATCTCTCTAGTAGGTGCAAAGATGTGAACTTGTTTGTTGATTAGGGTTGATTTTAGGCTAGATGTTAAGTGCAGGGTATTTTGATTGTTTTTGGTTGGGTATGATGCTCAGATAGATTTAGATAGAAAACATGGAATACTGTTAAGTAATTTGGCAATGGAGTCTAACAAGGTCATGATAAGTTCATCAATGGTTTCAAAAGTATTTGCAGGGCAATTCTAACTTAGTTGGTGCGTCTTCAAGGTTGTGAAACAATCATGAGGTGGACATTAAACTTGAGAATAACAAGCTAATAAAGGGCAGAAACAAAATCCTTTATATACTTGTAAACTGGGGGAGTTAGAATATTTATAAGCATAGGAAGAGATTGAAAGGCTTAAGCAGAACCTAATCCATTTGATTTCAGACTAAAAGTAGATAATCAACGAAGACAACATTAAGATAAAACATAGAAAGGCAAAAAACGTATTTAATCTTTCATGTATTTTATCATCAAGAGCGGAAAAAACATTTAAGATGCACAAGTAACTATAACCATAGAAGGAGAGAAAACCCTAACATCCACAGTTACAGCTATGAAAGTTCCTTGAAACAATTTTAGCTAAGTAAAGACAAAGAGCATGGTTAAGACAAACTTCTTTGACAAACTATAGGCAAAGCTGCTTCAAAAGATGATTTCAAGAAAAGAGTATTTCAGAGGTAACAATATGCAGGGCTAGCCATAAATAATAATTGATACTAAATGATCTAAATCGTTCAAGAAAATAGACAAGCCAAAAACTTATTAGAGATCAAGAGATGAATTCCCTAACATATCTTAGCAGAAGAAAACATTGAGGCAGTGAAGAAAACAAACAGATCTAAGGTGCAATCAGCAAATATATCTTAGTCTAAATTTTTTGTCCTACTGCATCATAGATGGGTGGAAAACATATGAGAAAATTAGAAAACATTAACAAGATAAAAATTCACCATCAACTAGGCCTATGGATCCTGCAAACGGTCGTTCTCCATCAACAAGTAAATCAGATCATGCATAGGCTCCAAGACATCAATTTCTCATCAAAGGCTTCAAGGGACTATGTATTACTTCAACATAAGTCATCAACATCCAAAAAAATAAATAAGACCCAAATGCTCTATTTATGGAGAAAATGAGGACGTGGAAACCCTAAAAGGCTTCCAGAAACCCTAATTTAGTCATAAATGTCATAAATGTGCTTAATGACCATGCGAGGCCCAAGGCACATAAGAGATAAGATAATAAATGAAAAACACCAAAAAATTACTCCCAAATCAAATCAAGAGTGATTTTCCCAAGAAAATATTAAAAAATCATCTTGCCATAAATTTGTGTGTTTTGTTGACTTTTTGGCAAAAGACAGTCGAGGAGCGCAGCGCCACTTTTGTAGAAAATATGTTGTTTTGCAACCAAGTTTTGGACCACTTCCCGATGTCATATTTGGTCCCGTGATGGCTAGTTAGAAAGCTTGAAGAGTTTAATTTCCAGAAATACTTTATTTTTGCTCAATGGATTCCATTTACCTACTCAAAAATCCAATCTCCCATGACTGCTCAGCGTGCAACGCCAGGCCTAAAAAGGAGGCAGAAAGGTCATTTTTGAGTTGTTTTTTGACATTTTGAGGGAGAAAAAATGGTCCAATTGACCTGAAATTTTGTGGGTAGAATTTTAGTGACATGAACAATCAAAAAATTTAAACCTTATCAGCTGAGGATGCCCCAAAAAATAGTGTATTTCCTAGGGTGATGCGTTCTTAGGGCCTCAAAATTTCAAAAACATAAAAATTTCTTCTGTGCGCAACACCATTTTTCCAAGGGAATTTGGAGGCCTTCACGGTGTTGGAATCAGCTTCGTAATAGCTCGCTGGAAAGAGTGACTATTTTTCTTTCCCAATATACATTTTTTTTCTTTATTGAAGTTGATGTGCCTTGTTAAAAGTTTATTTTCCCATGACTGGTCAAAAAGTGCTAAGTGTTGGTGCATAAATGCAGAGTGTTGGTGCAGACACTTTTTGGAGGCCTTCCACAACTCAAAATTGAGCTAATGATAGCTCATTGGAAATATGGTTGAGTTTAATTTCCAAAAATACAATTTATTTCTTTATTGAAATTCATTTACTTGTCCAAAACCTAATTCTCCCAAAACTAGTTAAAAAGTGCTGAATGATGGTGTAGAAATGCACGGTGCTGGTGCAGACCACTTTTGGATGAATTCATAGATTCAAAATTGAGCTCATGATAGCTCATTGGAAATACCTTGACTTCTATTTTTCATGTGACTTATTAAGCAAGTCATTTTCACACTCCAGCTCTGAGAAAAACAGATTTTCCCAAGGTCACTCTAGAAGTGCATAATTTCTCCCGTGACACTTGTATTTTTGACATTGATCTAAAAAAATGATAGCTTTGTAAAAAATGAAGGAGTTTTTTATTCTTGGCCCTATGAGGGACAAAAACCTCTCTCACGTTTTCCAAATTCATCTCTGTTTGGTCAAAAACACAATTTAAATCAAAACTATCCCTAGGTGTGATACATGGCTTGTCTCTTGGAATGAATTCTTCGAAAATGATGGAGGAATGATGTTTATGAGCTGGTATAGACTTATTATTTCTTAAATGATCTATAAAATGAATCCTTTTCTCTTATGCCCCCTTTTTATATCAAACCCTAGCTTAGTTGGAAGAGGAAATTAGGGTTTGGTTTATGGGTTTTTAGGACTGCCTTGCAGAGGGAGGGAAATGAAGGGGTTAAGGGTTTTCTAAATTCTTGGGGAAATTTTGGGGGATAGGGATAGATGTTAGGGAGTAGGGTAAAGTGGAATTTCGAGAATTGAGTGAGGTAAAAGGGTCAAAAAGGTCAAAACACAGTCCTAGTCTCAAAAAGTGTCAAATTGTGGCAATAGACTAGGTTTTGTAGGAAAATGAAGATTTTGAGGGATAGAAGTGATGGGAAGTGTTTAGAAAGGTATATTAAGGATTGGAGGAGGTGCAAGAGCATCATAATATAAGCCTTACGGATGATTTAATCATTCAGGTCATTAAACCAAGAAAAATTCCCTTAAAAACCCTAGATAGGCAATGGAGGAGTTTAGGCAAAACAAAAATAGAGGGCTGAGGCCAAAGGTCACAAAAATAGTGATAATGAATGGCATGAGCCCATGATGGGTCTTCTGGGATGGGTGAGCTGAGCTTGGCATGACGGAATTATGAAATAGCGAAAAAGTTATCCTAAGGATAATGAAGGTCGTGAGATTTCTAGAACTCACAATGTTCATGAAATTTGTTTCTAGAAATCTAGAACTGATACTTAGTCATCTTTAGATAGTGAAATTATGGATGAATAACATTTCCTACCCACATGTTCAGTAAAATATCTCTTAGGAAGCCTAGATGCATCTTCTACTAATCTAAACTGAAAAGACAATTTTTCAACCGTAGATTGATCACAAAGGCATTGGAGAGTAGGATTGTTGATATAGGGAATCTGAGTAGTGTTACAATTAAAAATAAGACTGGGGAATTGAAGTGAAGTATTTTGATGTTTTCTCTCCAAATATCCGATCCAGTTAGAGAGTTGACACATTGTTGTCTTTGAGCTCTCAAAAAATCTATAGAGAAATAAATGATGGTCCTTTGTTCCATCATCTCCAATGCCATTTTTCATCCCTGATTCATTTTTCCAATGAATAAATTGATCAATATAAAGAATTGGGCTCAATGGTCTCATCAATGAGAGGCATTTCTGAAATATTATTCAAGATGTTTCTATAGTAAACACTGTTGGATTTTATTTTTAGGTGTCATAATATAGACCCAATTGAGATCTTATGCAGATATGGATTCAGGATGTTGTTATTAATACATATTGATGGTCTTCCATGTGCTAAATATAAAGTTTCAATCGTGGAATAAAAAATACAAAATGAATTGGGACTTGAAACATCTGTACCTTTACTTGGAGAACAGTCATAGTAGTAGCATTTAATGTCCTTCAAGCCCTTCAAGGTCTTCTTAGTTTAGATCTAACAATGCCCATTCAATTGCCTAGTTCAGACCAGTTGGGCACAATTGATTTAGGAACCTTATGACTTGTTGTCATATTTGATGGGCAGGTATACATGTCCTTGCTACTTAAAAAATGGATCAAAATATGCTCGGCTATATAATAACCTTTTGATTTAATAAAATATAGAGAAATTGTTAACGCCTTTCAACTTTTTTTTCCTTCAAATTTCACATTCAAATTTTTATGGGTGGGTTTTTTATAATTTAGAAATAATCAGATCTTGATGCTCTTATACTCTATAGTTTCAAAAAATCATTCCTCCGATAACATGTTCTAGAATTTTCCTACAAGATGGTCCATGTAATATTAACAAACTCATTATTTATCCTCCGGTATACCCTTATTGACTATTTTTATTATCATTAAGAGTTTAGAACCATATCAAAAAGAAATAACACTAGGAATATTGTCTAAACATGTTTATGATCTATATATTACATACAATGAATGATGTGTGCACCAATTATAGAGACAAAAATTTTTGAAATGTAAATCTACCTTCAAGATAGCCTGCAACTCCAATGTTGATGGAGCTTTCAAGAGTCACATGTTTTCTTTAGAAAGCTGAAGTATCTCTCTCTCTCTCTCTCTCTCTCTCTCTCTCTCTCTCTCTCTCTCTCTCTCCCCCCCAGTATCTATATATAATATGCATCCAATAAGGGAGTTATAAATAATCAAAGGATCTAGTTGGTGTCTAGACCAACAATTCAAAGTATTGGTCAATGGTATCTACTGGAGATGTGACATCTATTTCTACAAATCCATATGAATGGCCAAATATATTTTTCTACATTTAACATTTTGTTGTGAGGGATCCAACTCTTCCTCTTCAAGAAACACGTGATCATTGTATATAGAATGGATTATATAGTTTCTAACATAAAGTTATGGAAATTTGTATTCTTTCACAAAAATATCTACAACTTACACAACATTAACTTCTGATATTCACCATCCAACTTTTACATGGTTCTCTCTTGAAATAGGAATCATCCTTTTCTAGGACAATGATTTCTTTGATAATAAATTAATCTTTTGTAATGGAATTGGGTGGAGATGCACTTGTTAGCTCATAATAAACTAGGCGTTTAGATCCCAATTGTGGAGCACACCTTTTTAAAGGAAGAAGCACGAGATTGACATTTATCTAAACAAGTCATAGAAATGGAAATCTACCAAATAATTTTGTTTATTCTATAATTATAACTAAACCGTAAAACACAATATACATCAAATAGCGACAAAGTCATGAAAGTGGAGAAAACATTTTTGAGGGAATAAAAAAATAAAATCTAGGGAAATTATTAGAGAAAAGTTACATCATAGCTAATCGAATACAAAGACAGATCCTTAATTGAAATTTATTTATTTATATAAATCTATAATTAAATACTTCCTTTGTGGGAGGTTACATTTCCAATGCAATGAAAACCAATAATAAACGGTCCAACTTCATTGTATCGTATGGTTGCTGAAATTTTCTTATTTTAGTCTTTGGGCACAATTTCAAACAATTGGCATACATCTCATTATAACACTTGTTTTGAGTTCAGAAAACTCCAATATATAATGTAATTGAGAAACACTATGTATAATTTTCTTGAAAATTCAGCAACCACAATGATGAACAATCTGATAGAACTTCTATTCAACAAGACACAAAATTTATATACTAAATCAACAGAGGAATAGAAATAGAGATAAATAAATAGTCACACACAATAACACAGTATTTTTCTAGGGATACTTGATGATATCAGATAAGATAAATTTATCAGTGTCCAATGTATGACCACAACAAATAGGTCAATGAGACTCGAAACTAGATCAAGTTTAAATGGTAAATAGATAGTGTGAGTGAAAACAAATATTGTAGTGTTACTGTATGGACTATATAGAAAAGGAAAATTTTAAAAAGAAAACCACGGATTAGATAGGATGTCAAGCCTCAAGGCATGTGGAACTAGAAGCTTTAGATGGAATGTAGGGAAGAGAAGGTGACTCCTTAACCATGTCATCAATCATTGTGATGGGCAATGCATGGTTTGATAATGTTGTCTCGAGAGTACCAATTATTAAGGAGGATTTTCTATGTAATCTTGGGAGGATTCCTAGATTAGGGAAGTTCATTCTTGAAAAACAAGGTCTGGGAAAGAATATTCCAATGGAATATTGGTTGCATGATTGAGCTGTTAAATTTCATTAACTCCAGCAAATATTTTTTTTGTTATAGAGAAAAACCATAATTTTTATTAACAAGATAAAATTTACATTTTGTAGACATGAAGTGTGTATGCATATAACATCAAAAAAATAGCATGTATTTAGAGCACATAAATCGATTTTATGGTCCTATATTGTTAGAGAACCATTGTGGATATAAAAAAAGCCTTCTGAGGGACACAGAGTCTAAATACATACATACATACATATATATATATATATATATATATATATATATATATATATATATATATATATATAATATATATATATATATATATATATATATATATATATGTATATTTATAAATAATAAATAAAAATGAGTTTCAGAGATATAAACATAATTGTGTAAAGTGTTGTCTATAATGGACCCCTGGTTAGTTGAAAATGATGATCCTAGAATGGCCATTGAGAATTAGTGTGACTGGTACCTTTGCATTCCTGTATAATTTTCCATAGTCCATGATTGAAATACAGTGCTTCTTTGGAGAGTTGGTTAGCATCCTGGTTTCGTTCCCTGTAAACATTAAAGATGATGGCACGAAAAAGAAGTAAATGGGTTTTTTAGTTGAAGTGTTTCTTCCAAAAAGGGAGAATGATTTATGTTGCAACAATATTGTATATAATTCATCCAATTAACCATGAGTATGGAATCATCAAAAATTTAATTTAAGATACCCCGTAATCAATAGAAAAAATTAGAATATTTTTGCAAGTTTGAAGTTCAACTTGATTGTTTGTGACAGGCCCAAGACCCATGAAGACATGATGGGTTTTAGAATCATAAATATATAAAATGAAACCACCCCTGCTATTTTTCCCTGAATTAGCTAATTCCCAATTAAAAAAGGCCCATGGGAGCGAATAATAAGTTTGTACATCTTCAATAACCCAAACTCTGTAAACATATTTATTGTTTCAGGGAAATTATGAAATAGATCTCGAAATAGATTGAAGCAAGTATAACTAGTCTAGGCACATTTTACATTTGTATTTTCAACTACAACATTTTAAGACTATTTATTCCAACATATAGACACTTGTAGCAACAATTAATTGTCCCAAGTAATATTATGTTATGGCATATCTTCACTATTAAACAATAAATTTGCATAGCATTTCCCGTAATGGATAGATTTGAAACCCTCTAAAATAGATATGAAGGATCATTTCTAGCACATAGTTGTGACATCAAAAAATAAATTCAGATATAGGTTTCAGAACTATTTTCAATTACAAGGGTTACAAGTAAAGGGATAACTCAACTTTGGTTTGACATCTCAGATCTACAACTAAAAGATGTTGATCCTCCATACTCATTACGATAACAATTTTAGGTCAGCGCTACCATTTTAGGTCAGTAAAAAAGGAAGTTTAGATTTCATTCAAACTAATATTGAAAACTCATTTTGAAATTTCCTATGTCGTGTGCCCAAATCTTGTGCATACTATCCTATGGTAGGATATTTTGAAAATGAAAGTCACTTTAGAGGGTATCAATAGCGCATTATATATACTTTTGAGATAAAATTCATAAAAGCATTCAGGTGACACGTGCTCAAATGATTATTCCCACTACTTCCTCTATGTTTGCATTTGATATGGTGCATATGCCACGTTTTGAAGGTATATTATTGGCATATATCATAGCCCTAAAATTATAGTTGATGATACATTCCAGAACAGTAAAGTGTTTGTTCAATTATACGAGTAACATGGTTCTTGTTATGAGCCTTTCGAAAGGGAACTAATCAGCCAAGAAGAAAAATGATCTAAGTATATTCTTGAAAATTTAGAGATAATTTTGAATAAGGACTTCAGAAAAAACTACTAACTCTATTTTAAAGTGTAGATATGGTTTTTTAAATCCATACTGATCCATTGATTTAACATACATTATACCTGGGAAAGGAACACAAAATTCAATATATTTAATCTTAGTTTTATTGTACACCACCTCACATCCCAAGGCTCAAGTAGTGGGAAGATATGACACCAACAGGTTATTCAAAAGGCGAGGAATATGAACATGGTTGGGCCTTTAATGTAGATCAAACATATACTGAGTTAATAAAACACATAGAAAATTACTCATAAGCCAAGCACAACATAGATAACACGGTTTAAACAATTCCCCATGGAGACTAACACATTCACCTCGATTACAATCAACAAGAGAAAAACATCAATGCATCTAATAATTGAAATACATACCCAACTATAAATCAATATGATACATTTCTAGATCATGTGAATCACGTTAACAAACTTTGCAATTGTAATTTTCTTACCTTCCTATGTTCTAGCCTTACAGTGCACTATTACATCTTTCGAAAATAACGAAAGGGTAGTGAAGAAAGGAGAGTAGAATGTCAATGAAATAAAACTTTTAGATAATTTCCTGCACACATGTTTAGTAAAAATCTCTCTTAGGCAACCTAGATGGCTCTTCTACTAATATAAACCTAAAAGACAAATTTTCAATCACTGATTGATCTCAAAGGTGTTTGAGGGAATTATTGTTGATACAGGGAAGCTAAGTAGTGCTACAAATACTAATAGGACTAAGGAATTGAAGTGAACGATTTTGATGGTTTCTATCAAGATATCCGATGCAGTTAGAGAGTTGAAGCATTTTTGTGTTTGAGCTCTCAAAAAACCTCTAGGGAAATAGATGATGGTCCTCTGTTCCATTATTACCAATGCTATTTCTCATCCATGATCTATCTTTCCAATGAATAAACTTATCAATGTAAGGCATTGGGATGAATGGTCTCATCAATGATAGGCATTGTTGAAAAATTCTTCAAGATGTTTTTGCACTAAAGACTGTTGGGTTTGTTTTCAGGTATTTGAATATAGACCTGGATGAGATCTTATCCAGATACGAATTGGGGATGCTATTGTTAATACATATTGATGGTATGTCATGTGCTAGATATACATTTGAAATCATGGAATAACATATCCAAAATTAATTGGGACCTAAAACACCTATACCTTTATTTAGAGAATAGTCACAACAACAACATTGAATGTCCTTCAAGCCCTTCGAGGTATTCCTATTTTAGACCTAATAATGCTCACTCAAGTGCCTAGTTCAGATCAGTTGGACACAATTGATTTAGGATCCTTATGACTTGTTGGCATGTCTTATGGGAAAGTATACATGTCGTTGTTGTTGAAAAAATGGATCAAAACGTATTAGGATATATAATAACCTTTGGATTTAGTAAACTATAGAGAAGTTGTTAACCCATTTGATTTTTTTGTCCTTCAAATCACTCATTCAATTTTTTATGGGTGGGTTTTAAAAATTCACAAATAATCAGAGCTTGATGCTCTCCTAATTTATTTTTTTTAAACATCATGCCTTGCAGAACATGTTCCAAAATGTGCCTACAAGATGGTCCATGTAATATGGACAAACTCATTACTTATCCTCTCATATGCCCTCATTGACTATTTTTATTGTCATTAAGAGTTTATAACCATCTCAAAATGAAATAACACTAGGAATATTGTCTAAATAGATGTTTATGATATATATAGTATATATAATGAATGATGCATGCACCAATTATAGAAACACCAACTTTTCACATGTAAATCTACCTTCAGGATATCTTGCAACTCCAGTGTTGCTGGAGGTTTAAAGAGCTACATGTTTTCTTTAGCACATTGAAGTCTCTCTCTCTCTCCTAGTATGTATATGTATATATATATATATATATATATATATATATATATATATATATATATATATATATATATGCATCCAACAAGGGAGGTAGAAATAATCAAAGGATCTAGTTGGATTCTAGACCAACAACTCAAAATATTGTTGAATACAAGTAAAACAAGACTAAACAACAAATTATATTTGTCATATTTTTCTTCTCGGGCACAATGAGAAAGGCACCATCCCCTAGATCCAAATATGCAGAGATCAAAATGAGTCAAGAGCCAGTTTTCAGTTCCATCATTAAAATTCATCAATTCCATGTTTTATGTATTTTCTAGTTCAAACTTATAAAGTCTATTCACTGGGGTTTCCTTCAAAAGAGGTTGTTAAATAATGAAAAATATGGATTTCTAGACATGGAAGTTAGTGATGGAGTGTGTTGTTAAGAAAACAAATTTACATTGTTGTTGGTCATTTTAGTTTGTGATTTAGTATCAACTTTTTTTCTTCATTAGAATTAATTCCATTTTGTACTAGCAGATAATTGAACACATTGTTTTATTTCCAATGTTTTGAGGTCTTAAAGTGAACTAATAATTGTGCTATTGTTTGGTGTTCACTGCTAAAAAGAGATACTCTTACTCTGATAAGTTTGAATTTTTTTCATATGTTGGTTGTTGTCATGTTTTGAGTGCAAAATTGTGAAATTCCAAATCACATGTTGCTTTATGTGAAGGGGATATATATATATATTCCTTGTCATTCTTTTGGAGGTCTGTGTTACATTTGCACATAATTTTAGATATCATTCAGATATCTAAAATTTCTAATATCTAATTTGAATATTTATGTGATAAAGGAAAGAGAAAGGTCCCAAATATAAAAATTCACCCAAAAAAAACAACTTTGAGATTTTTCTTTCATTCAACCTACAATATATTGCATTTGTCTTCATCAATGCCCTTCTTCCATATGCTATCCACTTATGACATTTCCTTTGCAATATTTGGTGCATTTGTGAGTTACAGATCATTTGTAGGCTATAAATGTCTTCAGAGTTTCAATTCTAATTGATTATTCAAATTAACATATTGAGTCTCTTATACGAATATATTTTTCCCTCCACCCACTTTTGTTAGCTTCCATAACCATTAGGTAGGGACCTGTAGCTTCAATGATGTTTTGATTTTTTAGTAAAATATTTTCAAGGCTTTAATTTATTGAAAGTTGTAGAACTTAAAATCTATAAAGTTTCAAGATATAGTTTTTAAAAGTATAATTATTTAAAGGGTGCCAACTCAATGGAAGAGCACATTATTTATAAGAAGGAGTTTGGTGGTTTGATTCCATCGTGCCCTAATATTCATATGGAATGGCGACGATATGTTTTTGGTGATGGAGACACTTTTGACCATCACCAATGAGATTATGGTCACATTTTTCGACCCTCAACAGAATGTGAAAGGGTGATGGTCAACGAATGCCACGATATATGCACATCAATAGTGATGACCATGAAAGGTCCGTCACCATATATCGTTGTCGTTGATATGAAACTGTAAGGGATCACTATTTTTCATTATAGTCATTATTTTTTAGACACCTTGATGTCACCAATGAGCTTATGATGACATTTTTTGACCCTCACCAAATATGAAATGGTGACATTCAACGAACGTCGCCATACATATGCACTAATAGTGATGGCCATGAAAGGCCCATCACAAAAAATCATCATTGTTCATTTAAAATTCTTAGGGTTACTATCCGTCATTATAATAAATATTCATGGTAGACCTTTAATTTCACCACAACACATACTTTCAGTGATGCCACCTTTGGTGACATTCAGTTTTTTGGTGATAGAGGCTATTGTCCATCACCATTGCTCATATGAAATGGTGACAGTCACTATATTTCATTATAAAAAAAAATTGGTGACAGACCTTGAATGTCACCACAACACCTATACTTTCGGCAACACAACCTTTAGTGACGTTCATTTTTTGGTGAAAAGGTCTCTTTTGACCCTCACTAATGAGCTTATGGTGACATTTTTCTCCCTTCACCAATGTCCTTTTTCCTTATAGTGATGCCTGGTCCTAATATGTATTTAATTTTTTTCTTTTTCATTTTATTTCCCTAATAATGATCTCTCAAAACTGTACTTTAGTTGTAACAAGTTGAAATTTGATAATGGTGGACTAAGACTCTCTTAGAGTTGTTGTTAAATTATTTTAGTTGATTTTGACCTTAATTGATAGCCAACAGGGTTTACATAGTTGTTGAACATATGTAACTATGTTTTGTGTTGAATTTCCTTTCCTCATGTAATTTTCAGTATAATTTGTTACTAGATATGTGTATCATTCAGAACTCTGTCATCGTCATTGTAATATGAGTTTAATGTAGAAATATATTTTTCAATTATCAAACTATTAAATATATGATGTCTCCACACCAACAATGTATGGTTTATATTTTTTTCATGATGATTAAATTACTACTAATTTCATTCAATTCATTTGGTTACTTCACTTTATGGATTTACCAACATAAGGTTCACCTAACATGCATTACTTGAAATACCTGAATTTAATTGAATGAATGTGTTGACCGAGTTCATTCATTATCAAGTACTTTGATATCTTCATTGTAACTAGTGGTCTCAATTAGCCATATTTGTCTTATGCTCCTAAAGTCATTTCCAGACCTAGCACTAGAAATTGAAATATTGCATTCATTTTGATTGGGACCCCACTGTGCCATTGTGGTAGCAAAAGTTCCTAGAGAGATATTATCACTACAATTTTATTCATAGGTAATCAGTGAACTATATACATTTTTATTTTTATATACCATTAGGGCATTATCGATCACCAATTTTTATACTTGTTTTGTTCCTAAGTTGTTCTTGTCCTATTTCTCATGAAGACAAAACTCATAATAGAATAATAACTCTTCCTCCCATCCTTCCACGCTAGTATTACTATGGAACTACTTGTTCCATTTTGTCACATGCACAATTCCTTCAAGTACTCATTTTGTTATTCTTAACAGTGTAACGCAGGCAACATCCACAATTTTCTTATGAAATATATATATATATATATATATATATATTCTAATAAAGCTATAGTTATAGTTACACACACACACACACACAGATATATATATATATATATATATATATATATATATATATATATATATATATATATATATATATACGATATTACATGGTATACTTTAATTTTCTTCTCGCTAGATTTACAACCAAATAATAATAATACATAAATCCCATCTTCTCAACCAAGAGAATCTTATGTACTTCTATTATATATATTCTTCATATATAAAACCTATATAATTTTTTTGTTTACATCTCGATAAAAACTAAGTTAATTGTGTCTAGATTATATATGTATATATTTAACCTTAGTTGGTACTATGTTAGTATAACTCGCAACTTTTATTCTCCAATTCTAGTATTTCCTTTGCATAGATGTCATAATATATTTATACTTTGGTATACTTTAGGGTTAACTAGTTAATAATTATAATACTAGTTAACTTATCTATTGGTGTATCCCAAAATCTTATTTTCAGATCAATGCTTACACATGACATTTACCTCATCATAATTAAAGAACAAAATATAATAACCTTAGTAATAACAACAAGCTATGCATGCAACTGATAATAGACACAAGTAATTATAGATTATGCAAAAATAGATCATTCCAATTCAAAAACAATATATGAATATAATTTCATATAACAATAGTATTGCTTCCTAAATCCTCAGGAACCGAACATGATCCACCCAACCATGAACTATCGTCAATAGTTCACCCCAAGCTAAAAACTTGTTTTTTCTAGGGATCAATAACGTTTGATTCCTGTGTGGTTTTATTTTATAATTTTCTTCATCATCACATTTATTAACAACATACTACTTTAAGGTATACCATCATTTTTCTTGGGCCTTTGGTTTTATTTTTTTTGAAAAATATACTTTTCTTTTTCCTTAAAGCACACTTTTCTCTCCCACGGTTCTTTGCTCCGCCCCACTTAGTGTTTCTCTCCAAATAAGAGATTAAAATAATCCTTATCTCCCATTTTTTTAATTTAGTATCTTGTATTTTCTGCTATGCATTCTTAGGAGGCTCTTAGGGAAGGTCCATCATGTGGAATTGACCACCACATGTTTTTTCCTAAGCTGGAAAGGAGCATTCTACATTATAATGTTCTTTCCTACGTATTTTGAAGCAATTTATTTATTAAATGAATAATAATAATAATATAGTTACATCATGACATAAGTTCCATAATGGCTTCCATCACCATTACATACAACAATATTTCAATGTCTAAAAATAGTAACTTCCTAACAAGCAAAATCATAGGGGTGTTACAAAAGCTAAGCAAGGAGAGTATCGATCTGACATGTGCACTTTACACATAAGTTATTTAATTAAAGGCATGTGACAGGGATAACTACACCACAAAAAAGTGAAAAATAAAAATGTGAGTCTATAAAGGAGTTAATTAAAATAAATAGAATTACTTTACATATGTTCACTTTTTTTTAGCTAAGGTAAGTTGTTTACGATTAAGTAAAAATATATATATATATACTACAAGTGATATCATAGCCACGGGTTACAATAATAAGGTTTATGAGCCTGATTACAGCTAAAATAACATATTAAATGCTTCTTACAAGATGAGGAATCAAATAAAATAAATTGAAATAAATATCATTATGTATATTAATCTATAAAAATACTAATGGAATTATTACCAAGGTATTATTTCCCAAAAGAACTATTAAGTTGGGTGGCTAGAGAAAATGCATTTGTTTCTAAGATTTATTTAATTACACATGTTAATTAATAAATCATATCCTTTCAGTGTTGGATAGTGAGTAAAGAGATAATTTTATGATTTATAATGAAGAGGAAGTATATATGTAAAAAAATCAGGAGACATATACATGTGTGAGTGAAGTAAAGTAATATTTCTATATTGTTAAGAATAAAATATAAGATAGGTATGTTTAACGAATTAGGCATAGTGTTTCAAACAAAATCATCCTTAAAATTTTAGGATGGTCTTCATTACGGTTACCTGTTTCAAGTTGCAAGACCCTTTTTTTAATTTCCACAAAATTATATTTTGATGCATAATTTATAAGATCAATAATGATAAAGATGTCTTAAAATAAACATATAGTGTATATGGTTGAGGAATGAGACATGTACATAAAAATCTGTAGATAATATTGTTGGTGCCAAAGTAAGTGATAATTAATTGATACACTAGATGCAGTTGTAAATTAATCACTTGATTGATATAAATTAACTCCTTGCACATATATTGGATGCTGAAAATGAACCTAGTAGAGAGAGTTAATGAAGGAAACATTTGGTAGTAAGAATAAATGGAATATAACATTTTCAAAGTGGAAATGGAATATAAAATGTTTATGATTACGAAAATATGTATAAATATGACTTAAGTGGAATTATCTTGGATGATTAGTGGGAATGGTAGAAATATTTGCACCAAATTATGTATTATAAAATGGTATGACATACAACAACAATGGTGATAGTATATAATTAAAAATTATGTCAGGTATAAATAATTCCAATATAGTAATAACATACTCATACAAGTGACTGATGAAAACAAACTTGTAAGGGAATTAGTAAACATCCTGATTGGAAAATTTGTTCATAAAGGGAGCTACAAAAATACTAGTTACAGAAGTAGAATAAATGGAACCAACCATCAGTATGGGGGTTTATATAATTCAAGTAATTAATAATTGTTTCTGGTTTAAGAACCAGTGAAATGGAGGTAAGTTTTGATAACTATCATAATAACTTGTGATGGAAAGGATATCAGTCTCAGAATAATGAGATGAACAACATATTTGAGACTTTAAGTTGAAAGTGACATGATAATAGTATCTAGGATACTTAGAGGAAAAAAACAAGCTTAGAAGCACTTTGTAATAGTCTTATTGATACTCAGAAAGAAGGAAATGCAATGCCGCCTCCCCCCCCCCCTCGGCAAAAGAAAATAAAATAAATAAATATATATATATATATATATATAGAGAGAGAGAGAGAGAGAGACAGAGAGAGAGAGAGAGAGAGAAGGAATTTAGAAGCTTTTGAATTTATTGTACCTCATGGAAATAAGGGACTAAAGATTGTTGTTAGTTATAGACTCATAATACCAAATCATGGAATGATTTGTTAATTGGTTTATTTTATAACCGCCTGAATGGAAAGGTTAATTCTAGTCGAAATCAAGATGAAAATATAATTTGAAATGAGTATTAATTGTAATTATGATATCTAAAGATTTGATCTGAGTTGGTACAACAAGTTAAATGGTAATAGATGAATTCTATATTTTATGATAAATGTAGCATATATATATATATATATATATATATATATATATATATATATATCCCAAATAATATAGTGATAAGTTGCAAGGGGAAAACTCTTAACCTGGTTGTTATTGGCCTAATGATTTTTCTCTAATGTTTTGGAAAATAGCTTAAGATAGAAAAGAATAGCATAGGATCTATATATATATATATATATATATATATATATATATATATATATATATATATATATATATATATATAGAGAGAGAGAGAGAGAGAGAGAGAGAGACGACAATGAACATCTATATTAAATACTCTGAGGAGTCGATTGTCCTAATGTGAATTGAAGGATTGATGGTTGATATAGATAGAAAAATGTGATTAGAAATAGTTAGATGAAAAATTAAAGTAACTAAGGAAATGTGGCATATAATTTTAATAAAATTTGAAATTGTGATAAAGATAACGTTCATAGCCTATTGAGAAAACCGTACTTATGAATGTTCACATGGAAAGGAAAGCATGCCACAAGTCAATGTTACCTTAGATAGGTACCTTATGGAACTTGAATATGACTTGTATAACCACAAATGAAGTTTGGTGAGATGACTCATTAGATTTAGCATATGCTTACAAAATTAATATGTCAAGACAACCAATCTAACATGATATCTTGAGGCAGCTGAAAGGAAAGTAATATGCAAGGGAGAAGAACCCCATATTTGGGGTAGATGTAACCACATACACCTTAATCAATAATTTTCAAAATAGAAAGGGATGTAAATCCCAAGAATAGAGTTGTGGGAAACTCATGGGTAAGGTATGTCAGGGAAGTACGGTTGTAAGATTTGGTGATGTAATTCTCTGGTCTTCTTTGTTAATTTTTAGCATGCTCGCACTACTCTAGGAATCCTTGGTCCTACAAAAAATACTTTTTCTTAACCTCATTTAATTTTTTGTTGAATAGTGATATTAGTCTCCATTTTTTAATTAAAAATTCCCTAATTATTGTGCCACATGCATCACAATAAACGTGAAATACTTTGAAAAAATTTGGAAGTGCAAAAATTGGCTTCTTTATCACATTATTTTTCAGAGCCAAACATGCCTACCTTATTATGGTTGTCCATTTGAAAGTTATTTTTTTTCATGAACTCAATAAGGGGCCCAGATATTGGACTGAGATTTCCAATGAATTTCTTGTAGAAACTATCCAACCCAGGAAAAATCCTAACCTCACATTATTTTTCAGAGCCAAACATGCCTACCTTATTATGGTTGTCCATTTGAAAGTTATTTTTTTTCATGAACTCAATAAGGGGCCCAGATATTGGACTGAGATT
Source organism: Pinus albicaulis (assembly GCA_034641835.2). NCBI lineage: Eukaryota > Viridiplantae > Streptophyta > Pinopsida > Pinales > Pinaceae > Pinus > Pinus albicaulis. The sequence continues at coordinate 1,293,695,521 of CM076582.1, forward strand.
TCCAATGAATTTCTTGTAGAAACTATCCAACCTAGGAAAAATCCTAACCTCAATATTTGCTGAGGTTTTGGCCAATCCAAAATGGCCTTGCCATTTTTGGATCCATCTCCAATCCTTCTTTGGAGATAAAAAATCCCAGCTACATGAATTTCGTGTGTAGAAATGTACATTCCTTCCAATTCATCAACAAATTGTTTTCTTTTAACCACTAAAAAACATTCCTCCCATGTTCCAAGTGTTCCACCATGGTTCTGGTAAAATCTGATATGTTATTCAAGTACACAATGAGAAACATCCCAAAATTTGGTTTCAATACTTCATTCACATGTTGCATAAATTTACTAGGACCATTAGTTCACTACAAGGAAAAGACCCTCTAGCAGATCTTTTTGAGGAACCCCTTTTAAAAATAGGCCAGATATCTGTTTGTAGCGAAGGTCTCTAGAGGAGGTTGGTGGGTGGAGGTTTTTGCATATGTTTTTTTTTCTTTTTCTGGTCTGTTTCTCATCCTAAACCGCATTGGTGCATTTTATTCACAATGCACTAGTGCGTACTAAAAATTGGCACATCGAGACACTGTGTTCTCCATACAAACCCACTTGGTGTATCTAATTACTATAGCGCACCGGTGTTGTACGCATAAACATTCCCAATGCATATCAGTAATCTAGCGCACCGCAACGACATTGGTGCACCATCGCTAATGGCACCTGATGCATCTCAAAAGCCTGTGCACCAAAACAGGGTTAAATAATAAAAAAATACCAACTATAAAAACAACATTTTGACTTCTTGAGTACTCCAAACCTCTCAAGCACCGTTGTGAATTTCTCTTGTGTGAGGCACCCTGCCATCGGTGCTCCCATTGCATGCATTGCTGCTGTCAATTGCCCACTTTTTGGAGTTCAAATTTTTGAAAACGGTGGGAAAATTTCGTTTCTCCAATTCCTTGATGAATATGCCTCCTCAACGCGTAAATGTACAGGTATTTTACTTGTTTCTCAATAACTAAAAATTTTAGAGTATTAGATTTCTAAAAAACCTTGAAATTTAGCGTTTCAAAAAGAAAAACATTATGCACAATGTGCTCAAACCATTTGCAGTTCTGCCTGTAAATTTACAGGTCGCACTGTGAATGGTGATAACGAAAACCACACCGGGTTTCGATGCGGTACCGAAAAAATGAGCACCGTTCTTATTTTTAAAACTTACATGGTGGTGTGGTCATTTACAGGATCCTCACCGTTGACCATGTAACATTGTTTTCCAGTGCATTGACCAAAAGATCCACCCCAGGGTATATATTTTGGTCAGGGAACCACCCACCCAACATCAGTACATGGTCAGCAGTGTGGTCGTTTACAGGACCAGTCCTTTGGCAATGTATTATTGTTGGGCGTTACATTGACCTAACTATTCACCCTAGGGTGAATAGTTTCATCAACCAACTGTAGAAAAAAAACATTTTATGTTTTGTGGTGAGCGAACAATTTCTATGCACACCTGTACCATTACGTGACTATTTTTTTGGGCACACTAACTGTTTATTTTTTTTCAAAAAAAAAGAAAAAAAAAAAAAAAAAAAAAAATATATATATATATATATATATATATATATATATATATATCTGTGTGTGTGTGTGTTTAAATACATATCTCATTTAATTAAAAAAATGTATTTAATATGTCAATCATTCAGCGACATCAACGGAGAGAACAAAGGGAACAACAAAAACATATGGTGGACTAATATAATGTGATTCACCTGTGGGAGGCACGAGGGAGAGACTTATGTACCCTCGCCCTATTATGCCAGCCACCCAGTTGCTCCTAAGGGAGCGAGGTCTCCTCAAGTTCTATGAGGAGGCTACATCCGTGAAGGACCATAGTGGGTTATTGGGACTGCTCATCTTGAGGTGGGGTGCCCACTGACAGGATTTCTGGTTTGTTCCTCACCAATGGAACGCACCCACTAAGGAGGAAATATATTTTATTACTGGCCTATCTATGAAAGTGCCGGATTTTCCCCAGCTCCCATATTTCCCCGTTGGCTATGCGACAGGGAGTCAGTTGGCATACTCCTAGAGATACATTAGGGAAGAGATAGCTTCTCCTGTAGATTTTCAGCTATGTGGTGGTCAGTTACACATTTCTTTGTTTGGTGCAATGGAGGTAAGGTGCCTCTCAGTACTACTGAAAACCATTGGAAACTATACCAGTGATAGGAGAAAAATTATTTTCCCACTTTTATTTTATGTTGGTTCTTTATTCCCAACGCCACAACTTGTAAGATGGTAAGTGATTTTTTTGCAGCATTTTTGCACATCATTAGATAAATGTCGTCATTAGGCACATTGGAATTTGACCTTTCCTTTCTCTTTAGAGTTATTTTATTTATTTTTTGTGAGGCTTCCAGAGACGAGGCCTACTTTTGTTTGGTAGTCTCATAGGCCAATGCTGCATGTATGGATTTAGACATCAGTCCATATGATGCCCAAGAGGGGCCAGTCTGACTTTCCTACAAATATATCTCCTGATGCACTGGAGTTTCTATCTAGTGTTGATGATCACTCCTTCATTCTGGTGCCATGTCCGTATGCCAGTTTGGATTGGAAATGGTGTAAAAACATTCTCTTCACACATGACGAGCCACTGGATGTGAGAGGTAATATTAATGTTTTATTTAAATTAATATAGTTTCATTCTATTGTCTTAATTAATTAATTAGAATTATCAAATTTATTCTAACACATTTTTTAACTTGTTTTATTAAATTTTTAATGAAAATGTCTAATTATTCTTGTGTACTATATATTTTGTAGATATTGGGACATTATTTTGGGATGAGATTCCACCCCGATCGAATGATCTAGATGTAGATGTTGATGAGGAGACGGTTGAGGTGAAGGATCAGGGTGACAAACCTGATTTTAATCCTGTGTAGATACTTGTGGGGGTGAGGCATAGGCCATACACCCGATCTAGGATGGAGTTGGGTGACCAACTCTGTCGACTGCTATTTGATGCGGGAGTCCGCACAACTACGATCAGAGGGATTCAAGATGATCCAAGGCTCGCATAGCTTTGGAGAGGCATACCTCACGACATTTTGACCCTCATGCGTGATATTGTTGGAGCTTCCAGATCACTGGAATTGGCTAGGAGGGGTTGGTGTCATGGAGATGCACGATAGAGAAGAACCTCATATGATGATAATGATAATGAGGGTAGTTATCATAATTCTAATACTCCAACTCCTCCTACTTCACCTCACGATGGAGATCATGATGAGCAGTGAGCATCGAGTCTTGATGAGCAAGCATCATCTGAGAAGTCTGCACCATCTCAGTGGACACCTATTCCTGAGCAGGCACATGATCCTGAGTAGGTGGGTTCATCTAAGGAGGCAGGTCTATCATCAAAGGCCACACCATCCACATCTAAGTTGGATGATCCATCGATGAGTCATTAGTAGGCAGTTTCTCAGATAACTGCAACATCGAATGATTAATAGGAACCTCCAAAGAAGGCACGCCATCTATCTGAGCATGAGGCTGCACCGACTAAGCAAGCCTCGATTAGTACTAATATTGATGTACCACCAGATATTTGAGATTTATATGCAATTATATTACAGTTGTATATTTTTGAATTTATATATATATATATATATATATTGTCCATGTATTTTATGTTGACGTTGATGTGCCCAATTTACATGTTGGTATTCATCATAATGTTTATATTGTTAGTTCCTGTTAGATATGTTCATTTAATGTGCTTGGAGATAGATGTGTATGTGATAGAAATTATTTGACATGAGATGTATATTTGATGCTTGTGTTGTGATGATGTTATAAAATGCTTGTGTTTTGTGAGAAGATCATGATCACGATGATTAGATGATGTTAGAGAATTTGAATGTGTATTTTAGTCGAATATGATGTTTTTACGATGGTTAGCATGATTGCGATGTTTATTTTTAATATCAAATCATGATATTTATTAAATTTTATGTTGTCATTGTAGTTTAAATTTTAATTTTAATTGCATGTAAAATTGTAAAATTGTAATTATAATTGTAATGGTAATTGTAACTATATGTAAAATATTTGTAAAATTGTAATTGTAATTGTATGTAATTTTATTGTGAACTTGTAAAATTGTAATTGTAATTGTATGTATTCATGTCATGATTCAACTTTATTAAAATTGTAAAATTTGTAAACTTTTGAAATTCTAAAAATGTAATTTTAATTGTATGCATCGTGATTGTCATTTTAATTTTAATTGTAATTATAAGTGAAATTGTAAAATTGTAAAATTGTAATTGTAATTGTAATTGTATGTAAAATATTTGTAAAATTGTAATTTTATTGTGAAATAGTAAAATTGTAATTTTGATTGTAATTGTAATTGTACATATTGTCATCATTTAATTTTATTAAAAAATTTTAAATTTGTAAATTTGCAAAATTGTAAGTCAATTTTCAATTTTGAACCATAATTACTACCGTAAGTAAAATGTATACTGTAAATATTGTTAAATTACCATAATTGTAAATTTGTAAATTTGTGTGAATATAAATAATTGTAAAATAATAAATCTAGAATAATATGAATTTTGGTAACATAATAAAGCTTAGAAAATAATGCAAATAAATTCGTGTTTAGAATTATCATTATTTTATTATGATCTTACAAACCAAAAATAGCAATATACAATTTGAATATATCATTCGCACACATTTAAAGAAATCAAGTAGTTGTATTATTTTACGAATTGACATTATAAAAAAAAAAATTTATACAGTACACCATTGTTTTCGAGATCAACATAATTGCAAATTATCAAGTGAAATGATTTTAACAGTAACACAATGAAAACCAATTAATTCAAAATACATATTATAATTTTTCCAAAAAAAGAGTCTTAGTTATAAAGTAATTAGGTCCTATTCTTTATAAAAACCCATCTTAAAAAGTATAAATGATGAAATAACACATGTAACATATCACTCTCGGTTTTCATGATCACCCTAATTAGCTTCCAACTCGCTTGGCATGATAACACTATTTTTCTCAAAAATATGTTTTGATCTAGGGTCATGTCTCAATACGAACCACCAATCCCTATCCAACACATCTGGGTTAAAAAACACCTTGTTGTAGTGTTTGGGGAAAACATAGGGCTCCTTAGCTTCAACCCAAATCTTTCTAGAGTTGATACATATCAGCCTACTATCGTGATCTTCCTTTACATTATTCTGATCAAAGGTGTCCCACCAGCTTCACATAAAAATAACACATTGGAAAGAAGAGAAATCAACTTCAATGATCTCTTGTATATTTCTGACGTAACCTAACGTCCCTCGTACTAGTTTTTAATCACGGTGTCTAGCTCGACTAGACTTATCGAACTCGACTTCCACTCCAAAGTCTTGTGTCATCTGTCCATAATCAGCATTTTCTATGCAAAAATGGTGTCCATATGCCCAAATCGATGGGAACAAAATGACCTATAGAAAAGTTAAAAAATCATAGTGTCATGTGTCTTATAATAACCCAACTGCTAAAATATGACATATAGATTTAATTACATTTCAAAGGTGCATTATTAAGTTCAAAATGTACATAAATAGATTATTACCAAGTGGGTGCACCCATCCCTACGTTTAGCGCATCCTCTTCAAAATGCAGGTAACGATCGGTTGTACTGTATTTCTCTCTGACTTGGTCAGAAACCCAAATGTTGGGCCATATATTTGGCATATTTTCTTTTAAATGATCGACATAAGGCATGATTCTACCATTCAACCATCTAAATTCTTTCTTTTCACTATCCCATTTCATCCTCTTTTTTTCATACAATGCGACCCACGGTTGTGTCACTTCAGAATTGTAAAGAACGAAATTATTGATTTCTTTAATTTCTGCATTCGTTGATGAAATCACACCGAAATATAGTACATATGAGATCAAAATATACATTATCTTGAAGTTCAATATGAATATTTACTTTGTGTAAATTTTAAAAATTATAAGTCAATTAGTCTTTCTCAAGCGCCCTTTTCCATTCGTTTGGAGAAACTCCCCTTCTCTTTTGTCTTCATCCATTTAATCCTCTCAAATCACCACACCTCGTCTATTGTCTATTTGTTTGATACAATCACTGGAATAATAGAAAGACTCATGCGATATGTACCCCTCTACCATAGACCCCTCGGGTTTTTCCCTTTGTCGAACAAAACCTTTCAATTTCTTCATGTACCTCTATAGGAAGAGAATTCAATGACAAGAAACCACCCCAACTAATTCAACGTCATCTACTAGGTGGATTACAGGATGAACCTCCAATTCCATGAAACTCGTCGACAGTTCCTTCTCAAACATACAAACAATCTCAACTATCTCTTGATGCCACCGTGGAAAGTTATCCACATGAATCTCCTTTGACATGATGCAATGTAAAAATGCAGATAATTTATATATGGCACATCCCAGGTCTTGGGGGAATTCATTTTTCACACACCCATGCAAGAACAAAGGATAATGACACTGCAAAGTTATAAACACATGCAATAATATACAAAATTAGTTATGTTTTATGATCCATGCATGGGATAAAATTTATTAATATAACAAATAATAAAATCATGCTTTTGACATTATACGTACTCTTAGAAGATTCAAATGGTCATGCGATTCAACCCCTACAAATGGTCATCCATGGTGAAGAAGCACCATAGTGAAGACCCATATGAAGATGGCACCCTCACACCCATTATAACTTCCTTTGCCAATGAAATATCAACTTTTTTTAAAATCCATGGGACATCACCTTCTTTGAAATACCAATTAGAGGGATGAGCGCCTACCTCTTATCCTGTACTTTCTAATCATCGTGGCCAATGTTTCTTTTTAGTTTTTCAAGTAATAATATATTTCCTAACAACCAATTTTTTACACTGTTTCGATGATATGTGCCTCCATAAAGAAGATGAAAGATTTTTAAATATATGCATGGGATCTAATAAGTGGGTAGTCTTAATATGCTCCCAATATCAAAGGTTATAAAAGATATATTTCCTTTTCATCCAATGGGCAATTTCTCAACTTAGGTGTAGAATAATTCTGGATCATGGAACATATGCTGCCCATTTGAATCGAACATTTCTATGAACTCCTTCTTCTTCTATCTTTCATATGTTGTAAGACATTTAGCTTGTGTCGTTATTGGAGGACTTTTGGGTTCTCTCTTGTTTACCATCGAAAGAGGATGCTTCTCTTTTGTAAGGGTGTTCTTCTCGGAGGAATAACCTGGAGCAGTCATACAGTGGATTTCATAGGTCATTGGACCATATAGATTTTAGAGAAGGTCCACAATATTTACATCCAAAATACCCTTTTGTTACAATACCTATGAAATTATTATATAAAATATATATGCATGAAACGTTAAAGAATATGATGAAGATTAGAAAGATTACAATGAATTAAATAACTAATATGAGAAGAAATATTGTTATGTATATAAACAAATCGTTAAACCTGTAAATTACCAGAGGAAACTCCTAAGCTTGGATAATCATGTGTCATATAAGAACATATGCCATACAACATAAAAATCTTCTCTATTGTGATGGGTCTTGGTATATCGTATACATTTATCCCATCCCATAATTCCTTCAATTCATTTACCAGTGCTTGTAAGTAGACATCCATATTTTTCACCTATCTTCTACCAGGGACTATGAGATCCAACATAAGATGTTAATTCTTCACGGAAAACCATGGGGGGATATTATTATTGATCACTACCATAGGCCAAATAGAATAGTTAGTGTTCTGGAGGGAATTTGGGTTGACGCCATCCATGGCTATGCTGAGTCGTAGACTTTGTACTTCATCATTGGATTTTTCGAGCCATGTATCCTCTATATGCTTCATGGCTATTAAATATATTGGGATTTCCATAACTTCCAACTCACATCTGTGTGAGGCATGCCATCCCTGTAGCATAGCTAATTCACTGCAATGAACCAGTATTTGAATCCTTGGGATTATAGGCATGTGCCTCAATATCTTAAAAGGAGGACCATGTGATTTACCCTTCTCTTTTGATTTATCATACCTGTCATGCCCGCATTTGAGAAATATCTCTTTGTCTACATATTTTTCTCTATATAGAATAAAATCATTTGGAGATACATGATATGATATGTACTCAACTCCCAACATTTTCAAAAATTTATTTGCCTCTCTGCAGCTACCGGGCAAGACATTATCACTCAAAAGAACCTTATCTTTGAATAACTTGTATTTGGTCATGGACAATAGTAAATTTACATTAATGTCGATATAATTATCAACGTTCATAAAATTTACCATTTGTAATGTTCATTATGTGATTATATTCCTAAAAATATAAGGGAGGAATTGATAGTCAATTACCTCAAAATTTGCAATAAATGTGCATTCGAAAATCCAAACTTTGCTTTTAGGTTGTACAGTAACATTGTTATCCCTAACTAGGTAGAATTTGACTGACCACCAGGTCCAAACAGAGGGGTGGTGGAAGCAAATTTAAGGCTTTTGAGAAAGGTATCATTGATATGAGCATCATCCCCTAGTTGCTTATCATTCTAGAATGAATCTAACAACATTGTCTCCATGGAATTCGTATCCCTTAATTACTCATCCATACCAAGTTCTATTTGATTGCCTCCATTGCCAGCTTGTGAAGTACTACTATTTATATAGTCATTCCTAATTGGTGAATGTAGACGTAGTGGGAATTGAATAGGTGGTTGATTCAACCATTCTTGGTATCGTTCCTCTCTAATTTTTTCTCTTAATTTAGACTTCTCTCGATTTGAAATTGTCCTGGGGTGCAACAGAAGATGGTAGGTAGGTCGCTCATCATCACTAGAATCCTAATAATTAAAAAAAAAAAATTTGAACATGATTAGTACAAAATCAATGAAATCAATTAGTAAGCACATCAGCAATGAATGATTAATTTATATGACGTTGAAATAATTACATTAATATACCAAAAAAATATTAATACTATCATTGTCCAAGGATTGTGGCCAGAAGATGCAATTTTACAATTTGCAGGGTGAAGCGGTTGTCCATTTTCATCTACCAAATGTGCCTTTCGGTATGTTGCTCCGGATAAGTGGTTCTACCGTTTTGGAGCTCTTTGACTATTTTGTGCATCTGGACTCGATTTTGAATCTGCATGAACGTGAAAATTGTTATACATAAATTTTATTCAGCTGATTGACATCAATAAAAAAATTGAATTGAATTACATAATGAACATATGAATAAAATATGAAGTATATATTACGTGTGAAGATGGATAGGGAGAAGTCCACGATGGAATTTGAGAAATATTATGGAATGAGGTTGATTTTGAAAATTCTTCCATTTGATATAATTATGATCTTTTCTCCCTGCATTTGAGCAAAATCAACAATGAATTTTGGTGTACATACGTAAAAGTAATTTTGGTGCGTTAAAAATGGACTTATTTTTATCGATGCTAATGTATAGTTAACCACACCGATGCGTTTTAGTTACTATGCACCAGTGTTTTGTTATTAACTGAAGTACTGCTGCCGTTAGTTAAAAAATGCACCAAATATATGGAAATTAAAAAAGTGGAACTTTATTTTTTTAAAGTGAAAAAAAAAAGCGGTAAATTGAAAAATAGGCAGCAAATTAATTTCGGAAATCTAATTTCATTATTTCATTATTTTTTCAAAAACATTTAGGGGGGAATTTGCACGAGAGACATACCTGGAGCAAGATAGCATCAGAGTATTGTGGAACAACAATATAATTTCAAAAAACTCACTATTCAGAGAATCATAATTTGAAACATCTGGTGATTCGCAAAAAAACCCTCTAGTATAGTAAAAATGTTATATTTTATTGTAATAATTGTTTTTTTACAATTTCTATTGGATTTAATACGTTCATAGTAAAAATTTTAAATTTTACTGTGCATTTTCAGATTAAAACAAAATATCAAAAAAAACAAAAAAATCCATTCTTATGTTAAACCCTTGCTTCTTCTTGTTTCTGCCCTTGCTTCTTCTTATTTCTGTGACTTCACAATTAGGGCTTTTCATTTTAGATTTTTAGAGTTTTTATTACTATATATATAGGCATATGACATCTAACCCATGGGTAAAATTGCATAGTCGGATCCCAATCCATGTCGGCCCTTGCATGAATTTTAAAAAAAAAATCAGATTCTTTTTAATGGGTGGGCCTTGTGTAAAATAGCACAGCAGTACAATATTTTATTATAGCGCACCGGGCGCGTACTGTTTGATAAAAACAAGTTTTTATTAATTTATGTCTATGTTAATCGGTGCACTAGTTAAAATATAACGCACAAGGTCTCCTTTTTGATAGACAACAACGTACGATTTTTCTATTGTTTTGGTGGTGCATTTATAAGAACATGCCGCATTACCTCCTCTATGCCATCTTATGCTACAAAAACTAAAAATAGAGGTTTTTTATTAATTCTTTTGTGTTAATCAGTGCATCGGTTAAGATATAGCACATCGGGTCTCCTTTTTTATAGAGAGCACCATACGGTGTTTCTACTATTTTTGCAGTGCATTTATAAGAACATGTTGCACCGCATTCGATGCGTACTATTTGAAAGGAACACCATTTTATTGATTTTTTTTTACCTAAAATTTTGTGATTTATTTATAAAATATATTAATTAATGTTATGGTACAAGTTTCATATAGATAAATAAATGGTGGACAAAATATTAAGTAACAAAAATACTGGTAGCACATCTAGAAAAGAAAAAAATGCAAGTTCTTTGCAAATTCTTTTCAAAAATTATTATTTTTGAACTGTATGTAACTAATATGTATTATTTATTGTGTATAATGTAGAGCCAAAAAATGATGAAGCTCAATAAGATTATTTTTGATCTAAGACCAAAAGAACGTAAAAGCTTGATGGAAAAATTTGTTGAAGGATGAATCAGGTGAATGAAAAAATACTATCGATCCAATCTAGGTTTCTTTTTTTAATTTTCATTAATAATATATTTAAAAATATTAGATACATGTTTCAAACAATATATTAATTCACATATGTTTAACATTCTACAGGGACCAACAATGAAGAAAATGAATGTTGTTCTAAGAAAAGAAAATAATTAGAACATGCAAATGAAAATGAATTGCTCCTTAGCTCATTTGGGTGGTGCTGGAGGTTAACGAAAGGGGGGGAAATTTTTACAAAAATTTGAGGGATCTAGTGGAACAAATGTGTAGACGTTCTTTCCACTTACAATACAAAAACCAATTCAATGATTTCAAGAACCAAATTTTATTTAAACTATAGGATGAGTTTCCAGAGAATTGGTCAATGAGACATGTCACACTATTAATAGCAAAAACGGAGAACAACAAAAGATAAGGAATGGAAAAGTAATATTACTTTAATTTTTTTCTAGAATTATATGTATATATTACTAGAAAGAAACCATTTATAAATATCACTTTTGTTATGTTTACTTTTCATATATCAATATAAAAATTAAATATTTTATTGGCATGTTACATTTTTAGGGAGATTATGAAAATCTCAAAGGATGAACGAGCTGATATAAGAAATATGCCAATAGGAATGTCCAAAAAGGTTTACAAGGATATCTTCAAATAAATGGACATAATCACCTCGCACAAGGAGCCACCTTAACAACAACGTGCTTCAAATGTAATATGTAATCATTGAATTTTTCGATTAGGTACAATAAATACACATTTTAGCATTAAATATTAATTTTCAAGTGTTTTCTTGAAAAAAAGAAAAGAAAATGGAACCCATTCAACACATAAACAGGACGACAAGGAAGAAAAGGGTTGATATCTATGTTTGTGAGTACTTATTACTTCCTTATAACAACATAACTAGATTTCATTTTTGTATATTTTAAGTTTTTTTACATCAATCATCATTGGATGTCTTCAAACAGGTGCGAACATACAAAGAATAACCATCATACGAATTGATTAACATTGGGTTAAATATGGGTTGTCTGTATATGTTGACATAGTAGAAATTAATTGTGGAATTTGTAAGCGTCTAACTTGTTTTACTTTTCTCCATCTATAATTAATAGAAAAAAAAAAAAATTATATTAAATACATGATTTTTTGTGGGGTATAAAACTTGCAGGAAAAAAAGTATGGAACTACGCCAACTAATGAATTGTTGAAAGAGGGCATGAAATTTGGTTTTAAAAAAATGTGTATAGTTCATGAATGAATTCTTGCTATGGTACATTTCTTTTTCATTTACATTGATGTATATTATTTAATATTGCAAATTTCATTATTCTCACCAATGTATATACACTCATTATAGTTTATTTTTATATTTGTAGATGGAACTTGAAGAAGAATAAAACAATCAACATAGTGAACAAAACATTCCTCAAAATAACCTGTCGTGGAATTATCTCGATCAGTCACAATTGTTCCAGCAAGAATGATGATCAATATGTTTCGATATCAAAGGAAGGCGTTGTATTTTTTGAAATATTTGTCTGTGGCATTAGAAATTTTGTTTAATGTAATGGAAACAGTGTCCCAATTGAAAGACAAAGGGATACCATTAACTGTCCCATTTTGTATGACAATGAGGTTCTTATTGATATATATATAATAAAATACGTTACTACGTTATCCATTGTCATTGTGAAATGTTACACCACTGGTTAAATATATGGATGATTAAATATTATAATGAAGAGATGCGAAATATAATGATATGATATGACAAATTAATGCAAACATCACATTCAAATGCACTAATAAAAATATAATTGATATGAATACTGTGATAATATATGTGTCGAATTTTGATGAATAATGAATTTTTAAAAATCACAATAATTTCTCTGTCATACGTCGATGTTTATAAAAACTACAAAATGAACATTCATGTGTGTTAGTCAATGTGGACCGGTGTTTTTGTATGATATTGTGCACAAATGCATTTCTACGACCTATGGGCACCACAAAAATACCAACACCAATTAGAACTCCCAGTGCCCTTTATCAACAACTACCACCCAGGCGATCCGATAGGCATTGCATGCACCGGTGCAGTTTTCCTTTACCACGCCGGTGGGTTTTTATAACTTAATGGCTTGGTAAATTTTATCACTAAAGGGCCCAGTGAGGTTTTATACCTTAACGACTTGGTGAAGGCATCTTCCATTGGCCCATTGCGACTAGCTAGCTAACACACATCGGGTTGTTTTTAAATGCCCTGGGGTATCAAAAATTTGTTTCCATCCTGGTGCTTGGTAGGTTTATAGTACTGGTGTGTTCATGGTACAACTCACCGGTGTGTTGACACCTAATGCATGGAACAATGAGAAAAACATCCAAAAGAACCTCCGACCACTTAGTGTTTTTTAGTTGTGTTGAAATTATGTTAGAAGCTATGCTAAAACCTCCATTATTGAAAGTGAATGTTGTAGGAAATGTTCTTTTGACAATTTTGGCCAATTTTATGACACTAAAAATATCCTTTATAACCTCCTCTATAGGGTATTTTTCTTGTAGTAGTTACTTCAAATGGAATAACCAATTATTCGAACAATCCGTATTTTTTCTTTAAAGCATTCTTCAATTCATCAACTTGCCTTATCCATATTTGATGATAACGACCCTTAAAAAATATCTTTGTGAAATATTCATCCCCACTTAAAAAATGGATAAGTTCATCAATCGTTGGAAAATGAAAACAATATTTGATGGTGATAATATTAAGGGATTATGAATATGTGCACATATGTTATTCTCCTATTTTCTTTGGGTTCAAAACTAATGGTACTCCACATCGATTTATACTCTCTCGAATAATTCATCTATGTAGAAGTTCCTACACTTTCCTATGTACTTGTCCATTCTCTCCTAAGGTCATCCTATAAGGTGATTTTATTGGTAGGATTGACCTAGGAATCATTTCAATTTGTATATAAATGCTCCTTATGAGAGGTAATATCATCATTAAATCATCCACAACAATCTTGCTACATTCAGTTTGTAAAGGTTTTTTTATATATGTATGCTATTGTATTTTTCTTCATGCTTGAACTCCTTTGGGATTAAAAACTAAATAGAAATATTCCCTCTTGTGTTCTTCAAAAAACTCCATGGTTGAATAGAGAAACATATTGTGATTACTTATGCTTGTATCTCCACAATTACTTTCTCCTTCAACTGCATTTTCTAGCATTGGTGTTAATTTGTATTGTTTTATGTATTTCTTAATTTCACAAGTGTTTTGTTTACTATCATGGAAAAATTTCTTGTCAAATAACCATGGTCTCTCAATAAGTATGTGGCATGCATCCACATCAACTGCTTTACACAGCCCCTTCTCGTAAATATCTCCATTCTGAAAATTTAGCATACATTTTTTAGCCACAATTACCTGATGTCCCATTTTTAACCATCACACTTGATATGGATTATGATGGTATACAGTTTCAGCTTCACTATATGCATAAGAACCGTAGACATGAAAATATTTAAACTTTATATATCTTAAATAAAATTGAAGCACCTTCCTTGGACCTTAAATTTGGTTTTAAAAATTTCTTGATTTTCTCTTGTTCTTGTACTTCCTTCTTCTCAGGTTTAAGTAGTGCCCTTCGAAACATTAAGTCTCACCATATTCTTGTTGAAGTACCACCACATTTCTCCAATTGTAGATGCTTCATCAGCCATTGTTACTTTTGTTTCTGCTTGACCTCTTTTCCCTGAGTTATGTTTTTTGGGTACTGTTATTTCTTGTGTCCTTCCACTCCACAATGGAGGCAAGTAATCACATAATTTCCATTTTCTCTTCCAAATTTTCCTTTTACCTTTATAGCACCAACTCCTTCTCTACCACCTATATCATTGTTGGATACTTCTTCCTTTTCACTTCTTGTAGTAGTCTATATTCTACCTTTACCTCTATAACCTTTTCCTTTTCATTTTTTTTCTGTTTTCCAATCAATATTTTATTCTACCTTCAAGTAAACTTTAGAGTATTTTTCCATAGTATATAAATAATGTCTACTCATATCATCCTGGATCAATTATTTCAACCTATCTACATACCTTACCACTCGCTAATATTATATTTATTTTATTCTTAATCTAAGTGATAGCCTAAAGAATTTATAAGTATACTCACAAACATGTGTATGCTTTCTTCTTAGGTTTTGTACTTTCATACAAGTGTTCTATAGGTAATCACCGGGAACATTTTTTCTCTTCGATCTTTCTAGTCATTTTTCCCTAGCTTCTAATCTTCTCCAATTCATTCTCCACTACGCCCTTTTGTAACATGTCCCACCATAGTGAAACACACCCTTTCAATTTCATGGTGGAAAATCTCACCCGATTTGGATCCTGAATATTTTCACAATCGAAATATAATTCAAGTTATCCAATCCAATAAATGAGCACAT
The DNA here is from genome assembly GCA_034641835.2 of Pinus albicaulis. NCBI lineage: Eukaryota > Viridiplantae > Streptophyta > Pinopsida > Pinales > Pinaceae > Pinus > Pinus albicaulis. The sequence goes on from CM076582.1 coordinate 1,293,711,050, forward strand.
TGGTTCTTAGGTTGTCATCATAACTTGAAACATCATCCTTTTTACTGGATTTATTACTAAAAAGGAAAATCAATATTACTACTAGATATATCTCTTCAACATTTTATTCTTCTTCAATTTCCTCCTCTGCATTTGAACCCACTTCATTATTAAAATTTCATTGATTATCTAAATTTTCTATTCTTCATTTCAAATATTTTAGTTCTTAATTTCCTTCACCTCCTCGTCTTGATCCCCCACTTTATGTTTACATCCCTGCTAGTTTCAAATTTATAACCAAAATTCATAGAACTCACTTCCAAGTTTTTTATCCCAACTTGTTCCTTCGACACTCTTGTTGAATAACCGCCAATGAGAGTGTTCTCTTACCCTCTCTCACAAAGGGAATTAAGGCACACTTCCTCAAAGAAAAACCTCACTCTAATACCACTTGACATAGTACAATGGTCTAGAACTCATTGAGAGTCTCACAGAACCTTGTTTATGATATTGGAGAGAAGAACTACAATCATTTTCTCAAAATAATTTGAAAGAATTATTAAATGTAACTATAAATCGTAAAAAAAAAAAAAAAAATTGAAAAAAAATAAAGGAACTCTGAAAAAAATGAAACCTTACATTATTCAACCAAAATTAGGATTGTTGTAGGGTGAATAGAACTCAAAGAATTCCTATTTCTATGCTTACAAACATAGAGTCTATTCTAGTTCATTTCTTATGAATGGTTTTCTCTGTAACAACTTGCTTGTCCTCAACTTAGCACATAATTATTCTCTTGATTTTCAAAGGTACCCTTCAAACATCCCTTTTCTGAAAAAGAATAAGAAGAAGAAGAATTTTCCTTTAGCTTATATTTGTCCTTTTCAATGATTTTCTTGTCCATTCACCTTCAGATGTGGAAACTTAAACATTTTTCTTCAGATTCATTTCCCATGTGTTACACCATTTTTTGGTCATCTAACCTATTATCATTATATGGAACCAAGTACACCATGTAAGACCAATCTTACCCTAAGTAAAATTGCTTTCACTATGTAAAGTAACTTAATAAAACACATTTATTAGGTTTTTTATGG